>CM034350.1:39418749-40018749 GCA_019925275.1 Mytilus edulis
TGACTTTGGATTATGTACCTTACATGTAAATTAAGGCTTTTGTTAAACAACCTTTTCCTATTACTCATGTGTGAAATTGTTAATAACACCTGTCACCCATGACTTGATTATTGACCAACCAGTGAAAATAGGTTGTGGTCAAGGGAGCTTTACAAGGTAATTTTTGATTGGTGAAAACAGGAGAAGGTTAAGAAATCAGTGATCATGTGACCACGCCCGCATGGAAACAATGTATGTTTTCAACGGTCACTTTGATTACTGATTTCAAGAAATAAACATCTATATTTACTAGAACTTTCTCTTGTTTTACACCAGGCGCTAAAAGTCATCAGACACAGCACAGAAAGTCAGTACGACACATGTATAGGTCATCGTTCATGCAGTCTTCAGCAATGAGTAAAACCCATAACATATAGTCAGATATGAACAGTTCACACATGGCTAAATGGTAAATTTTAAGAAACAGTCTGATTTATTACAAGAAAAAATGAAAAAAATGAGAGATTTAGAAAGACAGCAACCAACGAATATATCTCGGCGAAAAGACCATCGCATTTCGACGTAGACCATTGCACTTCAGGGTCCTTCATATCAAATGTTTGGTTACAATATTAGTTTGTCTCCAAAAACAATATACAGCCCGTATCAGAGAAGTGATCGAATTGATGTTTCTTTACCGTCAAAATTAGCTACGTTATCGACAAACTTAATTAAGTAGTGACCGAACTATTGGTACTTTAACGTTAATAAGATTCACAATGCTGACAAACTTTAATGTGTCGATAATCTATTGAAAATAATTCTAATAATATGAAACAAAATATGTCCATGCACCATTTCGATTGGGCGAAAAGTAGTCATTTCTTTAAAGTCAGAACAGAAAAAAAAGATTTATTGAAGGACGTCTTGATAGTATTATTTCCTTTACAATTTTACCCAAAACTAAAAGAAATATACTGGTAAACAATTAAAAAGGTGTTTGATAGGAATGAAGTCCTTTATTTTTTCGGACTACAATGTGTACCGTATGTGTGATGGATTTGAATTCAATCAATAACTTTGAAATGTTTTCTCATATGTATACACAAAAGGGAGGACTGGTATTTGTACCTGTTAGAATATGTCTTCGTCCGTTTCACATGCCAAACTTTTTTCTAGTACAGTTTTAACGGGAAAAATTTGTTGAGATTTATTTTTAATATGACAAAATAACGAGCAAAACTATTTCTTGCAATGGCACACACAGAGAATATTTGGATTTCTAGTTCGGGTTTGAAAAAGAAATTTCGCCTTTTCTTGAGCCTGTTTTGTACATTTAGTTTAACAGATATGATCCAATGAAAATTTTCACATGGAACCTTCGGTAAATAGGAAAATGAAAAGATATGGGGTAATTTACAGAGAGACCACACTCCATCCATGAGAAAAACGGAGGGAATTTAAAAATCTAGAGGTCTCCACAAGGCTTTCAACAAGGGTGGAATCTCACTCCTTCTGAAAAGCTCTAAATTGCCCCAACGTGTACATACGTTTGGTCATCAAGAGATTCTGGTTTCTCTTTTTGTGTGTCATAAACATTAAATTCGGATTTGAATTTAATTTACCGAAACATTTCCGTACATTAAATATTAGGACGGTCAGAACATTTTAAGGACGCAACAGATCGAAGTACAATTTTAAGTAGTACATTCATGTGCAATTTTTACAATAAAAAATCTCAAAATGTCCGTGAACAATGAAAAAGTTTGACCATGAAAAATCACATATCTAAGAAAAGCAGTCATTTAATTGATTATAAGAAAGTTTCAGTATATCATGTCAAATTTCTTTAATTTGAGAGTTTTCCTTTAGTTACAAATGTAGCTCCATGTCTAATGGTGAAATAAAAATGAATGTCTCAGAAAGTGGTGAATTAGTTTCCATAAATGACAGATGAATCGGGCCAAGCTTAGTAACTTACAGTAAACAGACTACTGTAACATTGACGCACTCGTCGAACTGTTTAAAAGATTTGTGTTTATGACCAAAAATTTATATACAACTTCATTTATAAATTAATCTGAATTTCATAGCGCGTCGTCACAATAATGAAAGTTATAAAAAAAAATCTATAACCAGCAGATCTATACTTCTATAAAGAAATTATTCTTGTACAAAAGGGTATTTATTATAAAATGGTCCTAATTATAGAATAGATAGTTTACCACAGAAATCTTAAACGGAAGTTTCGACAATTTTAAACAGAAGAGATTTGAAAATAAATTTAACTTTAAATAAACACTGAAATAATTTTAATACCTCGAAGGTGTAAAGAATAAACCAACAATCTCAATCTTTAAAAGTGTCTTCATTGCACTAACCGACGAGTTCATGTTTACAGTAGAAACAGTGGATGTGACTTATATATTAAATTGATAAAGATTTTATCGAGGTCGCACCAACTGTTTCTACAGCTAAGATCAGTTACATGTAACATGATCTCGTCGATTCGCACGACGAAGCCATTGTTTATGACAGAACACACATTCTAGATTCCGTCAGTTCGAAAGTATTTGATCATTTCAACTCCTTTGTGTTTCATAATATGTGTCATGAACAAAGACATATGTTCGATTCAATAATGATTTCCTCGTAACAAATGATAGAAATTTCGAAGATCCCGTATTTGATCCTTTACCGTTAAAATGAAAATGCCAATGACAGAGGTTGATTATAAAAAATGTTTTACTGTGTTAAAAAAACTTCGACTTAAACAATGAAATTTTACACGTTGGACATAAATTATTTTGTCGATGAAGAAAATTTAATTATGTCACTTCTGAAATAAGTTTGTCGATAACGTAACTTATTCTGACGGTAAAGAAACGCGAATTCGATCACTACTCTGTTACGGGCTGTATGAATTTTCTTTTCAAACAATAACATTTAACCACGAAATTTATGTAAAGCATTGGTTTGTTAAACATTTGATGACTTCTACGGGTTAAGAAGCCAAAGATAAGACATCTATCAATCGACTGCTTTTTGAACTCCGCTTTTTCTATTACTTGTCACTAACTTTGAACAGGACGATTGTTACACGTATAATTAAATAAAATGATTCTTTTATAGCACATGAGTTTAAACAATGTGGTATGTGCGCTTCGTGCTTATTAGACTTTAGTTTTCTAATCTCCAAGGTTAATGAAGTATAGATTTCTGGTCATTTAAGGTAGCACAATACAAAGATTTTATAACTCCAACTCCCAAGTTTTAAAATGCTGTAACTTTCTTAATAATGCTTGAAAATTTATAAAAGTGGTAGTTTTGGATAGCTAACAGATTACTCTTTCAAATTAATGCAATGTTAGTATTATGCAACAATTATGTAACCAATTATAATGTTAACTGTGTCTAAAATATTTTTCACCAAATTTCCACTTTGAAATGAAATTAGCTTCTGCATAGGTATCCCTAGAGGGTTGATTTTATTATATGTTGTTCCTATGGCCATTATCTACAAAAGGGTGTCTCAGATTTCAGATAGAATGAATAGAACAAACTTTACACCTAATCAAACATTATCTTCTTTTATGTGGTTAGGATGTTTACACTAATTAGAGATTTATGAGAGGATGGAATACCATAGAGACAATCTGAGACACCCTTTTGAAGCCCATAATGTGTTGATTAAGATTTCGTTAAAATTTTCTGTATAATTAAAGAGATGATAGAGCTAAATTCATTCAAGTGAACTTACCCAGATTTTGCCACTAATTACATAATCATTGATTACATAATGATTGCATAATAAAAATATTGCATTCATTTAAAAGATTAATCTTTTATCTATTTATATACATGTATACCTCTTTTATTATTTTCTATGCATTTATAAGAAAGTTACAGCATTTCAAAGGTTAGTGATTGGAAGTAAAAAATTCTTTGTATTGTGCTACCTTAACTGTTGGTCATTATGTTGTGTATCTGATAGCTTCTCCCGCTGATAATTTAAAGTTATCACTTGTAATCATTTATTTTGTTTCCTCTTAATAAATTAAATGGATGAAAACAATACTCAAAGTTCTTAGTTTTGATAAGTGGATTTCTTCTCTTAAATTATAAACCAAATTTGTTTTCAAGTTTATCCATATCATGGTAAATGTTACCGTTTACGGCAATAAGGATGGTTTTCCCCGATTGGAATTTAAAACAATTGTTTTTGTGGAATTGAAATTAGGAGATATTGATATGTGTGACCAAATGTATTTGCTCTGTACTGATAGCATGTTATGTTGACGTGTTTTAAAATATCAGTGATTGTTTGGAGGAGTTTTACTTAATTGTTTCCGACTTATTGGTCTGGGGGTCATTGTTTTATTTCACTATTGTTTTGTGTAGTTTGGGCGCACAAATGGTCTTAACGAATACATTTGTTACATACTATTTCAGTCTTTATTACATTTTGGAGAAGAAAGGCAAATAAAGTGCTGTATAAAAATAATTCTCATATTGTTGAAACATATTGCAATAAGCACTTTATGTTTATTGAGATATTGTTATATTTCTTTCTACTAAAAAAATCATGCAAAATTGCTTCAAACCATAACATGATTGTGATCGTGATTTTATTTTATTTTGATTTTCAACAACAGCCTAAAAGCAATCCTATCACACACTTTCTTATTGACTTGTACAGAAGAAAGCATTGATATATTTTAGTTGAAATAATTTTGTCGATCTTATTACAATGAAACTCTTCAACTGTTTCTGTTTTTAATTAGCTTTAAGTAGTCCCAATGCAGGCAAATCAAGAAAAGCGCCACGGACGCGTGAAATTTATAAATCATATTGTAATTCTTTAACAGTGTTCTTCTTTTATTTCAAATGGATTACAAGACTTCCTCTCTAGTATTTCTCATCCCTGATTGGTTAGTTACAATGTGTCAACATTTTTCTCTTATAGCATATTTACTTTACTTACATTTGATAAGGGCTTTTCTGATTTTAATTATCATTGGAGTAGGGTACTTTTTTTTTTTTTTTTTTAACTTTTTACTGTTATATGGCCATGAGAAAATAGTCTTATCACCTTACAAGACTCTCCTTAAATGAGAGCCCCAAACTCGTTTATCTAATTCTCCGACAGGTTCTCAGGAAGGTTAACAGGCAAAGATCCACTAATATTACTGTTATTCTCCTTTGTTGACTTTAGACGGTATTGATCCATTATTTAGATGATTTTGATTTTTTTCGATGCTCGTTCTTTAGCTTTGGTTTTCCAAAACGGTTGGTCTAGGCCCACAGTGTTTTCTAGAAGCATGTGTAATTCTCACATCGATCTTGTACGTTTACACAACAGAGGTCTTACTTTATAAAACAATATAGTCTAGCTTGTAGGCTACATTTGATAAATTTAAACACGTGTACATGAATACACACATATATATAAGTCGGGTGATTACATCTTCAGTTACTCAAACCAAAACAATTTCGCATTCCATTATTTGTGTACATCCTCTACTAGTTTTCATGGCAATAACTACAAAAAGAGGACTTTAAAAAAACCAGACGAAATGATTTTCGTTGTTTACTCATATACACTCTTGAAAACCTTAAAGCACATGAGAAGATAAACCTGAGGATCTCAAGAGCATTTGTCGCTCACTTGATTCTACTTTGGTTTAGAAATCACGTAAACATGAACTAAAATCATAACACAAACCCTAATAATGATTAAGGCCACATTTGGGTTAACTCTCCGTTCAAGGCGTCATGCATTTGAAGTCAACAATTAAGGTCAAATAACACCTTCTTTACAAAGCCTCTGCTGTCGATCAATTCAGATTATTTTCAGAGCAAACTTTTATAATGTATGTTTTTCCAATAAGTTCCTATGTTACAATAAGGCCCTTCCTGGCAAACTTTTAGGATAACAATATTCAACAAAGCAACAACACTAATGGGTTCGTGCCAACTGTAATGACATTCCATTCAGTCGTTCATATAAATTTGTTTTAATATAATTCCCAAAACTAGGTCTCCCGTTGTTAGCAATTGTATAGCATATCAGTAATAAAGTTACAAAACTTGGAAAGTACCTAGTTAGCACTTATAGGGAACATTAATACCATGCTTGGTTTCAATCCATTCAAAGGTTTTCTTTTTAGAAAAAAAACCAACAATGGTTTTATATTTACCGATAGTGTTCTATGTTAAAACATCCGCAAAAATTTACACCACTTCATTAGCAACCCATAATGTTTTATTTCAATCCATTTTGTGATTCTCTAAAGGGAGATATTCTTATTTGTTCCCATTGGTTCCGATGTAAGTCCCTCTATGGCGACCATCTTGGAAGATGGATCACAAACAAAAACACTTGGCTAGCACATCATAAGGAATGTTAATGCAATGTTTGGTTTCTTTCTATTCATATTTTCTGTAAAAGAAAGTAAAAATGTAAAAAGTTATCGACGACGACGTACCACTACCGACGGCAGACGCAATGTGATGAGAAAAATCACTTGGCTTTTTATGCCAGGTGTGTTAACAATCAATAGAAACTCATACCAGGCGTATAATTTGGTACACAGGACTTGTGTTTCAGCTGCATCGTTCATCAGTAGAGCTTGTAAACAGTTGGAAAGCTACATCAAAACGAAATGTTGAAGAACAATCTATACCTGGTTGAGTTTTCGAATAACTCAACAATTTAAAGCATAAAATTTAGAAAAAGGCAACATATCAATTACAATTTATGTTCACACAAAATAATAGTACAAATTATTGCGCCCAGGATACTTTCGGCAATAAAACGTTGAACCAGTGGTTTTAAAAACGCAGCCATGAAACCAGGTTTATAATTAGATAGGCTAGATGAGATTTTCGTCCACATAGGACTGCACAACAAATGCTATTGTTTTTTTTTTATCAATTGTAATTTTTAAATACATCTTGATAATCTTATTATTTACAACCATCAAACAAGCCTTTTCTTTTCCTAGTGTTTTTAAAATCAAGCATGACACAACGATTAAAATCAAGCATGAAATAACCATTAAAATCAAGCATGAAATAACCATTAAAATCAAGCATGAGATAACCATTAAAATCAAGCATGAAATAACGATTAAAATCAAGCATGAAATAACGAAAATGTTATTATGAAGTAAAAAAACCCATGTTTCATGTATTTTCATTGATATTGTCGGTGTTGTTAATGACCCCTTTTTAATTGTAATTGTGTATGATTTAGCTGTGGATATACCTTGTTTCAAATCAAGTTTTTTGTTGCTATCTTTAATTTTCCGTTTGATATTAATCCGTTGTTTCCTCGAGTAAATTAAAAACCTTACACTTTTGTTGATACCAGTTCACATAAATTATTATAAATAAATATGTATGTATATATAAGATTATATGTCGGTTACTATACTTTAGCGTACGAATTTTATTACCATACGCACTGCGTTATTTATATTAATATCTTTCTATCAAATAAAATAAAAAACGACTAATAAATGACACGCGGTACGAATAATTTCAAGATTAATTGCTTATGGTCATCCAATATTTTCAAGAGAATGGACATATAATCAATCTCTATATTTGTATTCCCTCCGACGAAAAATATTATTACAGAGAATAAAAGATAGATTAAGTTGATATTGACTATCAAATCCAAATAAAAATTCACAAAAGCAATATATATTCTCAGATATACTTTCAAGATAAATGGCTTCAAAAGAACCTATATATTCATATTACATAATAAATAATAAAGAATTGACTTTTATTGAAACTTAATTTTTGATTGGAATCAAACTTTGTGGTTTAACGCGACCTAACGGCATTTATACATGAATATTCAAAATGAACCATTTCAATGTGTGTATTAGAATTCCCATTGAGGAATCCTGTAATTATCACTATGCCGCCTAATTTTGTCATTCCCGCATCATTTTATTTTTTCAAAGCAATTAGAAGCTGCCAGTAGTAAGAAATTGACGGGAAAGTTATCAAAGATACCATGCATATAATTACGTATGCCGATGCTCGTATATTAGCAAGTTTTTATAGGTTGTACTCACTCAGTCATAATTGAGACGAATATCAAATAAAAAAGAAGAAAGACACGAAAAACAAACAGAAATGAAATATACAGTTAAGAGTAATAAGTTTTGTCAGCAAAAGAAACCCAATTAAACTTAATCAAAGAGAGGGGAAATATAACAACATGACATTCAAACTCATAAGTCGAAAACAAGCATAATGAATGGAAATAAACAAAACAAATCTAAAAAGTCACTAAACTAGGGCAACAAAACTTTCGACTGACATGTCGTTGTACTTTTTTATTATCAAAATTAAAGATTTTTTCAAAAATATGTACATAATTTCTATAATTATTTGACGAGAGGTTAATATTTTGCTGATGTTTCAAATTGATTCAATATATAACTTAGATTTTTTTCAATTGTAAATTTTATTTTTTAAAACCTTTTTTTCTTGATAAAAATACATTTTATGTGTCCTTAATTTGCTAACATTGACCTGACACCGTTCTCATTATGTTGTTAACACCTCTTTTTGTTTATTTTTATCGTTGTCGTAATGAAGCATGATGCATATTTACAAAAAAATTGAAGGGAAAAGCAATTATATAAAACTATTGAAGAGGAAGCTTTCGGAGAGGTAAAACATTTAAGATCTCCTTTAAGAATAATTGATGAACTATCATTAAACATGAGCGCCACCGTTACTCCAAATAGAAAAAAAAAAACCCAATGAGATAAATCAGGGAATAAAGTATTAAAGCAAAAATTGCTCCTCAACTTTATGGTAGTAATATATAATATGAACTGTCATTTAACACAGTCTTTAACTTCAAATGTCATAGTTTGATATCAAGAGCTCTGATAAAAAAATCGTTAATTTCTATTCAAAACATTTCTAAAAACAGTTTAATATCAAACTATATAGAGGGTTATAGATCCAAATTTAGACTTCAATCACTAAATGTAACCGCTACCGTCAATAAATGTAGAGGGAAAGTTCAATGAACAGACATTATGAAATACTTGCTTTTTTGTTGAAAACATTTGTGATAATTAGAGCACGTGTTTTCAACAGACAATCGGCAATCTTATGGGAACCTGCTCAGCAATCACCACTTACCGATTGACCTTTGTTCGTGTGAGGTTGACTTCATACAGAAATCCTCCCCCGTAATTTGTTCCCTAAAAATTTATTCTAATCCAAAATTTGACAAAAAAGAATAATGTGGTCAAGCAGGTGACAAAAAAATATTCTGAATCCAGATTTTCCCAATACCTTGTAGTGTCAAATTTTGAAAAAAAGATAATTAATTGGTTGCGTCGAAAAACTAAAAAACAATGTTCGCGCTTTCTGCTTCCTACTTTGAAGTTAAAAGATTGTTCCCTGAACAGTATAATCACTGAAAATTACCGTATAGATGAAACAGTCGATAAATAAAATGATGTATTCAAATGGAAACTGTATGGAATTTAAACAAAGGTATGCAGGTTCAATCCACCATTTTTTACATAAGAAATTGCCTGTACCAAGTCAGGAATATGACAGTTTACAGTTGTTTTCCATTCGTTTGATGTGCTTGAGCGTTTGATTTTGCCATTTGATTAGATAATTTCCGTTTTGAATTTTCCTCGGAGTTCATATAAAAAAGATGTATTTTTGAGATTTTTATTTTATAGGCACTCTGTAAAATAAAATGTGCATACAACGAAAAATAATCTATAGGCTTTAATTGCTGATGATTTCCTGGGGAAGTCTCTATTATACTAGTAGACTTTTTTAAGAATAGACCGTCGCGAGTCACGATATTTTGTCAAGTATTGATATTATTCATGAATATGCTAAATAATGACATTGCCATATCTTGACCTTCATCGCACTGTGCTTAGAAGATTGCAAACGTTGTCAATGTCAACGTTTGTCAATGTTGCAACAAATCAAAATGCATGAATACAATATTTCCTCTGGAATTTGGACCTATTCTCAAACTTAATAATAGTTTAATTTTCAATGCATTAAAGAAAGACCTAACTAATTAAGCAAGATTTGTATGGGTTGTATTTTTCGAAAGAAATAAGTTTAGGTGATCAGCAAGTCATTGATATTTTTATCTTTTCCTTCCGCAATTACGTTTTTTAATGGGAGACTGGCAGATCACAATTATTCTTCTATTCAAAATTGTGAAATTGACCATAAAGTCAATTTGTGAAATAATCAGAGAAAAAAAGAAAAATATCACATTTAACTAGTATGCAACCATTGTGCAATGTTAACAAAAATAATGATCGCTTGAGTACGCACAACAAGAACTATAATAGCATTTTATGCTAACAATTACTAAATTTCACGCTGGGAACTATAAGAATAAACTAGATTTGCCATTCCAAGCAATAGCGGATGTCACCCTTCCCCAATTGACACTAAGCGGCAGCCATTTCAAAAAATGTGAACAGTGAATGCAAATAAATGCATGTCTATATATACATCTTTCTGTAAATTTTCAGTTTATTCAGAGCATTTAAAAAAACAATTTGCGGTTCCATAACAACGGCAGCCATTTTGAAAATTTTAAAGTCAATAGTCTCAGCTAAACTATCCGGTTAACCATCATATCAAGTTTCATTAAGTTCAAAGCCTTTTGGAAATATTTGACATTTTTGCAGTTGCCATTTTGAAAATTCTAACTTCAAAAGTCTCATCCAGACTTACCAGACAACAATCATATGAAGTTTTATCAAGTTAAAAGCATTTTGAATCTTTGAAAATTTTGACATTTGTTATGGTTCCTATGGTAACAAAGACCATTCCCAAAATCTAATGGCAGGTGCCACATTTGTACATGGGAGGGAACATACCATCAAAGTTTCAACTGATTTGACCTACCCTTTTAAGAAAGTAAATAGCACTTTTAGGTTTTAAGAGCATTTTTACGTGTTTTGCATTGTTTCCATGGTAACGGCAGACATTTTTGAAATTCCAACTCCAAATTCCA
This sequence comes from Mytilus edulis, assembly GCA_019925275.1. Classification (NCBI taxonomy): domain Eukaryota; kingdom Metazoa; phylum Mollusca; class Bivalvia; order Mytilida; family Mytilidae; genus Mytilus; species Mytilus edulis. The sequence goes on from CM034350.1 coordinate 39,429,779, forward strand.
CATCTACCAATGTTGCTCATCGTTACTGAGAAGTTTCCAAAAATTTTAAGCATTTTGATATTTCTGAAATTTTTGGTGTAGTATCCATGGCAACATAGTAGTTCCAATAACTGCCAAAATCATCCAAAACCAGTATATGCCTGGCACCTACATTGTATCAAAATATAATGATTCTAAGATTAAGCATGTCCAAATAATTCATCAAAACCAAAAACTGGATTTTTTCACATTTGTTCCGTTTCCATGGTAATGGCAGCCATTTTTAAGTTCCAAAGTTGCACTGCAACTCTTAAGTCAAGGTTCCTTGTTATAGTGAACTATCATTCAGATTGGTTCCTTTGGCTCTGAGAAAGCGGTCGGACAAAATTAGGTGGAAGAAAAATAATAACTAGAATTGCTATTGCAAGCAATAGCGGATGTCACCCTTCCCTCTATTGCCACTAAGCGGCAGCCATTTCAAAATTGTTTAACAGTGAATGCACATATATGCATGGCAATACATCTTTCTGTAAATTTTCAGTACATTCAGAGCATTTTAGAAAATTTCACATTTTTGCTGTTTCCATGGCAACGGCAGCCATTTTGAAAATTTCAAAGTGAAAAGTCTCATCTTTACTTGCCAGTTAACAATAATATCAAGTTTCATAAAGTTCAAAGCATTTAATAAATGTTTGACTTTTTTGCAGTTTCCATGGTAACAGTGGCCATTTTGGAAATTCCATCGTCAAAAGTCTCATCCAGACTTGCCAGTCTACAATCCTATTAAGTTTGATCAATTTTGGAGCATTTTGATTTTTTTTTTTTAAATTTTTGACATTTGGGATGGTTCCTATGAGACCAGTGCCAAAATTTAATGGCATATACCACATTGGTACATGGGACGGACCATACCATCAAAGTTTCGATCAATTTGACCTACCATTTTAAGAAAGTAAATGCCACTTTCAGGTGTTTTTGGACCATTTTGACCTGCTTTGCATTGTTTCCCTGGTAACGGCAGACATTTTCGAAATTCCAACGCCAAATTCCACATCTACCAATGTTGCTCATCGTTACTGTGAAGTTTAATAAAATTTGGAGCATTTCCATGTTTTTGAAATTTTTGGTGTAGTATCCATGGCAACATAGCAGTTCCAATGATTGCCAAAATCATCCCAAAGCAGTATATAGTGGGCACCTACATTGTATCAAAATATAATGATTCTGAGTAAAAGCATATCAAAATAATTCATTAAAACCAAAAAGTGGATTTATAATAATAATAGGGAAAAAGAAACAGAGGAAAAGCAATATGTCACCCGACATTGTCGATCGGGTGACATAATAATAGGGAAAAAGAAACAAAGGAAAAGCAATATGTCACCCGACATTGTCGATCGGGTGACATAATAGCTTGTATCAGTATAAAAATTATAGGTACATAGTTTTAATTTTTGTATAATCACTGTACAAGGTTTGAAAAATGTTTAAAAGAAATTTAAGATAACACGAAATGATTAATATCAATTTTATATTATTCAAGCCTGAAAATGTCTCCTACCCAAACCCACAAATGATCTCCATTTCACCATTTTAGACCGGGAATAAACAACTGTTATATAGGGGAGGGTTACTATAGAACCAGAATTAACCCATCATTTTCTTCGGAAATGCACGTACCATGAACATGTTCTGTTGATGATAAAGTTTATTATCATATACTTAGACTAAATAACATATGATTTTTACCGTATGATAATAGCATTAAATTAAAGTATTTTCCATATTTTTCGAATTGGTGCTTAGCGGGCTGTTATGAAAAGTTTATCACATGCTTCGATTGTTATCACATGCCTTTCCGTAACGTTATCACATGGCATTCCGGTGATACTCGGCAAATTCCGGAAAATACACCTCAATGCTACGTTTTCAGTGAAAAACATTACAAAGTAGTGTACAAAACAATTATTTGAATACTGGAAGTATATTGTGTAAAATAATTAAATTGTATTAAAAAAAAAATTAAAAAAAAATTAAATAAATGCATTTTTTAAGCTTTTCTGAAACTTTATTTAGAAAGTGACTTTAAAAAAGTTGACTTTTCCAAACAATGTTCATTATGTATATTGTTGAATTATTTTTTTGTCGATTCGTCCATATTAAAATGTGGTTTTTTTTTTCTCTGTTGAGGCATATGATAGAAAGATTTCATATTGACTATCAAAATTTTGGGTCCGACGTCGGTGAACTTTTTACTCTTTCAACTTCTTTTCGGGAACCACGTAGAAGGATCAATATATGAATCTGTTATTTTTTTCTACTGTTGAAGCATATGATAAAAAGATCATAACATGTCATTTTTCATATCGCATGCATTATCAGCCCTCGGTCAATATCAGCCCTCGAGCCATGCGGCTCTTGGGCTGATATTGAACCTAGGGCTGATAATACATGCGATATGAAAAATGCCATGTAATAATCTGATAATATTTTCATTTTTTGTTGAATTTCTAATATACCTTGGAGTGTGGTATTTGTATTATACTTGATTTCTTCTATATATCTTTATATAAACCCTCAGGAAGAGGAATACAACTGTAAAAAGTTTCATTAGTATCCAATGGTATGTTAGGAGGATTATGAGGGGGTGACCTTACAAGGCACATGGACAGACAGATTGGCATATTGACGGACAGAGGGATTTTTATTCATATCAAAAGGATTTTTTGTGGTTGTATGCTAATCCTATTTGTTTGAAAAAAGAAGTGCACCACGTCAGAAAATCTGCATGAAATTGGTCTGCATGAAATTGATGGTAAAATATTAGTAACATAAACGATACAAATGAGCATTTTGACAATCAATGGCTCTTCAGTGATGCTTGAGGTCAAATTATTTGAAAATCCAAAGAGGACAAAAAAGTATAGCCAAAATTTAATAACACAAAATTCGTATTGACATGCCAGTACGAAAGTACTGGCTACTAGCTATAGGATGGTGATACCCTAGGGGACTATGAGTCCATCGACAGAGGCATCGACATAGTGGTAGTAATACAATAAATGGTACCAATTATGTTTAAAGTTATGCATGGCAAAACCTATATTCCTCTCTATGTGTTTGTGACGAAAAGACACAGATAATCGGTAACAAAAACCAGCCATCGCCTCTAGCACCGGAGGTTAAACAATTGATACTTTCACCAATTGTGTTTGAATGTTACCATTGACACTCTAGATCAATGTTTAAACCTTACAAAGCAGCTGTGCAGGATTTTATGATATTCATATTTGTATAATTAGTATTTATACAACATTGCTTACACTTCTAGAGCCTCAATAATCCCTTCTGGTGTTGATAGGAGTTCATGTTTATCAAAAGTTTGTTTCGAGCATGTACATGTTCATACTTTAATTTCTTTATTGTTTGTCTGGAGATATATAATTGGTATTCGACGTTTCTCTTCCCTCTTCTCGTATCACTTCTGAAATTGTCTATTTCTATGTCATGTAAGATGATGTATTTAGATATAGGTTGAGTAACACATTAAGTGGGTCCACTCCAGTAATAGTCTACGTTCGGTCATTTATTTTACTAGTATGTCGATATGACAGATTATATTGACTGGATCCTGTCATATATGTGTTATTGTATTAATTTAACAAAAAGTCATATTACTATATTTGATAAGATACTTGTCAAACCTCATAAATAGTCACATAATATCACTATAAGTTCGACATTTAATTGATTTGTACAGTTGCCTTGGTGGTGAGATATAATCCAATTTGTAAATTAAGTTGCTTTGAAGCCGTTTGTGTTAATACTTGTAATTTCTATCACAAAAGCCATGTATGACATGATTAAATGAAGGACAATTAATGAATGTTTAGCGGTATCTTTAACGAGATTTTACAATCAAAGATATCACTAGTTTAGTAGTAAGCACTTCTGTATAAACATAAATTATCAATGGGATGGTTCGTTTCTGTTAATTTACTGATAAATTGTTCGGATTGATTTTAACCCCAGGCATATACTGCATTATCACATTTTCATCACTTTTTTTGTAGTTTTGATATGCCGGCCTTCTATTTTGACTTGAGAACTTCTAAAAACTGTAAGTCTTGAATGATTTTTAGAAGCACTGAGACCTTGCCATTGCTGGTAAATGGTATAATATATTCGAGGGATACACCAGTCCTGTTGACAACATTTTGTATTAACAAGAAATCTGTGATAGGTTCATTTTCTGTAAATACGCTGCTCATAAAATTTGAACTATTAGAAACACTGATGTTTTTCTAACCACTGGTATAGATGTCATAGACACACTATGCATACTTTAAAGTTTTTTTAGTATCAAAGCTTCGTACTAAATGTGGTCAACAAACTATTCTGAATCGAGAGCAGCTAGTGAGTCGTATGTAGGCTGGCGAACAAAATTGCCAACCTGATATATCTAATAATGTAGGTTCGAAATTATTTAGATCCGATAATGTTGGTAGTGAATTTCTTATCGTAGAAAATTGGTCAACATTACTAAAAGAGGGACGAAAGATACCAGAGGGACAGTCAAACTCATAAATCGAAAATAAACTGACAACGCCATGTCTAAAAATGAAAAAAAGACAAACAGAAAAACAATAGTACACATGACACAACATAGAAAACTAAAGAAGAAGCAACACGAACCCACAAAAAACTAGGGGTGATATCAGGTGCGCAGATCCTGCTCCACATGTGGCACCCGTCGTGTTGCTTATGTGATAACAAATCTGGTAAATAGTCTAATTCGGTAGGTCACATTCATGAAAGGGAAGGAGATTGTAGTTACGACGTAAGGAACATATCCGATATCATTTGTGAAACGGTTATTCCATAACGGTCAACCAACTCGTGATGGCGTCCGTAAAATTTACGAAGGGACGATTTCAACTTCACCATTTGGAACTCTTGGTTTTATAGCTTCCTTGTGAGCAGCAACCCTCTATCAAGAAACTCATGATAGGAAATGCAAGCACGGGAATATCGTATCAATTGGGAGATATATACCCCGTATGCAGGTGCTGCTGGAATGTTGCTACTTAGAAATGGAAAGTTCACAATTGGAAAGCTGAAATCATCTCTTTTGTTTTCAACCGACCCTCATTGTCAATTTCTAGATGTAAGTCAAGATATGAGACCGACTTAACTGTATCTGTAGTATCCTTTATCTCTAGTTCGACGGGATAGATGAGTTCAACATAGTCACCAAATTTTGAATTATTTAGTGAAAGAACATCATCTATATAGCGGAAAGTAGAGTAAAAGGATATTGCTAACTTCTTGTCCTTCTTCCTAAGAAGTTCCTGTATGAGTTTGTTCTTGCTATACATATAGAGGAAAAAGTAAAAACACAAAAATACTGAACTCCGGGGAAAATTCAATACGGAAAGTCCCTAATCAAATAGCAAAATCAAATGGTAAAATACATCAAACGAATGGACAACAACTGTCATATTCCTGACTTGGATTTTTTAAAATACATTATGTATGTGCACTAATATCATCCAGATATGAAATTTGTATTCTAGTTTGAACAAACAAAACAATAATTTGTCAAGCTTGTTGCAAACATTTCTCTTATTCTTTGGTAAATTAATTCTTTCTTGACCAATTGTTGAAAACACTTTGACAACGTATGGCTGTCGATAATCCCAGTAAAAAGCGTAGTTAAAAGTCAGTCACATACAGTATGTGACATGGTTAAAAGTATTTTTGAGCGCATAACAGGATAACAAACTACAGATCAGCTTTACGAACAACATAAACCGTAATACAAAGCACCGATATTAGAGTACAAGTGATCTTTTGAATCAAATTGGTTGAGATTAATTATTCTTGTGTTTTTTCCAGAAAATAGATATAATGGTGATGAAACTATTAAGTTCCGAGGTTATTGGACAAAGCAAAAAAAAATATCATTATTTGAGGTTTATATAACCAATGCAGAGTTTTAATAAAGAATAGATGCGATCTTAAACAGGCCAGTTATACTTTAGAAAATATTTCGATTGACAAGCATAGCTGGCACTTGTACAATATTTTATTTCTCTGTTTTCCGTTTCAAATAAAGATATGTATATGAGTTCTAATCCCGGCGAGGGAAGAACAAAATATTTGATGACGCAAACATACAGATCTTACATTGTTGGGCTGATGTTTAGACGAATTATATATTTATTATATTTAGATATATAAATATATATTTAGATATATAAATATATATTTATTGATTACTAATAAATCACAATATGTATGATATACACATCTTTGAAATATTTTGATATTTATCCGGAATTAATGATTTATTTCCGTAACTTATTAATCAGACGCTTGTAAAGTTTTCTACAATTGAGAACGTCATTAAACGGTTAGTATGTCCTCGCAAACGCATCTTTCCACACTGTGAACTGCAAATCCCCCTAAGGAAAGTAAGTATTTGCCAGTTCTAATCGAATCAAGTAACAACGAATTTCTATGAATAGAATATATGAAAATAACAGCAGTATGTCATTCTGATGAAACGCGTTGGTTATAATTATAGCAAATAATGCTACGTCGTATTCGGCGGTCCTTGGAGGTCAAATGTCTGTATTTGTTGGTTAGTGTTGTCGATAGTCGTCTGCAATTATGCTCTTTTTTATGGAAAGTTATTGCAACCATACCATACTTCCTTATATTTTTAGATAGCTGTGTAGCTGTGTCCTTAGATACCAGTAAAGTCACTTGTTCTGTCTTTTACATTTTGACCAAGTAGGGTTTCGCATAATGGAGGGTGAGGCATGCATATAATTGAGTCATGTATAACAGGTGAGGCATGCATATAAATTGAGTCATGTATAACAGGTGAGACATGCATAGTAATTGAGTCATGTATAACAGGTGAGGCATGCATAGTAATTGAGTCATGTATAACAGGTGAGGCATGCATAGAAATTGAGTCATGTATAACAGGTGAGGCATGCATAGTAATTGAGTCATGTATAACAGGTGAAGCATGCATAGAAATTGAGTCATGTATAACAGGTGAGGCATGCATAGTAATTGAGTCATGTATAACAGGTGAGGAATGCATATAAATTGAGTCATGTATAACAGGTGAGGCATGCATAGAAATTGAGTCATGTATAACAGGTGAGGCTCGCACTGCAGAAGATGCATACACATCAGAAGTGGCATAACATGTCTTGCTCCTTAAATCGTGCGACTCCCGCAGTTTTGGTTTGTTACCTCGAGTTTTTACATAATCGATTTGAATATCGCTAAAGTATTATTGCCTTATTAATATATTAGACATTATTTTCATATAGATATTGACCGGGATATTATTGATGATAGACCCAAATATTTACGTGTATACTAGGACACATTGACCTTTTAAATGCATTTTTTAAAATAAAGTTAGCATTTTAATGATCAACATCCAATTTGGAAATAATATAACAAAAATACCGAACTCCAAGATAAATAAAAAAGTGAAAGTCCATAAAAACTGACAAAGCCATACGTTCTCAACCAATAGAGCAAACAGAAACTGTCATAACCCTGACTTGGATTGGAGCATTACGTATGTAGGATACAATACGGTTATCATACATGGTGTTCTTTATAAAGTCATATGAAACTTTTTTTTTTTTATTGCATATGGTTTTTATAACTAAATGGAAAAGAGAAAATTCTATAATTTGTTCAAATTTAGAAGAAATTCCCCTTATTTATGTTTGCTCCCAGTTAACAATTAGCCGATATGTTCTCCGTATGCAGTGAAGGCAGCGTGACCTTTCTCGTAAAAATCCGGTGATTGCAATACGCATGGATCTGTCATTAAAATTAATGATAATTTTATTGTACATGTTATACACGTGCTCAATATTCATCCTTCTTATTTGATTGTTTACTTAGGTAACAATCGGCAAACTACGGCATCAAAACACAACAGATAATTAGCTGCCAAATTTTCATATCATAACAGACCAAGATAATTCGTTTTAAGATTATGCAATATGGATGGGTAAAAAATGATAAAATCTCGCACACAAGACTAAGTAGATGATATTTTCATCAATTGGTTCAAGAATAGGATAAATATTATTTTTCACCCGTCACTCGTTTCATATGACTTTAATGAGTCTTGGGCTAATTAGAATATAAACTTTGTGAATAATTTTATTATCATTAAATCAATAATGTTAACTGACAAAATCAATTTAGTTACAAACATATTGTGTCCGTTGCATTGAAAACTCGTGGTGACACACAAGTATGTTAAACTATTGCACTTGTTATTGCGTCCATCTATATTTTGAAAATCAAAAATTGTATGCACACAATAATAGTTTTAGATGTCACTGTCCTGTTGGTCAATGTTTCTTAAAGTCCTACGTGCATTTGATTTATCTTCTTTACCAATGTTGCATGTATATATATATATTTGTCATTCTCCAGTGATTTCTTATTTACGAACACTATCAAAGTAAAATTTATTGATAAAAAGAAGATAGTCAACAGACATCAGACATTGTCTGTCAGTGATTTAACTTTGTTTTATGTTATGATGGAACACAACATTATTTACCCCGATATGTACAATGAGTTTGTTTACTTTTGCAGGAAAAGGAATAAAAACATTCATTTTTCATAAAGTTTGAAAATGAAATTATTTTGTTTATCATTGTTGAAGAAATACAAACAAGAACATGGCTATCAATAAAGGTTTACCACTCAATATTGAGACATCCCAAGGATGAAACACTATCCGTGAAACCCATATGACTAATATTAATCTAAAATCCTTAATAAAAGAGTCGACACAGGTCTGTGTATGGTTGCATCGGACGGGCTCATTATCGGAAATTTCATTGTATTATATGAAATATTAGGTCTATAAAAATGTTCATGATTCAAATAGGCATGTAAAATGAAAAACATCGACCGTACATGCACAATGACAACCCCCAAGTGATTCACAGCAGAAGAAAAATATTTAACTATTTGAAGCAAAGTAATGTCAAGATATGGGTACACATTTCGGGAATCACTTCAGTTTTTTAAACGAAAAAGTTAGATTTTGATTTTTCCATTTGATTAGGAATTTCCGTATTGGATTTTCCTTGGAGTTCAGCATTTTTGTGATTTTACTTTTTATACAATATGTTAATATTTTGAACTTGTAGCGCCAAATATGTTTGTGAATTTACAAACGTTAAATATATATAGTGTCACATGCTTCACCAAATGAGTTTTGGATTGCTTAGATAGCGTCTCCATGAAATTAAACACAATTGTTATTATAATTGTAACAGATCTTTTGTACTTCAAGATTTCCTTTTAAGCATAAATGCGTTTTTTATGTTTCCTAATTTATAAAGTTACGTATGAAAAAAATATAAATGCAATACCTAATAATTATGGAAACTTTCTTAGTTTTTTCGTGTAATGCATTTCTGGTTCAAAGGGACAAAGTACTAGGAGAGCAATTGCAACTACAAGTCGAAAAAAACTGACAGCACCCTGTTTAAAAAGTAAAAGATTATCAAACGTTCACAAAATTAAGATTGAGCCACACGTAACACAACAGGGGTCGATATCAGCTGCTATGGAAAGGAAAGCAGTTTTCATATGTGATCCACAAGTGGCACCTGTCCAGTTAGCTCAGTGATCAGTCAAAAGTAATAATGTAAAATGAATTGAGGAAAAGAGATGGGGTTGGGCCTACGACGAGTGTAATTATTCCATAACATCAAACGAACAAGTCATTTTAACGTTTCAGACAATTTCAATTCAACCAGTTGGATCATTGGTCCAAAAGATTGCTTGTAAGTAATAACCCTATTTCAAGAATATCAAGTTCAGGAATACCATTGTAACAGAATGATATATACACCATATTGCTGAAATGTTCGATACAGTGATGAAAAAAATCATAATAAGATAATTGGAATTATATATTACGTTGCAAACATTATTTGAATAAGATAAAAGTTAAGATTTAAAGCCGATTGAGCTATATCTGCTGTATTATAATTTTTTTCTTCTTTATAAATTCATTTTGACGAATGAGAAAACATATTCATCAAACTTTCAATTATTTAGCAAAATCATATCAAATGTATATAGAGAATAATACATGGCAAAATCCGTATCATATGTCGTATCATCCCGAGACATCAATATCACCTCAAGGGCCTTTAGGCCCGAGGGATGATATTGGTCGAGGGTGATACGGCATGTGATCATGTAACCTGGGTTACCTTACAATTTGCGTCACGTGCTGTTGTTTTAAAAATATTTTGATTATTATTGTATTAATTTGTGTGTTTTGTATTTTTCATAGTTGCATTTAGTGTGCCAAAAAATATGAAAACTTGACGTTCGTGACGTCACATACAATATGAAAACTCGACGTTCGTGACGTCACATACCAAACAATGACGTCATTCAAAAAATTTACCTATTTTGAGGAAAATTTTTCTTAAGCAAAAAAAACCCCAAAACTGACTTTATGTAGAAAAAAAAAGTAGGGGTGTGATAAAGGGTATGCGATAAAGGGTGCGCATCAAAGTTGCGCGATATGGATTAAACAGCAGGCTATTTATCACATATGCAAAACTACTGTATTTACTACTAAACATATGATAAATAAACTTATTAAAAAAATAAAAATGAATAACCATATTATGCTTGCATTTTAATAAATTCCTTACAAAAAACCAGAGATAATACGTTTGTTACAAACATTAGCATCTTAGGCAGAAATTAAAAAAGTTAGCATTTCTCTTTATCCTCACTTTCCACTATATAAATTAAAGTTTGGTGATTATGTTGACCTGGCAGCATCATTCAAATCAAATTTGTCTTGACTTACATCTAGAAATTGACAATGTTGGTGGGTCAAACACAAAACTTTACGACAAAAGAGAAGATTTCAGCTTCCCAATTCTGAACTGTTCTTGTCTATGTATCAACATTTCGGAAGTGTCAGCATATTGAGTATATATCTTCCATTTGAAACAATATTCCAGGGTGTGTATTTCATATCATGCTCACAGGGAAGCTATTAAACCAAGAGTAAAAGTGTTGAAGTCCCCTTTGTAAATTTGACGGTCTCCATAACGAGTTGCTTGACCGTTTTGGAATATCTGTTCTTCCTTTCCCGAATATAACCTAGCTATTTAGACTTACCACCAAGTTATATATATATATATATATATACACGAGCTACACGACGGTTGCCACATTTAGAGCATGATCTACTTACCCTTTCGGATCACTAGAGTTAACCGGTGGGTTTTGGTGAGATTGGTATTGCTCAGTCCTTATTTTTCTACGTTGTGTTTTGTATACTGGTGTTTGGGCTCTAGCGTGGTCAGTTTATTTAAGGATGTACTTAGGTGAGGTTTGGTAAAAATTAGGAAATTAAGAAATTAAAATTGATACTCAAAGCTGGTAGGGCATCAATTAAGGATAGAGATAAGCTAAACATATTGATAGGTTATGGACCTCCTTTTCGAGATATTTGGGATTTAAAATATGGTGGGAAAAGACTGACTCGGACTTTTACCTTATATTTGCATTGGTATCATTTGGGTTTCAAAACAAAAGAAAGAAAATCAAGAATCACCTAAAATTTTGGTAAATGATTGTATTGTATGGAAAACACCAAGAAGTCCGAACATTTGACACAAATTCCAAAACTTCACCGAGGTACATCCTTAAAGCCATATGAGTAGTTTAAATGTGTATTTGGTACCTTTCGCCTATCTCTGTGTACTTAAATAATCATAAATACGTTACCTTCAGCCACATTTAGATGAAAACGGTGAAGAAGTATCTAAAAGCTAATAGCTTCATAAACTAGGTTTAAAATTATCCATTAAACGAACTTGCAAATTTATATAATTTCTGTTCAGAGGTTATGAATATCGATTCATTCTTTTAGAAGGAAAAATCTCCTGACAATAGTTTTTATAAAAACTCATTTTATTTACAATATTCATGAGTGGCAGTAAATTTGACGACATTTGTCCCAGATGCGACTTGGCAATTTGTATGTATAATGCTTACAACAAGTGTTCATTTTACATCAATGCCGCTTGATGATAAGATCGAACAATTTAATTTCCATAAAAATGTTGATTTAGATTAAATAATATAAGTTTCTATGTTTCTAATTTGCTTCTTTTCAGAATAATAGATAATGGAGGTCTTTTAAAGAATACTGTACAAGTGTTTAACTGAATATTTGGTAATTTTTTGCCTGGATCATCTGTGTAAGATGGATCTTTTGTGGACACAAATAATCACGTAAATGAAACTAATCAAGATAAGTCAATAATATTAATGCTATGCTATAAACAATTAAATTAGTTATTTTCATCATTGATGTGCATTGTCGGACACAAAATGTTCCCTAATCACTTTACCAATTCAGACAAATTTTCTTGGTGAACTTGAGATATACTTTTCAGAATTGCTTCTCATGAATCAACCTCCTCAGCAACTCATACCGTGAATATAACATCAGTATATAACACTAGTTAGCTCTTTTCACTTGAATTTTTTAAAACTGTCCCAAGTGTTGAGAGTTTAAGCCACTTTATTGAATGGTTTTTGAAATATACAGATTAAAGATATTTGATTTCAGAAATACTTCTGTCTTGTCATGCTATATGCTAATTTTAACATGGGTAGGCATTATAATTGTCGATATTTTACACTGAGCGTTAGCGAACCGTTCTTACATACCTTACACATGTTTAGTTGTTTCCGCTCCTCCCAAAATATGTATTTACTTTTAATATTTGCCAAGTTAAAAAACTAATTACAAGATAATTATATGTTGTTTGAATAACACTATATAATAAATTTTATTTAAGCAGCTAAAATGCTTATATCTATTTATGATAGAAATGAAAATGTCAAGAATTTAAAAAGCAGCTTTGTGTACACGTTTCAAATATATTTTGTGGTAATTAGAACACGGCTTTGTTTAAAAAGCGAAATAGGGACGTAATGTTAGAATCGGATTTCCGTGTACACGACGCCTGTTAATTGTAATCTCCCGAAACTAACGAATTCCTGTTATTGTTTTGTCGTTTTCCCCTCAAGATAAAGATTTCTGAGTCGATTTAAAGTTAGAGAATTTGACGTTGATTTTAGATCATTTATCCCTTCTGTCAGATTCCTTAACATATTTTGTAATATCATGGCCAACTAAAGCTAGGCATTTAAATTCTTTGTCAAAGACTGTACGTTGTCGCCAAGCAAGATATCTATGGTTTTTTATGCCCCACCTACGATAGTAGAGGGGCATTAGTTTGCTGGTCTGTGCGTCCGTCCGTCCGTCTGTTCGTCCGTCTGCTCGTCCGTCTGCTCGTCCGTTTGTCCCGCTTCAGGTTAAAGTTTATGGTTAAGGTAGTTTTTGATGATGTTGAAGTCCAATCAAATTGAAACTTAGTACACATGTTCCTTATGATATGATCTTTCTAATTGTAAAGCTGAAATAGACTGTTGACCCCAATTTCACGGTCCACTGAACATAGAAAATGAAAGTGCGAGTTTCAGGTTAAAGTTTTTGGTCAAGGTAGATTTTGATGAGGTTGAAGTCCAATCAACTTGAAACTTAGTACACACGTTTCCTATGGTATGATCTTTCTAATTTGAATGCCAAATTAGATTGTTTGACCTATTTCACGGTCCATTGAACATGGAAAATGATAGTGCAAGTGGGGCATCCGTGTACTTTGGACACATTCTTGTTTAATCGTTGGATTGCTTCTAATTTATGTGAACGTCAACTTGACATAACATTCATACTATGCTTTATACTTTATATTTAAACATTTACAATTAGAATTCAAATTGCAATGAAAGAGGTCTTAGGTCTTTCTTTTTAACAGTTTTGCCTACTACGATTCCCCACAATCCACAATAATTATACCGAGTTATACTATTTATTACCTAAAATTACTACTCCCTCAGGCAAGTTGACTCTAGATTGATTTTGTCATTCCTTGCAGCCTGTTTCAAAACTTTATGGAGTTTTGATCCTCAACATTCTTCAACTTCGTACTTTATTTGGATTTTTTTTTACATTTTTTATGTCGAGCGTCACTGCTGAGTCTTTTGAAGACGGAACACGAGTCTGGCGTAAATATAAAAATTCAATCCTGGTATTTATGATGAGTTCATTTACAACCACTTTGTCGATGACACTCTTGATGGAGTGTTTATTCCCCGAGGGTAATACCAGCCCAAAAGTCACCACTTCTATGTCGACATGAATTATCGTTGATATGGTCACATTATAAATTTACTGTTTACAAAATTTAGAAGTTGTGAGAAATACTAAGGCTTTTCTACCGCAGGAGAATATTACATTAGCTGTATTTGGCAAAACTTCTAGGAATTTTGGTCCTCCGTGTTCTTCAACTTCGTATTTTTTGCTTTGTTTAAACCTTCTTAACTTATTTGGTTTTGAGCTTCACTTAAGAGACTTCAGTAGACAAAACGTGCGTCTGGTGCAAATATAAAATTTCAATCTTGGTATCTATGATGAGTTTGTTTATTGATCACAAAGTTCTTCACGTGTTTAGATTGTTATACGTCCTCGGCTTTTAATTTATTGGTATGAGCCTTTCTATTGAAGATAAATCCGGAAATGTTCGTCCGACGAAAATGTGTAAAGAGTTTTTTTTAAAACATGGTTTTACATAATGACGTTGTTCATAATTTATTTTCGGAAAACCAGACTGATTTTAACCAAACTGAACATATGGTACAGACAATGTTAATAATACAGACGATATGATGACCACTGGAGATCTTTTTCAATGTTTCCGGTTTTTTTTGTCATTCGGTTGTTTTATCTTCGTGGTATATCAATAATGTCATTTTATTTATTGAGAATTTGGTCTACCGAATATAAAACGTCAGAACTTATTGACAATAACCTAAAACATTAACTTTTTTTACACGATCTTGCAAAACAATATTGTTAAAGGAAATTTGAATATTTAATATACAGTTTTTAACATCAAATAGTTATAGAACCAAAGTCCGCTACACAATACTTAGATCGTCAAGATAATTCAATGAAAGAACCACTGCACTAAAATTGAAAATGATCTCACAGTTTCCTGCTAATTATATCAAACTGATATTTCTCACAGCCATTAATTGCAGTACTGAGTTGCTTATTACATCTGGGACAGAAAAATAAAATCCATTTGATAAAGGAAGTTTTAAGTCTTCTTTTGGACTAATTTCTTTAATTTTACAATGAGCCAATGTTTAAAGTATTAAATGTAAGGGAAATAAGGATAAACCGACCATATGAAACAAACCGGCTGATTAAGCTGATTAAATTTAACTACAAGATGATTGAAGCAATAGAATCGTGCTTTCCGAATATTCAGCTTGAAAAGGAAAAACTTGTTGTTTTAACTACACTTGAAATGCCCCAATAGTTTACAGTGCAATGTTATTAATCTTTAATGTTTCAATAATTCTATAAAAATTGTTTGGAATCAATATGTATACAAGCATAGAAGTTGGTCTTTAAATAAAAGTAAAAGCATAAGAAAAATTAGAATCCGTAATTTAATGTTCGTTTTTTCTTTATACATGTAATAAAATTATTTTTCTATGTTCCGTCATATGTTTTCTTCTTAAATTTTATAATTCTAAATCGGCTTCCTGTTACATGTAATGGAAATTAAAATTTTGAAGATCATTTTGAAACTTGTTCAAATATTATATAACATAGCAAAAGTCATATCGAAATAACATTATTACGAACATAATATTCAATTGTGAACACTGAATTTTACCTCACTTCCAATTGAGAAAGATTGAATAGTTTACCGCTGGTCCATCGTTAGTCATTTTACCAATTTCAAATTATCAGATTGACATTTGAAATTAAATTACGGTACTAATTTTCTTGCACCAGATGCGCATTTCGAAATACATGTCTCTTCAGTTGAAAATGGTCAGTAAAAGAAGAAGATACTTAAAATGTTAAACAACTGAGATAATAAACATCAACACGGGAATCAACCCGGACGATACCATGTTTCAATAAAATATGCTCTATTAAAGGCATAAACTAATGACCTGTGTAAGGTCATTATTTTCCTTGATAAAAAGTGAAACTATGATTTACTTCAAACTTATATTTGTCTGATAGCTTTTTGTTGCCGATTTGGGAATTTCTTTTTTAACGTTCAGTCTATGATAGGTGTAAATAAATCGTCATTTCCCGCATTTTAATTTAAAAAACAAATAGTGTGAAGTTTTATTAATTCATCACTACAATACAGAGATGTCTACGGTCGGTCTTTCATTTCATCAATCCTTACCCTCGGTCTACGACAAGAAAAACCTTAAATCATGCATTATCTATAACAAATAATCTGGTCAATGGTACTGCGATTTAACCTCTTATATTTGATTTACATGTACTATGATGTCGGTGTAAATGGGTCTATCTTTTGAAATTCTGATCCTTTAATGGCTTATGCATATGTTTATAACTTTACTATTTGGATAATTTCTTCAAATATGATATCAATACCTATGTATTCAATTTGATGTGACCCTAATAATGAAATATGGTCTTATAAGTTATCCGACGATCAGACACGTGCTGATAGAGCCTCAAGTTCTTTTGTAGAATATTCTCAATGCCTGTATCAAGCTCCACATTAAAAAATCTAGAATTGTGATTCATGATGGAATTCCCAACAAATTTTTAAAAATGATACTTGAATTTATTTCTTACCAAACCGTTTATATTATTCAATTAACAATTACACACACCAAACTTATGGTATCTCTGGATATGTTTGTTAGAACAATAAAATTTTCATTTAGATATTAAGATAGGTGCGTAGAAGCATTAATAGAATAACTGTTGCATAATTGTTTACTGGATTTTTTTCTAATGCTATTTTAACTTCGTTTAAACATACTATACTTCACAACAAAGGTAACCAAACTGTACTATCAGTTCTATATCTTACAATTCAAAATTCTATTCATCTTGCCTTCAATCAACGAAAGTCGTGGTGCTTCTTAACTTATATCGCGTTGCATGGCATACGATCCCAACAAAACTAATCTTTCAGCATTAGTGGTCAGTTCGTTTCGACAGGATAAATATTATTAATTTCACCCTGCCAAGTAAAAAAACCGTTCCATCTGTAATTACGTCGATGGTATCAAGTTGTGGAAGAAAGGTCAGACTAATTGATTTTCATATGTCTATCAATGGTCAACAGTCTAATTTATAAAAGGGTCTCCATTTAAAAGACTGTCAAGATTAACGATTTTAGCTTGACAAATAAGATTGAAAGTACAAGGATATCAAAAAATCGTTTGGTGAATACTGGAATATTGAACAACCTACGCACTACGTAACACGTACGTACTGCTTACTTGAACATACTTAATAAGTTATTCGTACAATATGTGCAACTATCTATTTACTGTGCTCGTATTTTAGCCTATGTTTGTACTGTATATACTAGCATTATACTGATATACATGCGTTACGAAATCAAGATGGCAAGAACAGCAACAATAATAAAATCATTGATCTTCCCGGCGAGGGAAGAACCAAAAATTTGCGAAAGCAAATTTACAGATCTAACATTGTTGGGTTGATGTTTAGACGAGTTGTATATACATTATGTACACAGCCATGTATCACCATCATTGATGGCGATCCGATGGATACATCTGTTGTAGAGTTGTCACTGACTCAGACGTACTTATAAATATAATTATTTTCTGTGACTGTATATTACATTAATTTGTAGGATCCTTTACTATAGATAATTTAGCTGATCTGTAACAATAACATCTTCATGCCTTATATATCATGTACTGTAGTACGCCGCTAGATTAAAACTGACGAAGAAAGGTAACATACGGCCAGCGAAAGCTCTTTTTTGAGAGCCCAGGTGGTCGTGTGGTCTAGCGGGACGGCTGCAGTGCAGGCGATTTGGTGTCACGATATCACAGTAGCATGGGTTCGAATCCCGGCGAGGGAAGAACCAAAAATTTGCGAAAGCAAATTTACAGATCTAACATTGTTGGGTTGATGTTTAGACGAGTTGTATATATATATATATATATTGAGAGCCCAGGTGGTCGTGTGGTCTGGTGTCACGATATCACAGTAGCATGGGTACGAATCCCGGCGAGGGAAGAACCAAAAATTTGCGAAAGCAAAGTTACAGATCTAACATTGTTGGGTTGATGTTTAGACGAGTTGTATATATATATATATATAGATTGCCTAACAATGTAATTTTAACACACTATTTAGTATGTAAATATAAAAATTAAAATATTTACAAAATGATGAAAATAAACCCAATATTTCGCTAGACCAACTAGCTTTATCAAGCGTGCATCTATCCAGGTGAAATCGGATGTAGATGATAAAAAACTTTTGCACCTCAATGTCTTTGTTGCACTTAGCTGCCTATAAAATAAGAAAATTTTGCAGCTCAATGTCTATGAGCACTTGAATTTAGCTGCTTTGAAAATAAAAAAAAATTTGCAGCTCAATGTATTTGTTGCACTTGGATTTAGCTACCTTAAAAATACATAATTGGTAGATGAAGTTAGCAACGTCCATTGGCCAATATTACGGGATAAAAAGGACGATGCTTTGTTTTCAATTATTCTTTATCTTTCCTGTATCTTTTTTCGTCTTTTTCGTTAAGACCATCAGGTTCTAAAGTGTGGAGTTGGTGGATCCAAAAGTTTTCTCTTCTCCTTCTCGCCGTGGTGTCCCACTCGGTGTTGACTTCTATAATTTGGAAAGTAACATTATCAAAAGGATGTTTCGTTGAACGAAGATGTCTTGTGAGAGGACAGTTTTTGTTGGTTTTGTACGATGAACGATGGTTATTGAGCCGAATATTAAATTTGTCCATTGTTTCTCCCACATACTGAATGCCACAAGTGTCACATGTTAATATATAAATTTAGTTCTCCGTTTTACAGTTGGAATTAGAGTAGATGGTATAATTTTGTTTAGTAACGGAGCTGATGAAAGAACTGCTTATATTGGCAGCTTTACAACACAAACTATTCCTTCAACCACATTGTTTGTAGCAACCGGGCGATGGATTAGACTGCTTTGCT
The DNA here is from genome assembly GCA_019925275.1 of Mytilus edulis. Lineage (NCBI taxonomy): Eukaryota > Metazoa > Mollusca > Bivalvia > Mytilida > Mytilidae > Mytilus > Mytilus edulis. The sequence goes on from CM034350.1 coordinate 39,448,964, forward strand.
AATACAGATGTCACTAATTTGTCACGGATGTTTTTAGGTCTTCTGAAGGCCATGACTGGTGGTGATGAAAATACTTTTTATAGATTTAAATCATTTTCTATAATTTTCCAATGCTTCTGAACAATGGATGACACATTTTTAAAATCAGGATGGTAAGTGAGTGCAAGGGGTGTCATATCCAACTATAGCAGTTATCACGTGACTTTGACGACGTCACACATCACCTGTATTAAGCCTAAGTAAAATGTATAGAAATGCACAGGGGCTTTCAAGAATCGATAAAATAAAGTACTTTAAGTTCATGTTACAAAAAGTGTGAGAATTTATAGTAATTCCTCATACATTAGGAAATATATTGATGCCTTTTGAAAAAGTTTAAATTTTGGTCTTCTCCCTTCCAAATGCTTTTGAAAATTTGTCTTTTTGCCTCGATAAGTTCACACTGTAAATCATTCAACTCCGATAAATATTGGATTTTCTGTCGTGTTAAACCTAAAATTGTGATTTAAACAAAACATATGGAATAATTGTGGGAATATGTGCTTATTACTATATTCATAAATATTTGAAATATCGTATATGCAATAGTTTAATGTTTTATTATGTCCCTTCCAAATTGATTTGAAAATCAGTCATTTTCAGAAAATCTGGTATTATTTTTCAAGATGGCAACCTCATTGACAGCGTGTGACGACTTGGTAAAAATATATTTTGTAAGATTGTTACATTGAAAATCAAATAACCGTTGGATGCTCGCGTTTCCAGTCATTGTCTTACCTTAAAGCAGCATAGAATCAAACATTGGTTCCTTTTGACAAAGCTGTTACATGCTATTTATTTTATAAAATTTTGAAAAAAATGACGACCAAATAATTTTCAAACGTGGACGATGTTCGACACTTATTTTGCACATGCACATAATTTAATTTAAATTTCACTGTTTACATTGCAATTAAATATGATATGTTATAGTCACTATAATGATAGCCAAGGGCATAGCTCGATAAAGGAGATACTAATTAAGTCATAACATCAACTTGATCAAAGATCGAAAATAAACATGGCACCTAATCACGATGTAAGTTTTGACAATACCTAAATAATAAATAATAATAATACCAATGTAGATTAATTAGTGTTTTCGATGCAATTCATTACGATATTATTTTATATTTATAAAAAAAGACCTCGAATGGATATTAAATAACCAAGGTGAAATAAATATATTGTTTAATTTTCTTTAAATCATTCATCGGTAAATTTTACATAATCCTAATTAAACCAGTAACACGCAGAGTTATCGAACGTAATTATGACTGGAATAGTTGCATATGTCTGTTAGCTGCTTTATTCTTATCTTTGTACTCAAGAGGTTCTTGGCTAGTAGTTTTGTTTGCTCTTTCGAAAGCGTTATCAATGATGTTGTTATTGCATCCTCGAACAACTAGATGTTTACGAAGTTGTCCAAGTCTAGCATTTTTCGTATTTTCAGTAGAGCATATTCTCTTGATTCGCAATGCCTGGCTGAAACAAAACTAGGCGCCAAGAACTTCTTGAGTACAAAGATAAGAATAAAGCAGCTAACAGAACACCCCTTGTAGAAGCATTGGAAAATTAAAGAAAATGATTTAAATAGTATAAAAAAAAGTATTTTCATCACCACCAGTCATGGCCTTCAGAAGACCTAAAACATCCGTGACAAATTAGTGACATCTGTATTAGCAAAGCAGCCTAATCCATCGCCCGGTTGCTACAAACAATGTGGTCGAAGGAATTGTTTGTGTTGTAAAGCTGCCAATACAAGCAGTTCTTTCATCAGCTCCGTTACTAAACAAAATTATACCATCTACTCTAATTCCAACTGTAAAACGGAGAACTCAATTTATATATTTAAAGAGGGACGAAAGATACCAAAGGGACAGTCAAACTCATAAATCTAAAACAAATTGACAACGCCATGGCTAAAAATGAGAAAGACAAACAAACAACAGCACACACGACACATCATAGAAAACTAAAGAATAAACAACACGAACCCCACCAAAAAACTAGGGGTGATTTCAGGTGCTCCGGAAGGGTAAGCAGATCCTGCTCCACATGCGGCACCCGTCGTGTTGCTTATGTGATAACAAATCCGGTAAATAGTCTAATTCGGTAGGTCACATTCAGGAAAGGGAAGGGGATTGTAGTTACGACGTAAGGAACATATCCGATATCATTTGTGATACGGTTATTCCATAACGGTCAACCAACTCGTGATGGCGTCCGTAAAGTTTACGAAGGGATGATTTCAACTTCACCATTTGGAACTCTTGGTTTAATAGCTTCCTTGTGAGCAGCAACCCTCTATCAAGAAAATCATGATAGGAAATGCACGCACGGGAAAATCGTATCAATTGGGAGAAATATACCCCGTATGCAGGTGCTGCTGGAATGTTGCTACTTAGAAATGGAAAGTTCACATTTGGAAAGCTGAAATGTGACACTTGTGGCATTCAGTATGTGGGAGAAACAATGGACAAATTTAATATTCGGCTCAATAACCATCGTTCATCGTATAAAACCAACAAAAACTGTCCTATCACAAGGCATCTTCGTTCAACGAAACATCCTTTTGATAATGTTACTTTCCAAATTATAGAAGTCAACACCGAGTGGGACACCACGGCGAGAAGGAGAAGAGAAAACTCCACACTTTAGAACCTGATGGTCTTAACGAAAAAGACGAAAAAAGATACAGGAAAGATAAAGAATAATTTAAAACAAAGCATCGTCCTTTTTATCCCGTAATATTGGCCAATGGACGTTGCTAACTTCAACTACCAATTATGTATTTTTAAGGTAGCTAAATCCAAGTGCAACATATACATTGAGCTGCAAATTTTTTTTATTTTCAAAGCAGCTAAATTCAAGTGCTCATAGACATTGAGCTGCAAAATTTTCTTATTTTATAGGCAGCTAAGTGCAACAAAGACAATGAGGTGCAAAAGTTTTTTTATCATCTACATCCGATTTCACCTGGATAGATGCACGCTTGATAAAGCTAGTTGGTCTAGCGAAATATTGGGTTTATTTTCATCATTTTGTAAATGTTTTAAACATTCTTATATTTACATACTAAATAGTGTGTTAAAATTACATTGTTAGGCAATCTATAATTTTATTTGTGTAATTGAATTAATCTCTGTACTGATTAATCCACACTCCCATAGATTTGTATGTCATGTGCTGCTATTTATAGGTACTTGTATATATAGATACATCTGTTGTAGGGTTGTCACTGACTCAGGCGTACTTATGAATATAATTATTTTCTGTGACTGTATCTTACATTAATTTGTAGAATCCTTTACTATAGATAATTTAGCTGATCTGTAACAATAACATCTTCATGCCTTATATATCATGTACTGTAGTACGCCGCTAGATTAAAACTGACGTGCAAAGGTAACACATGCCCACCGAAAGCTCTTTTTTTGAGAGCCCAGGTGGTCGTGTGGTCTAGCGGGACGGCTGCAGTGCAGGCGATTTGGTGTCACGATATCACAGTAGCATGGGTTCGAATCCCGGCGAGGGAAGAACCAAAAATTTGCGAAAGCAAATTTACAGATCTAACATTGTTGGGTTGATGTTTAGACGAGTTGTATATACATTATGTACACAGCCATGTATCACCATCATTGATGGCGATCCGATGGATACATCTGTTGTAGGGTTGTCACTGACTCAGGCGTACTTATATATATATTTTATATTATATATATATATATATATATATATATATATATATATATATATAATATAATATATATATATATATAAATACCTATAAATAATATATAACTCGTCCTAAACATCAACCCAACAATGTTATATATATATATATAATAAAACTATAAACAAAATTCCCATACGTTTCGGCCATTACGGCCTTCTTCATTGGAAAAATTACAACATTGAAACAACAATTACATTGCTTGGATACATTACGTTATAATAACTTCTATGACGTTCATTTGCCGCGTTTTTCGCTTTTTTAATATAAATATTTTTATTATCGTTCATACATTGTGTTGAGTCCTTCAGGTTCTAAAGTTTTTAATTTTTTTTATCCAAAAGGCTTCTTTAGTTTTTCTGTAAGTTTCTGTCCCAAATACTCTTTCTTTGGCGGTATCTTTTAAATTTGTCATTGAATGATTGTTATGAATGAAATGGTTGGCAACTGGATCTTCAGTTTACTGTGTTCGTATTTTTGAAAAGCTCAACATATTCGTTGATACAGTGTATCACCCGTTTGTCCTACATATATAACTTTTTCACATTTTGTACAATTAATTGCATATACCACGCCTACGGTTTTACAATTTATTTGTCCCTGAATGGTATATTCTTAGCCGTTGTTGTCACAAAATACCTTGGTTTCATTTATATGTGAGCATAATGCACAATGTTTACCACATGGTCCACATCCATTAGTTTGTTTATAAAATAGTAAATTATGCTTTTTGTGTACTAAGATGTCTTTATGTTGTTATCACGTTTAAATGCCACGATAGGCGGATCGGGAATATTTTCTGTAGTCTTTCGGATTGATGGAGAATTTTAAGATTTTTTCTAAGAATTGAATAGATATAGGAAGATGGGGTGTGAGTGCCAACTCTCCATACAAATAACAATTTAAAAAGTAAACCATTATAGGTTAAAGTACGGCCTTCAACACGGAGCCTTGGCTCACACCGAACAACAAGCTATAAAGGGCCAAAAATGTACATTTGGAAGCGCTTTGGAAAAAGTAATTACTAAAGGTACCCTGTTGTTTTCTTTCTTCGGTTTGTACTGTAATAGATCTTCTCGGTTTAAATTGTCGACTTTTTTCAATTGAACTTCAGTTGACGAGTTATTGTACCCGCGTTTTCTTAGGTGCGTTTTTATTTCTTCTCTTCTTGTTTTGTAATTTTCTTCTGTTGAGCAAATTCTTTTGACACGAATACCGAGTCCATACGGTATAGCATTTTTTACGGAGTTTGGATGGCTTGACGACACATGTAAGTACTGGTGTTTATCTGTTGATTTCGTATAAAGATCTGTTTTAAGTTGTCCGTTTTCTATGTGTACAAACACATCAAGGAATTCAATATTTTCAGGTGAGTAACGCATTTCTGTTTTAATTCGCGGATGCAAACTGTTTGACATTCCTCGTGATTTTTTTTTAGTTTATCTTAACCATGTTCCCATATTCCCCAGATGTCATCAACATATCTCCAATATGAAAATGGTTGTTAATTGCTGTTTTGAAATAAATTTTCTTCCCATTGTCCGAGGTAGGTGCAAGCATAATTCATGCCTATATGGGAACCAATAGCTGTTCCTTCGGTTTGTAAAAAGTGTTTTCCGTTGAAGCTAAAATTATTGTTTTCAATGACTAAATTCATCATTTTAAGAACATCTTCAGTTGGGATTGATGTGTTAGTTCGATTTTCTAGTGCTGATTTGCATGCTTCTCGCGCTTCTTTTCTTGGTACGCTTAGATATAATTTAGTTACATCTAAACATTTATAAGTAATTTCTCTATTTGTCATGAGTATTTCACCTAATATATTTTTAGGACAAATCTCATTTAATTGGTCACTGTACCATAAGATACAATCGAAAAGTAAAAAAAGTTGATATCGACACTAAAACTAAAGTACAATGCTCTATAGGCTTGGTACACTTAAGGTGTAATTTATAACAAAGATAAACTATTTTATTACATTTGTCGGTTAAATCCTAGGGCTGTGCAAATATAGCTTTCGGGATAATACAAACAATAGCCAGACAGTCGTACAGCATACAAATAATGTTTCTGTATATCGTTTCAATCTGGGTCTTGGAAAATTCTATTTTTGTAACGAACTTGTAGTGCAATCAATAAGCCATCGAAGTAAATTAAGTCACTTTTAATGTCTTTTTATTTGACATTCATCATTATTGCTAAACGTATAAACTTTTAATATCTTATAAGACGACGGACGTCAGAAGATAGCATTATTGCATATACTATCTTACTACGTGACTTTGCATCAAACCAACGATGTTGACTTTACGAAACGTTATTTACAAAACATATGCAATCCGTCTTTTTTTGTACGTAAAACTTCAGCTGTGGGTGCAATATTGAAAATATATTTGAAGCTACATGTTCAATCTGCCGAAGCTATTGTAAGATTTAGAAATCAGGATTTCGAAATCATTAAATTGAATAAAGGCAACAGTAGTATACCGCTGTTCAAACTCATAAATCCATGGACAAAAAACAAAATCGGGGTAACAATGAATTGTTTTCTGTAAAATGAGATTTACATATCATATTCGATAGTTACATAGTCTTTTTAACTGATATCACCATTTCCTTAATTGACATAAATTCCAAAAAGTTTGTTCAATCTATTTTAAAACGACCTTATTCAGTTTACAGTGCTCAGTTTCATGCTTTTATGATTAAGTAAACGTAAACATTTTGTTATGTTTTGTTTTTATGTCTTATAGAAAAACAGGTATAGCGTATCCATCCTTGACTCAACATCCGTATATATGTTACGGTGAATTTTTATAACAAGGGAGTATGTAGAATCTCTGATTTTTCAAAGATTATGTAGAATCACTCAAATCATTAGTGATTATATAGATTCCCTGGAAATGACCAGTGATTTTATATAATCACTGATAATTTTAATTATTATTCTTAAATGTCCCTTACATTATTTCAAGAATAATCAATAATTAAAAGCTCCAAAGATAATGAAACAAATTATCATAGAAAATTATCATTTGTTTTTCTTATTCCTTGAAAGTTTAAGTAAACAATTTTCATTCCTGATCTACTATGTGAATCTTAAGTGATGATTTTTTCCCCTCTATATTTTATTCAAGCGTTGAACCCCATTATGTCACTAACAAATAAGCTCGGCACATGCACAGATGTTGTTTGGGTTGAAGAAAACGTATGCTCAAAAGTGAATTCAAATTGCAGAGGAAAAACAAAATACAACATATGTCATACCAATTCCACTAGTGGTTCCAGGAAAGGGAGATCCCACAAAACTAATGGTCATTATTTACGAAAAGCCTAAGAAGGATACCGCCTTGCCATAAAGCATGGAATCCACCTCGGATCTTTAATACACAAAATCAGTTTGCGGTTGCTGATTTCATTTATTGGTACCTTCAGATATTTGTGCTGAAAACTCTATTTCTCTGAGACGTGCCAAAAAATCTGATTCGATATGGGGGACAAGGTTTTTTAAAATGTTGACATTGTGGTAAAAACAGCTGTGAATTTGAAGATATGCCTGTAGAAAAGCATGGCAAATATGTAATAGTCGATGCAATCCAAATTCAGTTTGTAAATAAAATGTTTATTTCTAAAATAGTCTGCATAACATTTGACTTCATTCATACAATCGACGAACATTTATGAAAACGGTTGTACGAATAAAAAAATAGTTTTAATGACAATTTCATTCTACCTTAAAACAATTGATAAAATAATCGGATAAAAACAATTATCATTACATTGACATTGAATATTTTCATACTGACTGCATCAACCAGCCTGTGTGGGCTAGCTTGATATTATCAATACTGATAAAGTCAGTATCAAAAAGGGCTCAATTGATATTCTTACTGAAAAAATCAGTTTTAAAAACAAAACATCAATTATCCAATATATATTTGGTGATCATTTAATTATAGTGTGCTTATTATTTAACTATTTTGTGTTTAACATTTCAATATTTTTGTGTCTATCATATTAAAATATTGTGCCTAACTTTTAAACATATTAAGGATTTTATTTTAATGAATTATGGTTAACTTTAAATACATTTCAAAATGTTATATATTTTAATATCGTTTCAGTTATTCTGGATAATGCCTGACGTTTTTCTTAGTGATTATACATAATCACTGAAAATTTAAGAGATTACATATAATCCCTAAACTAACCAGTGATTATACATAATCCCTGAAACTTTAAGAGATTCTAAATAATCCCTGATTATACAAATTCACTGTAACAGCAAAAACAAACAAAAAACCCCACAAAAAGTAAAGTCTACCTTGACTTATGTTTTTTTTTTATTCACAAATATTTTCATTGTGTTTTGTTGTTCTTTACTTATATCGAATACACCCGAGAGTAAAAGTGCACTGATTTCCCAAACAATTTCAAATGTTTAAGTGGTGTAAAGGCATTACCTTTTGAATGTAACAAAATTGAAAATATTGAAAATTAACGAAACAAAAGTGTAAGATAATGAATCGTTGCTAAAGATGTTACCTTTATAGACAGTTAATAATCATATCAATGTAATAACCATAACAACATTGAAAATATTCACTCTTTCTACTTAAGCAAGATTCAAATATGCTTTGGTACTTCTGTACTTCACTTTAATGATTTGAAACTCAATTTGTTTGAACGTGTAAATAAAAAAAACAGTGTTTTGTTTCTTTATGTATATCTCTTTCATATTCATTTGATAAAATTTACTGTTTGCAATAGCATGAATTGTTCTATATAATAAGAATGTTCTTATCCCGGGCATAAAAACAATGCCGTATTTGGCGAAACCTTTTCAACTTTTGATCTTCAGTGTTGTACAACTTTGTACTTTTTTCACTTTCGATCTTTTATATCTGGGCGTCACTTGTAAGTCTTGTGTGGACAAGGCGCGTTTTTGGCGTATTGAATTTTAAACCTGATGCTTTTTGTTATCTATTAATCATGTTTTTCTTTGTCTAATATGTTCTATTAATTTGTATTGTAGTCCTGTAATATTATGTTGTCATTTCAATGTTATATTTAACTTTGCCATTAAAGTGCGAGGTTTGGCATGCCACAAAACCAGGTTCAACCCACCACTTTTATTCCCCTTTAAAAGTGTCCTGTACCAAGTCAGGAAGATGGCCATTGTTATATTATTGTTCGTTTCTGTGTGTGTTGCATTTTAACGTTGAGTCGTTTGTGTTTTCTCTTATTTTTGATAAATTGAGATAAGACGTGGCACGGTACTTGTCTATCCCAAATTCATGTATTTGGTTTTCATGTTATATTTGTTATTCTCGTGGTGTTTTGTCTGATGCTTGGTCCGTTTCTGTGTGTGTTACGTTTCGGTGTTATGTCGTTGTTCTCCTCTTATATTTAATGCGTTTCCCTCGGTTTTAGTTTGTTACCCCGATTTTGTTTTTTGTCCGTGGATTTATGAGTTTTGAACAGCGGTATACTACTGTTGCCTTTATTGCTCCGTTGAAAAAATATCAGGAATATTTTTCTGGCGCTGTCAGTACTATAGTAAGTTTCATTTAGGGAAAATGATTTGTCCTGCTTACTCCTCTTACAGTTTTCAAGCAAAAACAATTTATTTTATGTAGGGTTTAAATACATATAATTAAGTGATTATTATCAGAATTTTTAATTATTTTTTTTTCACAAATGAGGGTTGAATTTTGTAATGTTATTGTGATATAACTTATATGGTTTTTCCGGGTAATTCCTACACTTTTCAAACAGAAAATGTATTCTAAATAAATATGATGTTAGTACGTACACTACAGATGTTTAAGGGATTTATATACACTTTCGACAAATGAATGGTTGTTTCAAGTTATATTAGGGTTACAGAGAATATTGTTTGTACGGCTTGTTTATTCAACAGTTTTCAAACAAGAACTTGTTTATCATTTTGTGTGTAAATTCATATACTATAGGTATGAACAGCCTAGACTTATATATATATATATTATTTAATTTCTGCCAATGTCGGGTGTTCAAATTTTATGTTATGGAAATATAGGCATTTAGGGTACAAGGGTTGTCTGGCTAACTTCATTCACAGTTTTCATTGTATCCATAGCATTTCGTAAATCTCTTATGGTAATTATACTGATTCGTATATCCTACCATTAGTTAATTCATTAGTTCACGATTGGTTGATAGTATATAAATAACACATAGCTGAGAGAGTGATAGAGCAGATTGTTACCCCGAGAAAACATTGTCAACCGCGGCGAAGCCAAGGTTGACAATGCCTTTTTGAGGGGTACCAATCGGCTTTTTCACCCTCTCAGCTATTTGTTATTTAATTTATTATACTAAATGTCCTATCATTATTGTGTTTTACAGGCTAATGTTATTCTAAAAGTATTTTTATAAAGTCACGTACATAACAACGATACAGGTATTAGAAGAAACAAAAGTGAGGCAAGATGTTTTATTTTTGTATTTTGACAGTCAAATAATAAAATCTGCGCCAAAAAGTAGAACTTAAGCATATTATTTAATTACTTGATGTAAATTCAGTTAATTTTCCTATAAATTAACGATTTTTTATTGGTCCGGACGAGAGGGTGACATTCAAAAAAAATGTTACCCGCTCAGCCATTTGATAGAGTAAATTAACACACTCGTATTACGCAATCCAAATATGGCATTTTAACATGAAGTATAATAAAAATAAATACAAAATGATAGAACACACAATTATATTAATTGTCTATTGTCTGTTGAAAGAATTGAAAACTAATGTTATGATCAATGATAATTCTTCTTTCAACAACAAAAACAGATAAAAAGTGAAAAAAAACCTGGATTCTCCTCTGAGAAGTTTACAAACAGTTTTTATCCATTCGTATGGTGTGTGTTTTAATTTTGCAATTTGAAAGGTACTTTCCGTTATAAATGTTCATGGTAGTTCAGTATTTTTGTGACTTTACTTTTGTACATGAGATGAACATTACCAAGAAGGCATACTTTCAATTATGTCATATGCAATCTAAAACCATTCTAAAGTGTGCATTTTTCTTATTCTTTTCTGTTCGCTTGAAATAGTGTTGGTACATAAACATATTGTAGTGTTTGACTTTGTCGTCTAATAATGTTGTAGAATTGAATTTTAAAGGTGTACGCGTCCTTCTGGAAAATGTTTGACACATCTTGTACAAAATTTATTTTTAAAAACTATTACGAGGAAGCAAAAGTTGTCGTTGGTATAGTGATTATTTGAATAAATTGCGTATAACTTGTGGAGGGAATAGTTTTAACGTTACGAAACTTTTCCATCAGTTACAAAACCTTAGCGCCAATGACATGTACTTTCTGGAGTGAGTTGTAAGGTAATTAGCTCAAACCGCTAATAATAATACAAGACGAAAAACGCAATGCACGTAAGTGATGACAACGATATACTCTGACAGACTCCTTTGACATAATATATCACTTGACTTTAAAAAAATGGCTTTAATGAAAGAAAATAGAATAATAGGAAAATTTTGTGATATGTGCATACCATATACACGTATGGAATACACACATCATTACCTCATTATATCTTTCATTATTCAATGAAACTATATTGACACAGTCTATTAGGAATGACAGGGAATATGTTTTGAATTCTAAATGATGTCTTTGAGATATATATTACATACGGAAGTGCTTGAATTATCAAACATGTATAAGACATACATAGTATATCCAATAAGTCAGCTTATCATCAAAACGTTGAACTTTAAAAATAAGAAATAGCGCTGTTTGTTCAAAAAGGATTATAAATTCTCTTTGAACCCAGCTTTGCTCAAAGAAGTAATGAAGTGTATCAATATGATAAATTAAATTCAACATTAAATGATATCTAAATAATTTAAGATATAAAAATCAAACAGCATTCTAATTTGTTTTAAGTCATCGGAAGTATAGAGACTTTGTATCTCCCCTAGGTCTTTGTGCATCTTCAACAATGGACACTCTCCATAGTTAGATATAAAATGGGTAGGAGTGCAGATGAGACAACTCTCCATCCAAGTCACAATTTAAAGTAAACCATTATAGGTCAAAGCACGGTCTTCAAAACGGAGCCTTGGCTAACACCGAATATCAAGCTATAACGGGTCCCAAACAATTACTAGTGTAAAACCATTCAAACGGGAAAACTAACGGTCTAATCTATATAAAAAACGAGAAACGAGTAACACTTATGAGATCACCCCTAGTTTTTGGTGGGGTTCGTGTTGCTTATTCTTTAGTTTCTATTTTGTGTCATGTGTACTATTGTTTGTCTGTTAGTCTTTTATTTTTTCAGCCATGGCGTTGTCAGTTTATTTTCGATTTATGAGTTTGACTGTCCTTCTGGTATCATTCGTCCCTCTTTTATGAACCACATCAACAAACGACAACTACTGAGCCTCAGATTTCTGACTAAGGACAGGTGCACATAATTGCGGCAGGTTTAAACGTTTTATTGGTACCAAACCTTCACCTTTATTTGAAACAATAGTGTAACATCACATTATAAAAAGACAAACTATTAAACACCAACATTGTAGACCTGAATATAATATAAGACAAAAATCTCTTTTTGTTGATCTTGTATTGCTGATCGTTTAATTGGTCAGTTTACAGTATATCTCTATCTTCTTTAGTAATTTCGCAAAACACAAAATAAGGTGAACAAAATATCGCCTATTTGTAAGGACATTCCCTCCCATAAAGATTCTACTAAACATTTCGGACACATTTTACTTTGCTTGTATATCTTGTCTTATTGATCATATTTTAAGAGAAAAACAAAAACGCCAAATAAATTGTAAAAATCGTTATTATAGAACAAAAGCTCCAATAACACAATTTCAACAATGTTGACTTGTAGATCTTGTTTTGCTTGTCATTTTTGCTATCTTTAGTGTCTATCTAAATAAAATTATGTTCAAGATAATAAATAAACACACTAAAAAATGGTAAAAAATGTCAATAAAGAAAGAAAAAAATCAAATAGTGAGTCATCGACGATTTGAGCTCTGTTGATCATTTTGTTAATCTTGTCTTGCTAACCTTCTTTCATTGAGGAAGTTGATGTACTTTTTCAAGGACTAGAGTGTAATGAAAGAATTATCACTATCGATATATATTAAATGGTCTTTCATTAGCTCGGTTAAACTCACACCTTTAGATTTAAAAGCGTTTCTCATTTGCCTCCAAATAGAATGTGGGAGTTTGCTAAAACAATTTGATTGCAGTGAATACAGAATAGAGTAGCTCTTCAGATGTTTTTGTAAGATGTTGATGGATCCATGTAAATAACATCTTCTGAAAGTACTGAATATACAGCAGTGGATAAGTCTGTAAACGGAATGAATGACTTAAAATGACTTATAAATAATAGTGCAGTCTTTGAAGAGCTGTTTAGATCCAAATGACCGTTTTACATCAAAATTAGTTTACTAGTGCATTCTGCTCTTCTTTTAACTATTGACGAAGAACTTTCAACATTAATACCCAATGAAGTTGTTGTTTGTAAAATAAAAGTAAACAAGGAATAAAACTGATAGTGAATATGAAATGCAGATTAAAAAATTAGAAAAAGTTTAATAACGCTATGTAAATTTTAAGCGTCTTTTTTGGATTAACATTTACAAGGAACGCTCGAAGCCGAATATCTTGAGAGCCAATGATGTATAACAGTTAAGGAGCTTAATGACCTAACAATAACTATAAATAATAGCTAAATCCTTCTAAGGTCAACTTTGCCTAATCGATTCTGATCAGTGAATTTTTTTTTCTAGAAAAACATAAAATTAATTCAAAGAATTTACAACTGAGAAAAACGAAGAACAGTAATGCGTGTAATATCACTACAACGCTTAATAGAGACATAAATTGTCTTTAACATGATCATATCTTTTAAAAAAGAAAGGAAAGAAAGATACCGAGGGGAATATCCAAAACCCATATTCGAAGAAAAAATGACTATACAATGTCAATTCGTGTGATAGTACTTAGAAAAACAAGTGACGGACGACCGCACTTTGAAAAAAAATATCATTTGGCTTCGTAAATACAAGAAACTAATTACTCTTTCATTTAGCAGATTATTTTTCATATACAACATCTAATAGAGATTGTCGATGTACACAGCAGTAGGTAATATTGTGTATTAATTATTAATAATATTTGTAAATTTCTTAAATGTTCAATCTTATTGCACTATTTTGTACCCCTTTTGTACATTCGTTTTCGCAAAAAATAAAATGCCATGTTCATCCGTCAACATATTGAATTTCCAAAAATGACAGGATTCTGTAAATTGTAATTGGCTTTATACAAATGTAGCTTTCTTTGATTGGTGAATAACTTTTGTACGAAGGTAAAGATTTTAAAACTCATTTGGTCGTGCATAAGACTTAATATGCATTTAGTGTATTAACCTGCAAAATGAATGATTGTTATTGGCGTATTAACCAAAAAGTATTGCACTTTAATGAATTAATATGATAGCATGATATCAACAGCACAACCATTATTGATCGGAGCAAAACAATTATGTCAGTGGTCACTACATTGTAGCTATACGTATCATAAACAACTCATTTGCATGAATTATTCACGTACTTGTCAAATATATGGTCCTGTTGATTTGAATACTTTTGATTGAATCACAGAAATTCTCTCCGGGATATTAGGATATATTTTTATAGCAATGTATCCCGCATGGTTACATGATGAGATTCATTTAGGATCAAATACAGGACAAGTAAAGGCAACAGTAGTATACCGCTTTTCAAGGACAGTCGGCATTACTGAATGTTATACATGCAGAATAGTGAATACCACTTACTGAAATACGTTTTGTGTTAACACTTTGCAGAAAGTAATCAGATAATAATTTATAATAACACTTTTTTCATAAGTTTTGATTATCTTTGATTATTAGCTTGATTTGAAGCTATTGAATAATTTTTAAAGTTGAACTATCATAAATAATATGTTTTTAAAGCAATGATCGATGCTTTCTTTACAACTAACTCGTATCTCAATACAGTCGTCATGCTTTGAATAACACCCTATCTGGGCGTTTTGAGTATATGATCTAAATCCTAGTATCTATGATCAATTTATCCAGTACCGTAGTGAGATTATTTCTAATAATGTTTTTTTCGCATGTAGAGTGATAATTCTATAAAGTTAGAAATAGTAAAGCTTCGTATTTTCAATATAGAAACCTAAATATTGGCCAAACTGAATCAAACACGAACTTTGTTAGCCAGTTTTTGTAATAATATTGTTTTTTTATTCATTACACATTATTTATTTTAAGTTTGGTTTAGATTATAAAAGATGTGCCAGAATAAATAGAAAGTGAAAAATAATGATATTCCTTAGGATTCATTAAAAGCCTATGTGTTGCGGGAAATGCCGCCATTATTGCAAGTTGCAGAATTTTGTATGGGGTCTTCTTAATCATAGTTTCTTTATTTTGTTGTGTCATGTTTTATTTTTCTTTAATTGGTATGCCTGTAAACACTTGTCATTATTTTGGTGTTGGTACAGTAACGTGTTTATCTTATTTCATTTAAGTTTACAATAGACATGGACATGTATTTTAAAAAAAACTTGGTCAATTTACTTATCTTACTTGTACGAGTACATATTTCATATTGTGCACAGAAAAGGATTCTCAAGGATAACTGTCCTTGAAGTTTATTAAGACCGTGACACCTAATAATATATTGCGTTTGACAATTGAGAACACCAACACGATAAAGCTATTAACAATATCGTGAATATGATTTATATAAATATTATGTTTCCGTTTATTATCAATATAAATATGAATTTTTGTAAGGATATACATTATGATTCCCATCGAAATAGATAGCCATCAGATACCAAGTGACAAGAATGGAAACAATTTGATGTCATCGCACGGTCTTCAACTATAAAGCACACAAGTAATGTTGCATTTTAATATTTCTATTACGTTTTTAATTTTCAAAATTATGGTCTCATAATCCCTGAAAAAAGTAAAATCACAAAAATACTCCGAGGAAAATTCAAAACGGAAAGTCCCTAATCAAATTGCAAAATCAAAAGCTTAAACACATCAAACGAATGGATAACAACTGTCATATTCCTGACTTTATACAGACATTTTTCTATGTAGAAAATGGTTGATTGAACCTGGTTTAATAGCTAGCTTAACCTCTCACTTGTATGACAGTTGCTTCAAATTCCATTATATTGACAACAAAGAGACATTAATTGTAAAAATGCTCATCTGGTGCAATAAATTCTTGTAAAAGTATTAGGAATGAATGAGAACTCAAATAATTACACATACAAAAAAATACCGTATCAAGGATGAGATTTTGAACCATAAGTCTTTCATGGCTTCAATGAAAATTATATTGAACAGCAAGCCGTAAGCCTTACATTGTTAGATTTTAATACCTAAGCTTCACAAAGTTCCGTAAAAACAACGGTACATTGCCGGCTCATCTGCATATTTGGCGAAAGAATTGTTCATTTGATTGACAAAAAATCTGTCCGCAGTGAAAGATTCTTCAGAAATACTGTATAAATGTTTACTCGCGTAGTGGTATTGACCATAAGTTGATTCTGACAAATTCTGAACATTTCTGGACGATTTTACATCTCAATCTTTCCCTGAAATTAGTTCTATCAAAACTTTTGATTTTTCAACTCTGTATACCACCGTTTACCTGTGAAATTAAGATAACATCTGCAAGAAATAATCCACAATGCTTTTTAACATATTAATAGGAGCATACGCAATAATTTTTTTATTTCTGGGATATCATACGTCGTATTTTTGTTAATAGTGAACAATATGGTAAAACATGCTACAAAGAGGAAGTTGTGATCAGTATGCCGGAGTTTCTTATTGACAACTGTTTGGAGAAAGTCTTTTTCAACAAGTTGTCGGCATTCCTATGGGAACTAACTGTGCGACTGTGCAACTCTCCTTTTCGACTTTTCTTATTTTGATATCAGTTGGAGTTCCTTCAGACACTTGTCAAGAACAAGAAGAACAAAGAAGCCAGATAACGTAATTTCACATTCATATATATATATCAATGATGTTTTTTCCATTAAATATCCAAACTGTTACATATCCTCCAGAACTAGAAATTAAAGAAACAACAGACACGGCTGCCTCTTCCTATTTATTAGACTTTTACCTCGAATTTGACATAAGTGGTCACCTCAGTACCAAAACCTATAACCAAAGATACGATTTAAATGTTGAACCAACAGTTCCATGTCCGAGTTAAAGTCATTCTTATGAAGTTTTTACGGAGGCCATCTTGATTGATCGTCATGGAACATCTGTGTCACAGATAATCATGAATATCTTTCAATGTCATATTCATAATATTGTCCTCTTTTATTTGATAATACATCACCGTATGAGATTTATCCCCGCATAAATGTTGGTATTTCGATAGAGGAAGAGAAAATGTGTATTTTGCTCTATGCTGATGATATTGTTTTACTTTCTGAAAATGAATCAGACTTACAGATGCTCTTAGATGTTTAACATATGTGGTGTCATAAAAATGATATTTGTGTTAATTTGAGTAAATCTAAGATTATTCATTTTAGACCACCTTCTTTTCCAAGGTCTATTTATACATTTATGCTAGGTAATGATAATATTGAAATTGTAATACAATATACTAACCAAGGTTTACATCTTACAGAATTTTTAAATTATGATTTAATGGCAAAAGCTATTGCCAAGTCGGCAAGTAGAGCTCTTGGGTTATTGATCGCAAAATGTAAATCAAATGGTGGTTTTTGTTACTCTACTTGTACAAAGATTTTTGACACACTTTTATGGTCAGTCATCGATTATAGTGCTTCAATATGGGGAACAAGAGAACTCTCTTGCATAAATGCCGTTAAAAACAGAGCGATGATATTTGTTATGGGTGTAGGAAAGTAAACACCAAACTTATCTCTGTATGGTGATATGGGATGGATTCCATGCAATGTAAAGCAATGGACAGCTGTTTTTAGATTATGGTCCAGATTTTGTAAAATGAACAATGATAGATTGAACAAAAGAGTATTTATGTGGTCATATAAGTATGGAAATAAGCCAATTAAAAACTGGTGCTTCAGAGTGATGACTAAGTTAAAAGAGTATAATCTTGAACCATATTGTAACTGTGATATTTTGTTAATTAAAAATGTAATTAAAGATATAGAATGCTTAGCTATTGATTTATATAAAACTGAATGGCATAATAAGTTGGTTTCGAATGAATATGCCAAATTTCGAACTTATAAATTATTTAAAACAGAATTTAAGGTAGAACATTACATTTGTAAAACTATTGCAGGGAAATATGGAAGTGCTTTTGCAAAATTTCGGTGTGGTGTTGCGCCCCTAAAAATTGAAACGGGCCGGTATCAGAACTTACCTATTAATGAAAGAATATGTTTTAGTTGTAATGATACCATTGAAAATGAGAAACATGGAATTTTGAAATGTCCACTATATGCAGATTTTCGTACTGTGTTGTTTAGTCATGCTAATTCTTTTTGTCATGATTTTAATAGTATGTCAGATGACGATAAATTTGTATTTTTATTTAGTGATGAAAATGTTTACTTTTATACTGCCAAAATCTGCTATGATATTTTACTGAAAAGAAAATGTCTATTATATTCTTAACATTTGTATACTTTTAATTTGATTTATGTTATTCTTAACATTGGTATACTTTTAATTTGTTTTATGTTATTCTTAACATTGGTATACTTTTAATTTGTTTTATGTTTTATGTTTTATGTATGTATATATGTTACAGTGAATTTGTTTAATCAGGGATTATGTAGAATCCCTAAAATTTTCAGGGATTATGTATAATCACTGGGTAGTTTAGGGATTATATATAATCACGAAAATTTTTAGGGATTATGTATAATCACTAGAAAAAACGTCAGGGATTATACAGAATAACTGAAATGATACTAAAATATATAACATATTGAAATATCTTAAAAGTTAACCTTAATATATCATAATAATAACCTTAATATTGTAAAACGTTAGGCATAATTTTCTAATATTAAAGACACAAAAATATTGAAATGTTATTCACAAAATAATTAAATGATAAGCACAATATAATTAAATGATAAGCAAAATATACATAAAACTAGTATCTCAATTGTTTGTAAAACAATTGAAAGGTCTTTCCTGTAAAAGTGATGTTTTCGTTATGTACCTTGTATGACCTTTCGTTTGATATACGACAAGCATACTTTCTGAAACTTTCCGCTTTTAACACTTAATGACCTCATCCGCCTACATTATGAATTATGATATAAATAATATAGAGTAGATGAGCTTTAATTTGATATGCAGCAACTCTATGTTCTAGAAAGTTTGATTTTTGCACTTAATAACCCTATCCAACTAATTTTTAGGAGACGTCAATTTTAGATATAAAATGTACGCTTTATGTTCTTTCATTTGATATGCGACAACCTTACCATCTGAGAAATTTGAATGTTTGCACTAAATGACCCCACCCGTCCTCCTGGGTTGAAAAGGGGGTTTAAAATTTTCATTTTTAAGTAGAGTTTATTAAGACCTTCAATTTGATATATCAGATGACCCCATTTGATAAAGTGCAAAAAATGGTGCAATATCAACTATATAAATAGAAGTTATGAAACTTACAAAGTCAATGCAAAACTTGAAAATTTCAAATTTAATTTTTGACGTTTTTTTCCATGGAATGTTTTTGGTATTTGGTCAAACATATTACTATATTAACCTCTTCAATTTCTAAAACATTTTAAGAGGTACGCTCTTGTTGGTTCAGAAATACATGCCTCCGCTTGCAAAACTTCAAACTGCATTATCTCTGCAACGACAATAGATATCTCAAATCTGTTAAATGATAAATGATCTACAGTTGAAGGACAACATTATAAAAAAGAATTGGGACAATTTCAAAGTTCACCAAGGTCTCAATTAATCATCAAATATATGATGCAATACCAAACTTAAGAACCGGAAGTCTTAGAGACATGGGACTATCACCATTCAACTCAGGACCACTTGACCTTTCAAATATCACAAGGTCAAGGTCATATAATACTGTGAAGGTCTAGGTGAAATTTCATTTCAAATTGAAGGTCTTGAATTACTGATCATCTTTGCAGTTTATAGTAGGTTGATATCTGTTACCTTTAAAAAGATATACACACAATACTATACTTTTAAGAATCATCCCGTTGTAACTTTTAAACAGACGGTTGGACATTTTTGGGCTTATTGTATAAAATGTAGAGCTCGTCAAGAGGAACAATTTACACGCTGTATGTATGCAGCAAAGTCTTATCGTTTTTCTAATATGTAAGCTTGAATTTGCAGCGTAATATTTTTTTGCACTCGGTGACCTTTGACCTTGGTTGCATATTGAAGGTCACATGAATTAAAGATTATTGGTGAAGGTTCAAGGTCTCTATGACTTCCGGTTCTAAAAATAGAATTTTTCCAAAATTATTTATAATTTTTAAAGGGAAATAACTCCTTATAAGGGTAAGTAACAAATTAATTGTTTATGTTAATAAACATTGCCACCTGTTCTTGTACATGCTGTTATTTTCAATTACATTCTATCTCTAATACTTTTTGAGAAATATGCAAATATAAAAAAATGCTTTAAGGGGATATAACTCTCAAAGGGGATGATGAAATCCTATGTAGCCTCATATGGTAATACATCATGATGATATCTACCTATTGTCCATATAAGGTCATGATATCTTTTAAAACATTAAAGGTGGGCCATGTTGAAAAAAATCAATATAAGGGAGATAACTTCTAAAGGGGATGATGAAATCCCACAAAAGTTCATCTGGTAAAAGTTCATGATGAGGTCTATCGATGGTCCATATTTGGTCTTGATAACTTCAACAGAAAGGGGAGGAGGCCCTGTCAAAAAAATGTTGGTAGAAAAAAAAGAAAAAAAAAAAAGAAAAAAAAAACATTAGAAAAACAATAAGGTCTTTCCTTACGGAGAAGAAATACCTTAATAATTGATGTTTTGTTATTAATACTGACTTTATCAGTAATAATATCAAGCGATTACTATTTGATATTGACTGTATTAGTATTAATAATACCAAGCGAGCCCACACGGGCGGGTTGATGAAGTTAGTATGAAAATATTAAATTGCATAATGATTATTATTTTTATCGTATTGTTTTAGTAATTGTTTTTAGGTTGAGAATATGAAATAAAATGAAATTGTCATTAAAACTATTTTTATGCGTACAGTCGTTTTGATAAATGTTAATGTTATGTATAATATTTTAATATGAAACATTTTATTTACAAACTAAATTTGGATGGCATCGACTATTACACATTTGCCCTGATTTTCTACTGGCATATCTATCAAATTCACATCTTTTTTTACGACAATATCAAAATTTAAAAAAAAACCTTGTCCTCCACATCAAATCAGATTGTACGGCACGTGTCAGAGAAATCGAGTTTTTAGCACAAACATCTGAAGGTACAAATTGTACCAATGAAGGGAAATCATCAACCTCAAACTGATTTCTTGTATCAAAGATCCGAGCAGGATTCTATGCTATATAGCAAGGCGATATCCTTCTTCATTCTTTTCGTGAATATTGACCATTAGTTTTTTGGGATTTCCCTTTCCAGGAACCAATGATTTGTATAGTAAGACTATACAAATCCTTGCTGGAACCACTAGTGTAATTGGTTTGAGATATCATCTTTGAAGCTTTTAATTATTGATAATCCCTGAAATCATATTAGGGAATTTGTAGAATAATAATAAAAATTATCAGTGATTATATAAAATCACTGGTCATTTTCAGGGAATCTATATAATCACTAATGAGTTTAGTGATTCTACATAATCCCTGCAAAATCAGGGATTCTACATAATTCCTGATTATACAAATTCACTGTAACATATATATATGTAAATGTATATACCATTTTTTTTTATAGTCTCTCATAACTCTTTTTAAAGTGGCTCTTGTTTTATATTGGAAATTGTAATATTATGTAAATGTTTTATAAGAGGTGAGACTCAAATAAAATATTGTCTTGTCTTGTCTTGTCTATGTATATATCGGAATTTAGGGGTTTCCAAATTCTTTGATTTGATTGCTATGGACGATCTTGATGTTGATGAAACGCTCTTCTAACGTACCAAATCATAAGCCTGGTATCTTTGATGTGGATTTTATAATTTTAGATTTATGACAATGCTGGCGACGTTCGTCCTCAAGGGTGTTACCAGCCCAGTAGACAATACTTTTGTTAATTTACTTGTTATCAATGTTGAAATATTCAAACTATAAAGATTTTCCTACCACATGTATAGATTATCTTAACTATATTTGTCACAACTTTTCGGAATTATTCATTGAATTTGTAAATGATTTGGCTTTTTAACTCGTTTGAATCGAACGTCATTTATAAGTCTCATGTATATGACACGCGAATCTGGCGTACCAAATTATCAGTCTTCAATCGTTGATGAGTGTATGCATTCATTTCGGACTATTGAACAAATTTTAGGGTTGCTCATATCTTTTAAAAGTTTTTGAGTAGTACTTTAAACTGCGTTTGTGACTAGTGATCTCAAAATGAACTTTTCCGCACATAATAAAACGTATTCCACTGTATTTTTTTTTCTTATCATGGTTAGGGTTTTGAGTGATTATCCGGAAACATTTTGTTCTGGAATTAGTTTCTATCCATATCACTAAATATGACTACTTAGTTGTTAAGGTAAACACACATTTCAAAACATTTATAATTACTCAATCTCCTTAAGTAATTTAAAGTTCATACAAAAAAAAAAGAATTTAACCTTACCTTGTAAAAAGAAGGCCGACAACAGGAGTTATGTTTGATTTTTGCAAATGGTTTTATTATTTGACGAAATAAAAAATTAAAAATAGAGAAATACATGTTCACGGCCGACAATCGGCTAACCGAGAGATTGTTCGGTTAATCTATATTGAGTATGCGGCTATATCGGCGGTTGGTCTGTTAATCGGGTTGGCTAAAGTCTGTTAATCAGGTGTTATCGAGAAAATCATTGAAAGTTCAGCATGTTTCATTGTATAACTTTCTAAATATATTTTCATCATAAAAAGTATTCATGTCCAACAAAACAATTCAATGTACTGAATTCAGTGATGTAATTATTATTTTTCAAGCTTCGATGTACGATCTATAAAATAAAAAGGCGGGTTACTCATCAATAAATTTATACACATTTTACACACATAAAATATACACAAAATGACACATTGGTTAAATGTACTTGTATTCAATATTTTGAACATCGAAAAAAGAAAGGCATTATGTTTGTTAACCATATTGATATCATTGTGTGAAAAATCTACACGAAAATATGTATTTTGGTGACATAAATCAATCTTTATTTAAAACCTGGTCTGTTAATGGGTCGGATGTATAAAACCCGGTCTGTTAATTGGTCTGTTAAGAGTTATGAATGGCATATTAAAAGTTGATGAAAGTATAATTTTATTGCTAAAGTGGGTGTTATCGGATCAAATGGGTAGGCTCAAGACAAGCGGCTAAAATATACGAAAACAACACATGAGCAACGAAACATAACATATACGGAAACAACACATGAAATTGAAAAT
This sequence comes from Mytilus edulis, assembly GCA_019925275.1. Taxonomy (NCBI): domain Eukaryota; kingdom Metazoa; phylum Mollusca; class Bivalvia; order Mytilida; family Mytilidae; genus Mytilus; species Mytilus edulis. The sequence continues at coordinate 39,472,495 of CM034350.1, forward strand.
TGATAAAAATGGTTTCAAAAAGTGTAATATCAAAGTACTATTAATTTTATCCAAGAATGATCGCATATTTCATGTTGATTCTGTTTAATTGTCATGAATGACACAAATTTGTAACCTACATTTGGTAACCTGTATATGAATCAGAGATAAACGTCGTAATGTAACTAAACATAAGTAAGTAAAATATATTGGGATGACAAAATATGTAAAATAAAGAAAGAATAATGAGTAAGATAAATAAAATGTAGAAAAACATAACATAACAATTTAAAGAATACAGAAATAAACAATACCCCCAATCCGGACCCTCTTGGTATACACGAGAATCTGGATGGAAACGCAGAATATAGAATAATAGATAAGGACAGTAGAGAGTGATACATTGCTAAAAACGAGAGAAAAATAATACTTGTTTAAGAATACACACATTAAACACCGATGGCTGTTGATACAGTAACAGATTGCGATGTACTTATATTAGTGACAAATTCTAGAAGTTTACATGCGGACAAATATGGTAGCAGGTTAATGCTATTTTGCGTTTTCGCGCTTTAGCGTTTTCGCCTTTCATATTCTATATGGGGAAAACGTGAAATTGCGAAGTCGAAAACGCAAAACCGATTTCGCCTTTTTGCGATTTCGCATTTCCGTGTTTTAGCCTTTTCCACTTCCCGATGTCGTGTTTTTGTGTTTTCGCCCTATAGAATATGAAAAGTGAAAACGGGAAAACGCGAAAACGCGAATGAAATTCACCGGCCACCGTAGACAACTGTAGTTCTCCTCTGCACTCATGAAAAAAGGAACTAAACGTAATAAAATGAATTGAAACTTAAAATAATCAAATGTAGTTGCATTCGCTCCTTTCCGTTTACTTCTTTAGAATGATTTGTAAACAACATATGATTAAGTAATAAAAGAAAAGAACCAATTGGATGATACTGACGTATTAGGGTTTAACGTCCAGTGACAAATATCATGTTCATATGAGAACGAGAACACGTTACCTGTACCCTGTGTTGTATTAGAAAGACACTTTCAGTCGGAATTGAGAACGTGCTACTTCGAACAGACACAAAAATTAAGGGTGATTGAAAACGTCAATAAAAAATTCATGCATATTCCAGAGGCCAATCCATATCACGCTGTATTGAAGTGATACACCTTTCAATCAAATGCAAAGAAAGTCAAAATAAAAATGCTCTTTCTAGGATACTGTGGCACCGTATTAATTGTCATTTTTGTTTACTCAGGAACATCTCATTCTTAAATTTTTCAAGGGGAAAATATAAAGGTAGCAAAATTATTGTCGTGGCTAAATAACTCTTAACTGACACAATTTCAATTGTCCAACCCATTAACAGACTTTATTCCCACAATTTTCACTAAAACGTGGTATTATTCACGTTATTTTACAATTATGAAATATTTACTAATGTCAATTTGTTTTTTAGAACCACAGTACTATTTTTTATCCTTTAAATGATATCTAAATTTGTTTGTTTCGCCTTTTATTAAAAAAATTGCTATGCGTATAAGCATAAATACTACATACTTGCGCGACGCCTTTTAGTTTTACTGAAATCTGCGCAGACTAAGAAATGTTTTTACAAGTGCAAAATGTTCTTTGTTAGATATCATTTTGTCAGACACTTTTCTTTTTTTGATTTGGTTCTTATAACATGCCAAAAATCTGTATATTTAATAGAGTTTAACATTAAATTAAGCGTTTTACTCTTAACAGACGTATAACCAACCCAATTAACATACCAACCGCCCATATAGCCGCATACTCAATATAGATTAACCGACCAATCCCTCGGTTAGCCGAGTGTCGGCCGTGATATTGTTCAATATTGTATGCTGTTGTAAGGTTTGAGTTACAAAAGTACCGTTATAAATCTCAATGTTAATATAGAGTTATCACTGCATTAAAGTTTCTGTCTGCTCATTTGTCAGATGTCTGATCAGATTCTGTGTATTATTAACCTTTTAGTTAGACAAATTTGCTTTGATCATTTCTATGCTTAACTTACATTAAGCGGCTATCTGTAAAATCCATAGCGCCAACACAAAGATAAATCAAATCTAAAATAATTCATTAGAGCGGATGATGGAGAAATTTGGAAGATACACAAGAAGCCGATTTAAACATAAAAAATCATTAATATTTTGACGAAAAGGAAATTCACGATACATGTTCTATTTGCAGGAAATCCTTTTTTCAATATTTAGTTTGATCATCACAAAGAAAAAGTACAAAACACTTGTAAAAGCAATCATTAGCAAAGATTTTTTAAAAAGATGGTAAGTACACGTAATTTAAAAAGCACTCCAGTGTACGGGTTATTTACATTTACTAGTTTAAAAAATAAAGTATTATATTTTAAACCGGTATCTCAAAGGAGACAAAAGTCTCATTTTTGTCATGATAACTGTCATCGGATGAAAATTAAGATTTATAGTAAACCGCTTACCATTCGAAGTAATAGGAATGGTGAAATCAAAGGTTTGCTTTATTTAGAATGTAGTGCATTTGACTTATTTAATGAAACAGTTAATATCTTCTTGCAAAAACGAGTATTTCCATTTTAAATGTAGTAGACGTACTTTTATCTCATCTTTGGGAGTATTTCTTTTTTTTTTTATAAATTTGGTGCTTAAAGGAACTAAGTGCATTTTGTTGTCTCAATTATTGAATAACTCTACTGGTTCACTTATAATATAATCGGAATTTTGTTATAAAGACTTACTATTTTTCTTAAACTCACCTTTTTTGCAAGATCTTGTTTATAAAAATAAACCCAGATTTTATTCCCCTAAATTTTAACTATATAGGAATAATGTGTTCTTTAGCTTCATAAACTGCCCCTTTCTCCAGTTTGATAACATTATCAAAGAGATTATTTTTTAAAGTCCAAATATTTTGTTACTTTTAGGACTTATTGTCGTGTGGATTCGGTGGAAATGATGCTGTTAAGGTTTCAATTAAGCATAATGGAAAACGATGTTTTAAATAATAATAATTAAAAAAAAAATACATTGCAAACTTTATAAGATGTTTGGGTAGTTGGGGGATTTATCATCACAACAACTCTAATTCTGGATTGCCACAGGTTAAATTTTAAATTTCTTATCTTAATTACAAAGCATAAACAATACAACCTTTCACTGAAAGTAAATGGTTATTTTGAACTCTCAACAAAGAATCAAAGTTTCAAGACATGAATTGATTAAACTACGGTTGCAAAAAGTGTTGATATAACCTTATTAATGATACAAGGTTTATAATTTTTCACGCATAACGCGAGTTGCGTCTACAGAAACGAGTTAAAAGGTCAAATCCTGTACGAATTTGAAGAGTATTGAAAACCTTAACTTACGAAAGCTTTAGCTTGACACAGCTAAAGTAATCTATTCCTTGGGTAAAACATCCCATCCTTACACACATATTTTCCTACTTTTATCAGACTAAACAATCGTATCTAGAGACAATCTTTGCATATAAATGTAGTCAGACCTGATAAAATTTGATATCTGCAAGTGGGTATCGATATTCAACAGTAAACCACCGTGTTTCGTATACCATTGCGTCGTATATATTTTCATGTGTTATTTCTCAGTACAAATTTGTGAAATTTTAGACAATATAGTGACTACGCCCATGTATATATTTTATAGAATTGTAAACTGTAAAACTACGGTTACCGTTGACATCATCAGAAATGATGATCTAAATACGTCAGAGCGTTTGATATATGTGGAATGATGATGTTAAGAATTTGTTTGATATCAGTATCATTTTAGAAAACATGATTATACAGTTGAGGAAACAGTAGATAAACTGTAAATTTTTTTAGTAAAACTTTAGTTGATTTTGTTCCGCCAATCTTTAAAAAGAACAAAACAAAATAAAATGCAACGCAGGAAGATTTAAAGCGAAAACAATTGACAAACCATGGATAATTGGTGTAACTCATTGCTGCGTTCATACCAAGAGAAACTTAACAAACTTTATTTTATCAAAACTCAAGATGAGCGTGAATAACTTGCTAATGCAAATGTCAATAAATTTATGAAAGACGATGTAAGCGTTAAAGTCAGGAAGGTTGTATGCTTAAAGGCCTGAAAAAGAATAAACCAGCCCATTATATTTTAAACGTGTATGGAGATTTAAGGTTCTTTCGGAAAACTTTAACTCAGTATCCCTTTTTGATTCATCCACTCTTCGGTACTGACTGAAAAATTGTTTTGTTAACAAACAAACAAAACAAAACAAAAGAATGCAAGGCAAATATTTGTCAATTCAATTTTTAGAATTTTCAAATCATAAATTGTAACAGCAGATGGTTTTGATTGTGATAACAGGCCAGCGTTTTCTTGAGCTTTAAAAAAGCACCAAAAATATTTGTATCCATTAAAAATTAAGGATATAAAATTAAGCATTGATAAGGTGAGCAACGGAAGCTCGTCTAGATTGAGTTTTGTGCTGATGTTTACTAACGTTTTGTAGTTTGTTTTGTTTTATTAATGTGTTCGACCTAATGACGTTATTCAGTCATGATAATCCGGTAACAAATTAAGTTGGGAACCATGGGTTAAAATTTACGAAAGAACTTACGTCTTTATCCTATTAGTGATGATGAAATTTAAAGTTAAGAAGATGTGAAACTAATTTGACATAATTAGGTTAACTCTTGAAAAATAATTAAACAGAAAGTGACGTGGTGATTTGAAATATATTATACGTTTAATAGTTGATTAGCTGCGTCGAGTTTATGACTGATATAATAATTGTCTTGGAAGTTTCAGAAGTACACTTGTCCACATCAGCAGCGCCTGCATACTGAGTATATATCTCCTAATTGATACGATATTCCCGGGCTGTATTTCTTATCATGATTTCCTTGGTAGATTATTGCTGCGCACAAGGAAGCTATTAATCCAAATGGTGAAGTTAAAATCATCCCTTCGTAAATTTTACGGACGCCATCACGAGTTGATTGACCGTTATGGAATAACCGTTTTACAGATGATATCGGATATGTTCCTTCCCTTTTCACGAATGTGACCTACCGAATAGGACTATTAACCGGATTTGTAATAACATAAGCAACATGACGAGTGCCACATGTGGAGCGGAATCTGCATACCCTTCCGGAGTACTTGAGATAACCTCCAGTTTTTGGTTGGGTTCGTGTTGCTTAGTCTTTAGTTTTCTACGTTATGTTTTCTGTACTATTATTTGTCAGTTTGTCTTATTACTTTTAGCCGTTGCGTTGTCAGTTTATTTTCAATCGATAAGTTTGTCTGTCCATCTGGTATCTTTCGTCCTTCTTTTGTCCGCAATACAAACCTACAAGATCAATATAAAAAAGAAGATGTGGTATGATTGCCAATGAGACAACTGTCCACAAGAGACCAAAATGACACAGACATCATCAACGTTCTTTTCTAAACCTGTGCCGTGAACAAGTACACAGTACCGTAAGGGTTATATATATATATATAATTAAGAGTTATGTTCTGTTAACTCAACTCTGTGTTGCTAATAATCTGAACTGTAAATGTCACTAAATCATCGTTTTGTTTGTAGATCTTTGTACTATTTTAGAAGTATACGATTTAAAGATCGTTTTATTTCTGACATTTATATGACCGTTCCATGTTTACATAAACAGTCATGGTGTACTTTAATCCATCAACTTTGGTACAACGTAGGAATGCATACAACAAACAAATATATCTTCATTATAAGAACATAACCTAATTTTAATTACATTACTAGCGTCAACGCAGACTTCAAATTTCTTAATTTGATTTTATTTTCCCTCTTGGCAATTGAAATTTACTGCCACCTTCATTATATAAACAATTAAATTGAATAAAATCTTAGAGAGTGAGCAGACATACTGTTTAGAATTTTCTTTCTCTTGTACAACTATAAGTATAGGCAAGATCACGCAACCATTTATATCACTTTCACAAAATTGTAATAGTACTAGACATACAAACATGTGAACCCAAAACAATAAAAAAAAAAAACTTCTTTTATAGCTTTTCTTTTATTTGTACGAATAAAGGCACATTCTAATAATACAGAATTCGTAATGAAATTGAAAAAAAAACCTGATATTTTTAAGGCATTTACAGAAAAGGAAGAGTATTATGTAAAGTAAAGAGATGTGGTATGATTGCCAATGAGACAACTCTCCACCAAAGTCAAGATGAAGTGGATATAAGGAAACCTCACTTTACATACTAACATGTGTGTTCATTCAGCTTAATTGTCACAAAAAAGTCAAAGTGTTCATGTGTTATTTATTTCAAAGCAAATTTAAAGCATATCGTTTTAGACGATGCCAATTTAAACTGATGAACTGAAGATACATATACTATTTATGTTTTCATTAGACGCTGTAAAACAATTCATCTATATCATTGCATTTCAATTCTGACTTCTATTAAACCTAAATGATTTTACAGTGGCAGTGAGTCGAGATTCCCTCCGTTCATTTCGATCAACCTTCCATGTAGAATGTACCCTGTTTATTAATAAATCTTGATCTAAATATGTATGAAATATTTCCACTGGACGTTAAGCAAACGAACACCTACCGTAAATCTGTATCTGTTCTTTAATTTCATTGAAAAATCGGAAGACTATTTTATCTTGTTGTGCTAACCATCAATTTTACAAAATTATGAAAACTTTAAAAGACATTCTTCAGAACTATTAAAGTATGGAGACGCATTACTACGCATCAATAACTTATAAAAAAGTAATGTTTCTGTAAACAACGAAAATATAGAATGACATTAAGCGCTTATATAATTTGTACCATAGTTTCTTCACCTTTTTATGGGATAATAAAACTCTTGTAAATTTTAATGTATAAAGTGCAACGCAAAAGATACCAATTTGTCCTACAAATTACTCGCCATAAATGCCTCGTTAAAAGGATGTAAACATTTTATCCAACACCATATAAAAATGGCTTATAGGATAAAATAGACGAATTCAACCAGAATTATGAGATAATTAAATACAAATTCAGCGATAAATTATACGAGTATTTTTTCTTACTACCTAATGGTATGCAAAATTGCCATTTATTAACCATATTAAGACAAACCGACATAAAATCAATACAATAAAAATATCATAGTTAGATATCGGTTTTTAGATAAAACCGAAAGACATTATAAATTTCTTTAACAACAAAGCTCAAAGCATATGTCTGTAAAGTGTGAACATTGAATAACATGTGGACATTATGTATAAAGGAGTAGGTTCAGTAAGACCACTTTATGGCCCCAAAATATAACAGTTTTACAAAATTGTGAAAATGTAATCTTTTAGCTATTCATTGGAAAGTATAATGCTTCTACTACATAAATATGGTCTGTTTTTGACAATACAATGCACACATATTGGTTACTAGCATCATAAAGTCATGCTAAATTACTGAAATCTTCACAATTTTAGCATTTTAGTTAAATTTTAGATGGTTTCCATCCTAAATGAAAGTGACCGCATTCGTGTTCATTCATAATATTGAAATGTAAGTTGTATTTGACGATAATACATAACATATATAAAGGTTGAGGATGAACACGGATGCGGCCACTTTCATTTTTGACAAAAACTATCTAAAAAAGTGACGTTTTTGGCATATTTGATAGATTTTTTCACATTTAAGCTTGAATCGGAGCGTTTTTAATGACTAAATCAGTTAAAATCTTCCACAAAAACTAACGAATCAATTGCAATAGACACTTAAGTGTTTAAAAAGTGTCCAAAATCTTTCGTTAGATGAACCTGAAATTTGAGGCCAAAATCGGCCCTTACCGGACCTACTCCTTTATTGTACTTTGCACAGAAAAGTTTAATATACTATTTTACTTTTCATGAAAAATTTTTGTATCTGACTTACTTGGTACAGGCATTTTCTTAGGTAGAAAATGGTGAATTGAACCGGGTTTTATAGCTAGTTTAACCTCTCAATTGTATGACTGTTTCATTAAATTGACAACGAGGTGTTAACAAAACAAACAGGCATTAATTGTTTTGGCTTTTAACTAGCTGTCAGTAACAGCGGGTACTCTCAAATCGTACTTTCTTGTTAATTGACCTGTTGATACTATTTGCAACGCATTTTTGTTATTGAATGTTAACATATATGTGGTCTATATTCCAGCTTTGATTGTATGGAATTACTACAATTTTTTTATTTCTTCGTACTTTTAACATCAAAATTATTTCTTTCTCCTTGAATACTGTTCCAGCTACTTTACACGAAGAACACGAAGTTCTATCGGGCACTCATTGTATAGTTTTATTGTTGATATTCATCCCACATGTACCAAGTTTTAGATTAGTTTTATTGACAAACAAGAAATTTCTTGGTATTCTAAACCGAAAATTATGTACACAGAAGAAGAGTATACCTTACAACAAAATTATTTTTATTAATCTGTGTATAATGTGACGTAATTTTTTTTCATAGTTGATGTTTTTCTAAAATTGTTTAATATTTCACAGCGGTTTCATACCTTTACTTTAATTGTCCCTTATTGTTATTAACTATGTATTAACATTGTATCACAAAAATTTATTCGTTCATGTGAAATTTTGTGTTCCTACGGTTTTTGATTGAGTTACGTCATTCCAATTGATATTTTATAGTGTGTCTTCTATATTGTGATGTTTAACTTTTGTTGCAGAAAAGGAGACGGTGTGGTACCATTAAAACGTTTAATCCCGCTACAATTGTTTGCACCTGTCCTAATTCAGGAATCAAATGTTTAGTGGTAGTCGTCTGTTTATGTGGTCATAAATAAAGGCAACAGTAGTATATCGCTGTTCCAAACTCATAAATCTATAGAAAAAAAAAAATCCAGGTAACCAACTAAATCTGAGGGAAACGCATTAAATATAACAGGAGAACAACAACACAACGTCTGGCGTATTGAATTATAAGCCTGATACCTTTGATAACTATTAACCAGCGCTCTTGTCTGTAATCAAGGTATTATACTTGAGATGGCTCCCCTGTTCTGTGCATGTGGCCAAGGATCAATGGGATGCCGTCATACACAACCCCTTTTACAATGAAGAACTACCCTAAACATATGAGGGGAATGGTTTTCTACAGGATACTAGACATAAAGCTTTAACACTTGATGACACTTAACAATTTATCTTGAATAAAAGTAATACACACACTCGCACCAAAACTAAATCTGATCGGAACATGTTTCATGAGTGAGCCCTGGAAAAGGCGGATTGTGAAGTAGATAGCTCACAAGAATAAATGGAACCTATTTTTTTTATTTCATTACTAGTATTTAAAAATTACAATTCAGTGACACATTGTTATATTTTTTCTATGTCCGTATCTATGTTGGTTGGCGTTTGTTTTTCAAGCAGTTCCGTGTTTCTGCTGTAGCCGACTGATTATTCAATGTGTGAAGCTATGCTGCTGGTTATTTACTATGTCAAGCTAACTCACTGATTATTTTCTTTGTGAAACAGGCTTACTGTATATTTATTGTGTCAAGCTAGCCCACTCGTTATTGACTGTTTCAAAAGATTAACCAATAAGTTATCATGTACGCCAATACAATTCCGGAAGTTCATGCACATTGCAATACATATATTCTTTCAATATTGTATTTAACAAACGATATAAAAAAAAATATTAGTTTTATTTTATAGATAATTTAAATTCTAAATAAATCCCTTTGTACTAGTTTTAGTCACAACTAGAACAAACCTGTGATATCGCGGGTCCGTGACTGAATTAAAGTATATAACTATGCGCAAGCTTGTTTTAGTATTAGTATTGCCATCTGATAAAGTCATGCTGATTATAAGATACACAGTTTTCTCTGCTTTCAAATCTTTCTGTTTGAACCCGTCGAACTGGAACTTATTAATTATTGGTAATATTAATTATTTGGAAAACAAAAGGTCCTGGAATGGAGTATTTTTAATCAACAGCATTGTCCTATATTAGTTATAAATAAAGTTGAATTTTTTGATTCGCTGTTTTACGTCATGGTCGCTAACAAATTGAAAACTGTACCTATACGCCTTATTTTTAGTCCAGATTTTTAGTATTCGTATTGTTATCTTAGAAAGTCTTATTGATTAAAATACTACAATAGGTAACAATTCGACAATTTAGTAGTGTCAACCCTGTGATTATGACCCGTGTATATAGCATATTAATCCTGAATACACCGTTTGTTGGTGCGCCTTTCAGATGCGGAACGTACAGATAAGGTAATAGGTAACAGGTGAATATACTATTGGTATCGGTATCGGACTCGACCCGGAACTTCTTAATTATTGGCAATATTAATTACGTGGAAAACAAAAGGGCCTGGAGTGGTGTAATTTTTAATCTACACCTTTGTACTATATTAGTTATATATAAAGTTGAATTCTTTGATTCGTCGTTTTTACGTGATGACGGCTGACAAATTGGACCTCGTAATTTTAGTATTATAGATTGAGATACCTTTCGGTGATTAAAATAAATACATCTATTTCATTTTTTTTTATGGATAAGTTACATCTGTTGAACAGATGCCAGTTGACCTTTACCGGTTCTTCATGCAAGGTTATAACATAATTTCATCAACATTGTGATATCTGAAATTAGTCGGAAAGTCGTCTATACGCAAAGTAAAAACATGGTCGTCCTGTAACAAGTCTATTGGTCAAAACAACATAATTTTGTAGAATTAGCATTATGAGCACTAATTCTGCCAATCTTAAGGATACTACATGCATCAATTTCTTGCGTCCAGATAAAGATTTAAACTTTTGAACCATTCACTATTAAACAGGCTTTAATGTCCATTAAATCACTTGATAAAAAGGAACTTTTAACAGTAAAAACAGAGATAAGACATGGAATCATTGTTTGTTTAATAATTCGTATTACAGACAGAAATTGATTATCAAGTTAATTTGCAATGTCTGAAAATAGATGTTGTTATTTTACATATTCACATCATCAGATCATTTAAAAAAAAACTGGGAGATAATACACAATTACATGATAAAAAAAGTTAGTAAATGCAACTTTTGTATTTTGAAACATTTCATCGGGTGATCATAGAATGGGAAATCTAAAAGTATATGACGTTTAAGAGTCAATAACCCAAACAAAAATAATTACCGCCTGCGTACACTACAAAAGTCAAAAAGTCTGAAAAGACCAGTTTTTGTCTTGATTTGCATGAACTTATACTCGACATTCTCCAAAAGTATGACTTGTGTCTTAATTTTTCTTGACAAATTCTCATTTATATCAATTTTGTATGAAATTTACTCGACATATTCTTGACATTCTGAATATTGTCTTAAAATATCTTGACAATTCTTGACATTTGAATACTGTCTTGAAATTTCTCGACATATTCTCGACATTCTTATTTTTTCTCAGTATGGCTTGACATGTTTTGAACATTTTGAATTGTGTCTTAAATTTACTGGACAGTTCTGAGTTTTACAAATCATGACCAATATTCATTATAAAACTTTAATCTTTGTTTCTCTTTACATAATATACTGTTGTTTTAAGTTACACTTTTTACAACAAATATGAAAGTTGGGCATGTAAAATAATTGAAAATTTGGGTATCTAAATATTTTTAAAAATGCAAATATGACTATGAAATCTAATGTATAAAATTATTTAAATGTGGGTTTTTAAAAAAATAAAAATTTTGATTCCTAAATCTTATTAATTAAATGATTAAAACCAATCATACTGTAGACATATTTCTCTCTACATTCATAATATTCAATGTTAATATGGTAAATAATTATTGTACACACATGTGGTTTATATAAATAGCAAATTATGATGATATACAAATCGTTCATTTAACAGAAGAAAAATTTGTGTAATGTCATCTGTTGGAATATATACTAAGTATTACACATGGACAGGATTTTCCCCATAAAATTAAATTTAAATTAAAGTATTCCACAACCCAGAATACACGCAACTGTCAAATAGAAATTACTGATTTACCTGTAAGCAGCCATACAACTTATCAGTTGACCATTCCAAAGATTAAAAGAAAATTATTATCTATTTCAGAATAATAAAAAAAAAATGTATTCATAATGGGTCCCATCAATGATTTCTATTTTTTATTCAAATTTGAGTGTTGAATTTTTTAATTTTTTATCAATGATTTCATTGGTCTAATGAAATGGATCTCAAACAGACATACATAATATAGATCTAAACACTTTTTGTTCTTTTCAGGAAGGAGTTATAACAAATTTTGTTTGATAAACAATTATGAAATTCAACACTCAAATTTGAATACAATATGTTTTTTGGTTGTTCTAAAAAAAATTAGGGTCTGAATCAAGCTGAGAACAAATTCTTTGACCGAAAGAAAGCCCCCCCCCTCTTTTTTAGCCACACAAACCCAAAAGATGAATTGTGGGGTCCAAAAGAGACACATGGTCACATTTTAAAACCGCCTTCAAGACACCTATTTTAGTAATGGGTGTACAAAAAGGGTATCTTGCTATAACAAATTCATCCTTGATTTTTCAAAGTTTAGTTTAGCCATAATAATAAATAAGGAGTATATAAAAGCAATATAATGTCATAAACCGTGCAGAATAAGTCTGTACAAATTTCAGGCGAAATTTATACTGTTGGGATAGTGTCAAGACATATTTGATACTGTCAAGAATGTGTCAAGACATATTCAGACATTATTTAGAATGTCAAGAATATGTCAAGACATATTCAGACATTATTAAGAATGTCAAGACAGATCGAGACAAATTTAAGACAGTCAAGAATTGGTCGAGACTAATCCAGACTCTTATCAGATGATACAGGAAGTGTCGAGAAATTTTAAGACAATGTTAATACTGTCAAGACACTTGTCAAGAAAAATCAAGAACCTTTTTAGACAAACTAATACTATGTCAAGAATTTTTTTAAATTATGCAGACAAATTAAGAATGTCGAGTAAAAATTCATGCAAATTCAGACAAAAACTGGTCTTTTCAGACTTTTTGATTTTTGTAGTGGTATGAACATACACTCACAATAGTACTATATAACTATAATAAAAAGGAATATTCACTTTGCTGTTATTAAAATAGTTTATCAAAAGAACCAAAAACCCTCTGAATCGGTACTTGCCGTATATTTAAAAATTAATAAGAATGTATGGATCACTGAACCCCAAGCACCGACTTTGTTATAGACAGCTGGACTTTTCCCATCTGGCAGTCAAACATATTTTAAAGAAGATTGTCCGGCCGTTTAGTTGTGTTGGGAAAAAAAGAGTTCAATGATTTATAAACGTTAAAGAACACATGGTGCAACTTTTTTCAAGGGTGGTAGGATGGCATTCTGAAAGATAAGAAAGTTTGACAGTGGTTTTCCCGGCTGTCGTCCCGGTCGAATGATATTGACAAATATATTGATTTCCAATTTGTTTTGTTAGGGGAACCAAAAGATCATCGTATTTCCATACACTTGGGGTCTAAATAAAATGATTTATATGAGTTGTGTTATAGAAGAATGGAGTCTTTGTTCAGCGTACGTTCTCTACTAGATTACAATCTATAACTTATATGTCAATCGAATTGTGGCTTTCCTTTCCTTTCGGGAAACGCCTTTTTAAAATAACATTGAGATGATGATGGATTAAGTATACTTTTATAAGTTCAATTATATAGTTTGTGGAGTTTGCTTACAAAACGAATGTTTCAAAATAAAAATATATTATAACAAGTTCGTACTTCTAGTGTGAGATAATCTTTTCATGAGTTTATCTCTGGATTGTGTATCAAGCAATTAATGTATCCTTCTCAAATAAACGAATTTAGATTTAATCTTATCATTTAAGTTCAAGATATCTTTAGCAATCAGCTTGATTTTGACAGGTGTGAGTTTCTTATATTGTAAGTACAGTTTTATATGGGTAAGAAAGATGGAACTTTCTCTCTACACCATGGTTACACCGAACTTGGAGAGTAGAACAAATAACCAGCATATCTATATAAAACAATCTATTATAGACCAATCTCAACAAGCTAAATCATTTTAAAAAAATTAACTTTTTGGGACTTGCACCTGACGAGAAAACAAATTCAAATGATCTTTGAAACATTATATGTTTCTAAATAATACATTTTAAATTTTACAGATTTTCTGAAAAAAAAATAATTACATACTTCATTCACATGTTTGTTGAAATATCTTCATTGTGCTTTCTTACTCACTTGTACATTTAATTTCTGTAAATATCGATAATGAAATTTCCAATAGGAACTACTTTCACGGCTAAAATTGTTCTACTTTTACTATGAAGTTTTGAAGAAAAAAAACATACCCTAGAATGGAAAGTTCATATGCACTACTATTTTTTAAAGGTAAAATTATATGTCTGTACGGCTTATTTGCAACGTTTTATATGCCCCGGAAATCTAAGAGTTAAAACTTACACTATAATTCTGTACTGCCCCTACCTTTACCTAAGGTTTTCCACAGACTCCATTTGACCGCTATGCATATGTTTATTTACTGGTAACATTCCCAAGTTATGTTTCTACGAGATGAAACATAGAGATCATATATCTGGGAACAAGTACGTAAACAAAATTTATCATCATGCATATTATATATCTCCCCAACAGAGGTGGGGCTTGTGAAACAGCAGTATTTACAAAGATCAATTTACAGGAAGTATTGAAATCTAGAAAAAATTAATAAACTAACAAGACTATTTTTAAAACTTTGAAAAAAGTTTTGTTGTTATATTTGTTTTGCATTTTACAATAATAATTTCCTGTTTCCTAATATATAGATATATATATATATATAGTGCCTAGAAAATCAACCTAACGATGTTAGAGTAGATTTGATTCGTAACTTCCTCCCCGATATATATATATATATTTATATATAAAAACAAGTCTAAATGGAAAACTACGTTCAAACCTATGATTGCATTGGATAAAAATGTACTTTTTATACGTGTGCATGTAAAACAAATTTCGTTGTAGAAGGGTCTGTACAGCACAAACATCATTTTCCAAAAGACCAAAAAAGTGAAAAATTATATTTAAACAAAACGCATTTGACTAACACTTCGAACAACTGATGTTCTTTAACCCTGCTGACTGCAATTGTCGATTGCCAAATAAAATTGATCACAAGATGTAACAAAATGGATCTAAATATAAATTTAATACTAAACAGAAAGCAATAAACTTGTGGCCAAGATGTTATGCTACAAGCACAAGTTGTCAATAATATTTTTTGTACACCAGATCCGGATTTCGACAATAAATGTCTCTTCAGTGTTATTCGGTATCGAAACGGTATTTGGAAGGCTATATAATTTACCCTCAATTTAAGATAGACTCTTGAATTTTAAGAGTCAATATAGGATGAACGGATCATATAAAGCGGAGGGAAAATATGATACAAGCCCAAACGAAAAAAATAAACAAGTCTAAATTGAAAACTACGTTCAAACCTATGATTGCGTTATATATTTATCCATAGAAACTTTGTTATGTTCTACACACTATAACGTACCATTGAGGTATATTATCCAGAATTTGTCGAATGACACCGAAATGTCATGTGATACCGTTACAGCAAAGCATGCTATAATAACCGAAAGCAGTTTATATAAAACGAAAGCAGTTGATATAGATAAAGGCAACAGTAGTATACCGCTGTTAGAAATTCATAAATCGATAAGGAAAAAACAAGTCCGGGTTACAAATTAAAACTGAGGGAAACGTATCAAATATAAGAGAACTACGACACAACAGAAACACAACATTAAAATGTAACACACACACAGAAACGAACTATAATATAACAATGGCCATTTTCCTGACTTGGTACAGGGCATTTGAAGAAAATTTGAACCTGGTTTTGTGGCATGCCAAACCTCCCGCTTTTATGGCAATGTTAATTATAACATTAAAATGACAGGACTACAATAAATAAATGGGAGAAAATATAGGACAGAGAAACAAACGAATAATAGCCAACAAATGGTACCAGGTTAAACAATTAATACGCCAGACGTGCGTTATGTCTACACAAGACTAACAAGTGACGCTCAGATGAAAAAAGTTTGAAAGCCAAAACAAGTATACAGTTGAAGATCACTGAGGACCAAAATTTCCAAAAAGTTGTGATCAATACGGTCAGGGTTATCCGCCTGGGACAAGAACATCCTTATTATTAAAAATGATTCATACTTTTGCAAACAGAAAGTTTTATAAAATGCCTATATAATAGATAATAGATATACATGATTAAACTGAAGTGGGGATTAGCTACACAATAAAAATATAAACCGGAAGCAGTTGATAACAAAAATCATGTCACACGGCTAAGGCAGTTCTTCAAATTTAATAAATAAATGTACAATGTAAATATATGTACAAATAAATGTAGAAATGTAAATAGATGTACAAATAAGTTTTATCATGGGATTACAATAATACCATTATTTTCTATAAGTATATAATAAATATATATATATATTTATGAAGCACCGAGTACACAAATGTGAAAGCAAGGTGATAAGTACTTAATTTGAAAAGAAGTACTTCGGAAACCATCTAACGACCGCCCAGCTGATAAACACTCTAGACCGTTCAACAAACTGTTGATCAAGATCTAGACTGAATACATACATAAGTCTGACTGTAACTGTTAACAATTTTGGCATATGCTTTTAGAATAAAACATGATAACCTGATTGAAGCATTGATGCCAATGAAGGATATCAATCTCATTAATGTTGGGTAATCAACTGGAAAGCATTAAGATACATGACGAGGTGACGACAATAAGGCAATCTCCAAACAGAAGAAATGTATTATATGAAATCGGTGACCTGCAGCTGTTTCAACCTTGTCATTTGGTGGATGGTTGTCTCGTTGGCAGTCATACAACCACAGCTCCTAGTTTTGTTTGTTAATTAAATTCTGTCTGATCGAATGTTTCACTGTAGACTACGAAGAATGATAACAAGTTAAACAGAAATCCAAAATTTAATTTATAGAAATAAACTCACGTGCTCCTGAACGAAAAGCATAACTTTCAGTCATCATAATCATTAAGACACAGATTTCGATATACTGATAAAAAGTGCTGTATATTGAAATACTGAAAAGGGTTGTAGTACCAAGAAAGTTACCAAAAATAATAAGCCGATGAAATAAAAAAAACAAAAAAAAACAAACAACGTTATGACCAAAAGATCAAAACAAAAACCAACAATGTTTCAGAAACAATGCACAGAAAACTAAAGATTAAGTAAATCGAAATAAAACCAACAATAGACCACTGGAAAACTAATTTGATTCTGAATATCAAACAAACAATATGCAGACATCTTAAACGTTCAGGTATTGCACATCCAATCTTTTATGGTAATAGTCCTTACAGAGCACAAAAATGTCAGTATTCACCTCAAAAGCTAACAAAACCTTTAACAGACTTATAAAGAAGGCATATAATTACGATACTGTTGTCAGGTGATTAAAGATTGAATATGTTGGCTTTATTATTGATTCACTCAAATGGTCTTTGCATCGGAATTAAACACATTTATTCTAAAAACCAGTTGTTGACATGACACGGGTTATGTTCTTCTCATATATTTCATGATGATATAATACCAAACCCCTAACAGGAGGAATTGTGCCTGATATTCATATGATGAAGACATAATCTTTTACTCAGTTTGAATGAGGTCTTGAGCTGGCATGTCAGTAACTGCTAGTAATCTGTTGTTAATTATATAGTATTTTCAATTTATTTATTTTCTTTTGTGTCATGTTCTGACATCGGACTCGGACTTCACTTAAACTGAGTTTTACTGTGGGTATTGTTGTGCGTTTGTTTTTTTCTACATTGGCTAGAGGTAAGGGGGAGGGTTGAGATATCAAAAAACATGTTTAATCCCGCCGCTATTTTGCGCCAATCCCAAGTCAGAAGCTTTGTTAGTCTTGTATGATTTTTAATTTTAGTTTCTTGTGTACAATTCGGAGTTTAGTATGACGTCCATTATCACTAAAATAGTATACATATTTGTTTAGCGGCCAGCTGAAGGACACCTCCGGGTGCAGGAGATAAACTCGCTACATTGAAGACCCATTGGTGGCCCTCGGCTGTTGTCTGCTCTATGGTCGGGTTGTTACCGTTTTGACACATTCCCCATTTCCATTCTCAATTTTATGTCTTAATTTAACAGTAAGATTAGGTTCCCTTGATTCATTTGGCTTATTTTAAGTAGCACAGCTGTAGCAATGAAAAATTGATAGTTTAACAAACGTGTTTAAAGTGGAGTAACACATCAACGCTAGAACATAAAACTTGATATGGTTTTTAAAGGGGCACTAGCTACGAGATATGAAAAAAAAAATCAGTATGATTTTGTTTGGTTCAATCATTAATATAAGTGAAATGATGAAATAATAATTCGTTTTGAGCAACTAATGTGTTTCAATTTTGTCAAAATATGCAACGAACCATTGCCGATGAATTATTCACTTGCAAGTAAATAACTCGACCTCATTGAATCCATCTTCATGTGACCATTAAATTTTATGTAACTGCTAAAGATTGGTAACACATATATATAAATCGTGGTCAGCCATTAAAAGAAAAAGATGTCAACATTGACAGTGAAATAAAGGTGAACCGTTTCGTTGACCGATTCTTTCCACAAAAAAATCATTTTTATACAGGTAAAAACGATAATAAATTTATATTTTACCTTTAACATGAAATCAAACACAACTAGAAAAAGAAAAAAGAAATTGCACGATTTCCATATTTATTTATATTTTTGTTGATGTTTATTTCGGATTATATGATAATCAGCAGCTACCGATGGTCATCTCGAAAATAAGTAAAATACACACGAAATTCTGAAATATATTATCGAGTGCATGCAGTGTTAACTATTTATTTCAGACTTATTGTAATTTGAATATACGTTTAGGTATGTTATATATCAAATATGTGAATTTGAATAAAATCGCTGAACACGAACTTGACAGCTAGTGTCCATTTAATGGTGCGGTCAAAAACATATTTTAATCAATCTTCATTTCTTAAATATTTGTTTCGTTGTTATAATCTCAAAAAAGCACAATGTTCACTGTATTCTTTCATCCTTATCATTTCAGTTTGAAGAGCTATTTGAAAGTCCTCTTTTCTAATTTTCTATCATTTTCCTTGAAACCATAAAAAATATTATAATTAGGTTTATTTACCCAGAAATAAAAGCTTATGTAGCTATAATGTACACATACTAAGTTATGAGGTTGATAACATCTGAATACCCCTAAACAAATTCCAAAACCACCAAAACATGTTTATAGATTGAATATCCATTCGTTTTGTTTGGAGGGGGTCTAGAAATCACTACATGTTCATAAACTTAATATCTGAATATAAATATATATCATGTATTCTATAATAGAGCGGAATCTTGTGATCAACGTACGGTATTCAAGTGACTAATTATATGTGAATTGAATAATGCTGTTTCGATACCTTTCGGGAAACGCCTTATTATGATGGAATTGCAGAATGGGATTATTTTCGTTATCGTTCAAACATATCATTTTGTGAATTCGCCTACAAAACGAATGTTTTAAAATAAAGAATAGTATTATGATAAGTTTAATGTGAGATAATCTTTTTATGGATTTATCTCTAGATGGTTTATCTATCAGCTAATTTATCCTTCTCAAATAAATAATTATAGCTTTGATCTTATCATCTGAATTAAAGATATTTTAAGCAATCAGCTGGATAAAGATAAGTATCAATTTCTAATATTACAAGTACAAATGTCTGTGAATAGATATGGTGTGAATGTTTACTACCAGAGTACCAGTAGTTAATACGCTGGTAACATCGAACATGGCGAATAGTACTTATACACGATATATCTATACAAATTACTGTTCAATGTCACATCTGAAAGCTAATCTATTTTCATTGTTAAGTTTAATGCATCTGTCCGACTGCATATGTTACTAAATGATAAGCTATTTTTTAGTTGGTGTTTCAAAAACTGAAATGACATGCTCCTTTATTTTTTAGGTGGTGTTTCAAAAACTGAAATGACATGCTCCTTCTACTGATATGTTAAAATATCTTCAAAGTAAAAATGTATCGAACATATATATATAACGTATAGACATGTTTATTTCTTTATACCCTTACTACAGCTGGGGAGGGGGAGGTGGCTTATGTAAAAGAGACATGTTTAAAGTTTTCAGAGTCTTAAATTGGATTGTCTTAATTCAACTTTTTTCAAATGAAACAGCTTATTTGGTCACTGACAGATTGGAATAATTATGCAATGAAAAAATGTACTTATATTAAGCGCCATGTACACAAACGTGACAGCAAGGTGATTAGTACTTAACTAGAATAGAATGTTTTCGTACATCATCAAACAAAATGATTTAGACTGAATACATGTACATATATACGTCTCACTGTATCGATTAACAATGTTGGCATATCCTTTTAGAATAAAACGAATTGACGTGATTGTATCATAGTGCCAATGAAGAATGTCAATGAAATTAATTTTGATAAATCGACTGGAAAGATTTAGGATAAATGACGAGGTGACGACAATACAGGCAATCTCTCAACAGAAGAAATTTGTCATAAAAGAATCGCTGACCTGTAGTTGTTTACATCTTTGTTATTTGGTGAATGGTTGTCTCGTTGGCAGTCATCCCACATCTCATATTTTCGTTTTGTTAATTGAATTATGTATGCATATGAAATCAAATGTTTTACTGTAGACGGCGATGAATGGTTAGAGGAAAAACACATGCAGTCAAATTTCAACAAACAATAACGTTACTTTCAAAACCAAAACAGGAAGGAGACTTTAAACTGAAATGGGGGGGGGGGGCAAGAAAGTCACAAAATTAATAAGCCGATAAAAGACAAAGAAAGAGAGAACGTCATTACATAAAGAAAAGAAGAAACATTGCACAAAGTAATACACAGAAAACCCATCATATACAACAGGACAACTGACTGTTAAACACCATCAATCAATCATTAAGTGAGACACTTTTAATTGAATAGTTAGGTCGAAAGCATAACTTAATTATTTTTTATCAAACAATTTTGTTTTGTAGTAATTATTTATATTTTATCTTATAAAAGCTCAATAAAAATTTTTTCTTTCATCTTAATCATTTCAATCGGAAGAACTATATCAAAGACTAAAATGATTTCAAAATTCTTTCTTCCATTTGTATAAATAGGTTGATTGATTGATTATTGTTAACGGCACTTTCAGCTATTTTGTGCTATTTTATGACGGTTTGCTTTTATTCGTAGAAGAAGGCGAAGTGTCCGGAGATAATTACCGACCTCTGGTAGGAAAACTGACAATTATAGAGTCGGACTCGCTGGGGAAAAAGTTTAGAGTCGAACTCCCCTGCCACGTGCCGGAATATGTTTTGGAGATCTTTAAAAATATTGTGTTAAGGTAAATTCAACGCGTGTTATCATTCAGATACAAGTTCTTAAACTTTCAAAACATCTAATTCAAAATCTCAAACAAATCAATATACAAGTTTTCCACAATACAAAGTTAGAGGTGTGTTGTCTGTTCAATATTGTTTTGGTAATTATATTTATCTCCTGTAAAAGATTGTGAGGCTGACACCAAACAGCAAGCTATAAAGGGCCAACAAAAATGACTACTTTCGAACCAGTCAAGCAGGAAAACCAACGGTCTAATATAACGGTCTAAAGAAAAGAAAAACGAGAAACACGTATTAACAACACCAAAAAACGACAACAACTGAACATAGAGACAGGTGTAAACATATGCAGCGGGATTACACGTTTTAATAGATACCAACCGTCACCTTTACCACAAACAATAGTGTAACATCAAAACAAACAAAAGACACATTATAAAATATCAATTGAAATGGCTAAACTCAATCAAAATACATATTAACAAAACAAGTGAACATACACTGAACGAATATTTTTTTTTGTTTTGTTCACACATCGTTGTCAATATAACGGAGTCTTATGCGACTGTTAAACAAGTAAGAGATTTTGCTAGCTTTAAAACAAGGTTAAATCAACCATTTTCTACATAAGAAAATGCCTATAACAAGTCAGGAAGATAACGGTGGTTATCCATTCGTTTGGTGTGGTGGAGCTTTTGATTTTACCATTTGATTGCGAACTTTCCTTTTTGGGTTTTCCTAGGAGTCCAAAATGTGAACGGACTGATCTAACATTCAGGTAAAAGAAACGTTTTCCGGATACCTTTTTACTTAATGCTAGCGCAGCTTTCGGGAAACGCCTTATTATGATGGAATTGCAGAATGGGATTATTTTCGTTATCGTTCAAACATATCATTTTGTGAATTCGCCTACAAAACGAATGTTTTAAAATAAAGAATAGTATTATGATAAGTTTAATGTGAGATAATCTTTTTCGGGAAACGCCTTATTATGATGGAATTGCAGAATGGGATTATTTTTGTTATCGTTCAAACATATCATTTTGTGAATTCGCATACAAAACGAATGTTTTAAAATAAAAAATAATATTATGATAAGTTTAATGTGAGATAAACTTGTTATGGATTTATCTCTAGATTGTTTATCTATCAGCTAATTTATCCTTCTCAAATAAATAATTATAGCTTTGATCTTATCATCTGAATTAAAGATATCTTAAGCAATCAGCTGGATAAAGATAAATATCAATTTCTAATATTACAAGTACAAATGTCTGAGAATGTATATGGTGTGAATGTTTACTACCAGAGTACCCGTAGTTAATACCCTGGTAACATAGAACATGGCGAATAGTACTTATACACGATATATCTATACAAAACTACTGTTTAATGTCACATCTGAAAGCTAATCTATTTTCATTGTTAAGTTTAATTCATCTGTCCGACTGCATATGTTACTAAATGATAAGCTATTTTTTAGTTGGTGTTTCAAAAACTGAAATGACATGCTCCTTTATTTTTTAGGTGGTGTTTCAAAAACTGAAATGACATGCTCCTTCCACTGATATGTTAAAATATCTACAAAGGAAAAATGTATCGAACATATATATATAACGTATAGACATTTTTATTTCTTTATACCCTTACTATAGAGGGGAGGGAGGAGGTGGCTTATGTAAAAGAGACATGTTTAAAGTTTTCAGAGTCTTAAATTGGATTGTCTTAATTCAACTCTGACCACCATTTTTTTTCAAAATGAAACAGCTTATTTGGTCCCTGACAGATCGGAATAATTATGCAATGAACATAACAACACATGTATGAACCATTGATGCTTCTTCAATAAAATAACCCAAATATACAGTAAGTGTCCCTGTAGTTTTATTCATTCTTTTAACCAAATATATTGTATGACAATACATGTACATGTATATACATTTTGTATAGTTAAATTGTATTCTTTTCTCTCTGACTTTTCAATCTGTACTGAATCAGGGGTTGTTCATGAAAATAGTTTTCACACAAACAAAATTTACAAAATTATAATTTATTTTATAAATCTCACATCAAATCTACATGCTTATGCATGTATGTGGTTTTTTCCTGGTGGCTTAGTTGACCCCTTCCTAGGCCAAGCTATTGTATTCTGTATTATTTTATTATCGTTTTATGTTTTGCATTCATTATTATCAGAGACATATAATACATTATATGTCTCTGTTATTATCTTGTTGGAAAATGTATATGTATATATTATATATTGTTTATTTTTGTATGAGAAACATTTTTACTCTGAATAAGTAAAAATATTGCAATTCAACTTCTTGTTTCTCTTTTCATTTATGCATTGCCCAAATGGTCCAATAAATGTTAAATACATGAGATACTCGCCGATTCATTCAAGTGAAAGGTAAACCTCTCGTTGTTTGTTTGGGTTGAAGGAGGAAAGCATAAAGGCAAGTTATTTTAATAACTTATTTTATGCAAACGACGAAAACCATTAATTCATTTCTTTTTGATTATTTTCATAATCCTTTGGGGAACCCCTGCATTACGCTCTTTTGACTGGATGCCCATTGGTTAGTTTCTTCACTATGTATCTTATTACACTTTCTTGCTTATCTACAGATCGATAGTTTTGTAAACAAGATTTTATTTTGAGATTTTATAAACTTTCCCACCCTCCTTCCCCTTTTCAACAACTTTAGCTTTTTATTTAAGATATTGGTTAGATGTTCATATATATTTTTGGTCGATTACAAATGTATTTTGGTAATAACGCCAGTTTATTAATTTTGTTGGCTACCATCTTCATTTTTGTATGCTTATGTAGCATGTGTTACATTTATCATTTTATATCTTTATATGGCTTGGCTTAGTTGACCCCTTCCTAGGCCAAGCTATTGTATTCTGTATTATATTATTATCGTTTTATGTTTTGCATTCATTATTATCAGAGACATATAATACATTATATGTCTCTGTTATTATCTTGTTGGAAAATGTATATGTATATATTATATATTGTTTATTTTTGTATGAGAAACATTTTTACTCTGAATAAGTAAAAATATTGCAATTCAACTTCTTGTTTCTCTTTTCATTTATGCATTGCCCAAATGGTCCAATAAATGTTAAATACATGAGATACTCGCCGATTCATTCAAGTGAAAGGTAAACCTCTCGTTGTTTGTTTGGGTTGAAGGAGGAAAGCATAAATGTACTTATATTAAGCGCCATGTACACAAACGTGACAGCAAGGTGATTAGTACTTAACTAGAATAGAATGACTTCGTAAATCATCAAACGAAATGATTAAGACTGAATACATGTACATATATACGTCTCACTGTATCTATTAACAATGTTGGCATATCCTTTTAGAATAAAACGAATTGACGTGATTGTATCATAGTGCCAATGAAGAATGTCAATGAAATTAATTTTGATAAATCGACTGGAAAGATTTAGGATAAATGACGAGGTGACGACAATACAGGCAATCTCTCAACAGAAGAAATTTGTCATAAAAGAATCGCTGACCTGTAGTTGTTTACATCTTTGTTATTTGGTGAATGGTTGTCTCGTTGGCAGTCATCCCACATCTCATATTTTCGTTTTGTTAATTGAATTATGTATGCATATGAAATCAAATGTTTTACTGTAGACGGCGATGAATGGTTAGAGGAAAAACACATGCAGTCAAATTTCAACAAACAATAACGTTACTTTCAAAACCAAAACAGGAAGGAGACTTTAAACTGAAATGGGGGGGGGGGGCAAGAAAGTCACAAAATTAATAAGCCGATAAAAGACAAAGAAAGAGAGAACGTCATTACATAAAGAAAAGAAGAAACATTGCACAAAGTAATACACAGAAAACCCATCATATACAACAGGACAACTGACTGTTAAACACCATCAATCAATCATTAAGTGAGACACTTTTAATTGAATAGTTAGGTCGAAAGCATAACTTAATTATTTTTTATCAAACAATTTTGTTTTGTAGTAATTATTTATATTTTATCTTATAAAAGCTCAATAAAATTTTTTTCTTTCATCTTAATCATTTCAATCGGAAGAACTATATCAAAGACTAAAATGATTTCAAAATTCTTTCTTCCATTTGTATAAATAGGTTGATTGATTGATTATTGTTAACGGCACTTTCAGCTATTTTGTGCTATTTTATGACGGTTTGCTTTTATTCGTAGAAGAAGGCGAAGTGTCCGGAGATAATTACCGACCTCTGGTAGGAAAACTGACAATTATAGAGTCGGACTCGCTGGGGAAAAAGTTTAGAGTCGAACTCCCCTGCCACGTGCCGGAATATGTTTTGGAGATCTTTAAAAATATTGTGTTAAGGTAAATTCAACGCGTGTTATCATTCAGATACAAGTTCTTAAACTTTCAAAACATCTAATTCAAAATCTCAAACAAATCAATATACAAGTTTTCCACAATACAAAGTTAGAGGTGTGTTGTCTGTTCAATATTGTTTTGGTAATTATATTTATCTCCTGTAAAAGATTGTTTGGCTGACACCAAACAGCAAGCTATAAAGGGCCAACAAAAATGACTACTTTCGAACCAGTCAAGCAGGAAAACCAACGGTCTAATATAATGGTCTAAAGAAAAGAAAAACGAGAAACACGTATTAACAACACCAAAAAACGACAACAACTGAACATAGAGACAGGTGTAAACATATGCAGCGGGATTACACGTTTTAATAGATACCAACCGTCACCTTTACCACAAACAATAGTGTAACATCAAAACAAACAAAAGACACATTATAAAATATCAATTGAAATGGCTAAACTCAATCAAAATACATATTAACAAAACAAGTGAACATACACTGAACGAATATTTTTTTTTTTTTTTGTTCACACATCGTTGTCAATATAACGGAGTCTTATGCGACTGTTAAACAAGTAAGAGATTTTGCTAGCTTTAAAACAAGGTTAAATCAACCATTTTCTACATAAGAAAATGC
The DNA here is from genome assembly GCA_019925275.1 of Mytilus edulis. Lineage (NCBI taxonomy): Eukaryota > Metazoa > Mollusca > Bivalvia > Mytilida > Mytilidae > Mytilus > Mytilus edulis. The sequence continues at coordinate 39,499,077 of CM034350.1, forward strand.
CTATAACAAGTCAGGAAGATAACGGTGGTTATCCATTCGTTTGGTGTGGTGGAGCTTTTGATTTTACCATTTGATTGCGAACTTTCCTTTTTGGGTTTTCCTAGGAGTCCAAAATGTGAACGGACTGATCTAACATTCAGGTAAAAGAAACGTTTTCCGGATACCTTTTTACTTAATGCTAGCGCAGCTTTCGGGAAACGCCTTATTATGATGGAATTGCAGAATGGGATTATTTTCGTTATCGTTCAAACATATCATTTTGTGAATTCGCCTACAAAACGAATGTTTTAAAATAAAGAATAGTATTATGATAAGTTTAATGTGAGATAATCTTTTTCGGGAAACGCCTTATTATGATGGAATTGCAGAATGGGATTATTTTTGTTATCGTTCAAACATATCATTTTGTGAATTCGCATACAAAACGAATGTTTTAAAATAAAAAAATAATATTATGATAAGTTTAATGTGAGATAAACTTGTTATGGGTTTATCTCTAGATTGTTTATCTATCAGCTAATTTATCCTTCTCAAATAAATAATTATAGCTTTGATCTTATCATCTGAATTAAAGATATCTTAAGCAATCAGCTGGATAAAGATAAATATCAATTTCTAATATTACAAGTACAAATGTCTGAGAATGTATATGGTGTGAATGTTTACTACCAGAGTACCCGTAGTTAATACCCTGGTAACATAGAACATGGCGAATAGTACTTATACACGATATATCTATACAAAACTACTGTTTAATGTCACATCTGAAAGCTAATCTATTTTCATTGTTAAGTTTAATTCATCTGTCCGACTGCATATGTTACTAAATGATAAGCTATTTTTTAGTTGGTGTTTCAAAAACTGAAATGACATGCTCCTTTATTTTTTAGGTGGTGTTTCAAAAACTGAAATGACATGCTCCTTCTACTGATATGTTAAAATATCTACAAAGGAAAAATGTATCGAACATATATATATAACGTATAGACATTTTTATTTCTTTATACCCTTACTATAGAGGGGAGGGAGGAGGTGGCTTATGTAAAAGAGACATGTTTAAAGTTTTCAGAGTCTTAAATTGGATTGTCTTAATTCAACTCTGACCACCATTTTTTTCAAAATGAAACAGCTTATTTGGTCCCTGACAGATCGGAATAATTATGCAATGAACATAACAACACATGTATGAACCATTGATGCTTCTTCAATAAAATAACCCAAATATACAGTAAGTGTCCCTGTAGTTTTATTCATTCTTTTAACCAAATATATTGTATGACAATACATGTACATGTATATACATTTTGTATAGTTAAATTGTATTCTTTTCTCTCTGACTTTTCAATCTGTACTGAATCAGGGGTTGTTCATGAAAATAGTTTTCACACAAACAAAATTTACAAAATTATAATTTATTTTATAAATCTCACATCAAATCTACATGCTTATGCATGTATGTGGTTTTTTCCTGGTGGCTTAGTTGACCCCTTCCTAGGCCAAGTTATTGTATTCTGTATTATTTTATTATCGTTTTATGTTTTGCATTCATTATTATCAGAGACATATAATACATTATATGTCTCTGTTATTATCTTGTTGGAAAATGTATATGTATATATTATATATTGTTTATTTTTGTATGAGAAACATTTTTACTCTGAATAAGTAAAAATATTGCAATTCAACTTCTTGTTTCTCTTTTCATTTATGCATTGCCCAAATGGTCCAATAAATGTTAAATACATGAGATACTCGCCGATTCATTCAAGTGAAAGGTAAACCTCTCGTTGTTTGTTTGGGTTGAAGGAGGAAAGCATAAAGGCAAGTTATTTTAATAACTTATTTTATGCAAACGACGAAAACCATTAATTCATTTCCTTTTGATTATTTTCATAATCCTTTGGGGAACCCCTGCATTACGCTCTTTTGACTGGATGCCCATTGGTTAGTTTCTTCACTATGTATCTTATTACACTTTCTTGCTTATCTACAGATCGATAGTTTTGTAAACAAGATTTTATTTTGAGATTTTATAAACTTTCCCACCCTCCTTCCCCTTTTCAACAACTTTAGCTTTTTATTTAAGATATTGGTTAGATGTTCATATATATTTTTGGTCGATTACAAATGTATTTTGGTAATAACGCCAGTTTATTAATTTTGTTGGCTACCATCTTCATTTTTGTATGCTTATGTAGCATGTGTTACATTTATCATTTTATATCTTTATATGGCTTGGCTTAGTTGACCCCTTCCTAGGCCAAGCTATTGTATTCTGTATTATTTTATTATCGTTTTATGTTTTGCATTCATTATTATCAGAGACATATAATACATTATATGTCTCTGTTATTATCTTGTTGGAAAATGTATATGTATATATTATATATTGTTTATTTTTGTATGAGAAACATTTTTACTCTGAATAAGTAAAAATATTGCAATTCAACTTCTTGTTTCTCTTTTCATTTATGCATTGCCCAAATGGTCCAATAAATATTAAATACATGAGATACTCGCCGATTCATTCAAGTGAAAGGTAAACCTCTCGTTGTTTGTTTGGGTTGAAGGAGGAAAGCATAAATGTACTTATATTAAGCGCCATGTACACAAACGTGACAGCAAGGTGATTAGTACTTAACTAGAATAGAATGACTTCGTAAATCATCAAACGAAATGATTAAGACTGAATACATGTACATATATACGTCTCACTGTATCTATTAACAATGTTGGCATATCCTTTTAGAATAAAACGAATTGACGTGATTGTATCATAGTGCCAATGAAGAATGTCAATGAAATTAATTTTGATAAATCGACTGGAAAGATTTAGGATAAATGACGAGGTGACGACAATACAGGCAATCTCTCAACAGAAGAAATTTGTTATAAAAAATCGCTGACCTGTAGTTGTTTACATCTTTGTTATTTGGTGAATGGTTGTCTCGTTGGCAGTCATACCACATCTCATATTTTCGTTTTGTTAATTGAATTATGTATGCATATGAAATCAAATGTTTTACTGTAGACGGCGATGAATGGTTAGAGGAAAAACACATGCAGTCAAATTTCAACAAACAATAACGTTACTTTCAAAATCAAAACAGTATGGAGACTTTAAACTGAAATGGGGGGGGGGGGGGGGGGGAAGGAAGCCACAAAAATAATAAGCAGATAAAAGACAAAGAAAGAGAGAACGTCATTACATAAAGAAAAGAAGAAACATTGCACAAAGTAATACACAGAAAACCCATCATATACAACAGGACAACTGACTGTTAAACACCATCAATCAATCATTAAGCGAGATACTTTTAATTAAATAGTTAGGTCGAAATAGATATCTTTAATTATTTTTTATCAAACAATTTTGTTTCGTTGTAGTTATTTAGATTTTATCTTATAAAAGCTCAATAACACGTTTTTCTTTCATCTTAATCATTTCAATCGGAAGACTAAAATTTTTCAAAATTCTTTCTTCCATTTGTATAAATAGGTTGATTGGTTAGTTTAAACATATTTATTTATAGTGGATTGGGAAACAAGTTTTTCAACTTATATTAATCCCTTTCCACATTGCGGGTGCGAGTGCTGCCTTGTAGCGGCATTAGCCTGCTCTTTTTCGAAATCTACAAGGGTGTCTTTAACGGGTCAGCCATTTATCGCCCCCTTCCGACGGACTATCATCGTTTCCTCAAGACCATACTCGCAAATGGTGTCAAGGGAGAGCCGAAAATTAAGTCCATGAAAGGAATAGGTTCAGTAAGACCCCTTTTTGGCCCCAAAATATAGCATTTTAAGAAATTGTTAAAATGTAAACCTTTAGTTATTTTTTGGACAGTAGAATGCTTTTGCTACATAAATATGGGCTTTTTTGACAATACAATGCACATATATCCGGTACTAGAACCATTAAGTCATGCTAAATTACTGAAATCCTCATAATTCTAGCATTTTAGTTAAATTTTAGACGGTTTTCGTGTAAAACGAAAGCGGCCGCATTCGTATTCATCCTTAATATTGAAATGTAAGTTGTATTTTATGATAATACATAACATATATAAAAGTTGAGGATGAACACGGATGCGGCCACTTTCATTTTTACCAAAAACCATCTGAAAAGTGACATTTTTCGGCATATTAGGTAGATTTTTCATATTTGAGCTTGAATCGGATCGTTTTTAATGACTAAATCTGTTAAAATCTTTCACATAAACTAATTAATTCAAATAAAATAGACACTTAAGTGTTTAAAAAGTGGTCAAAATCTTTGGTAGCAATACACAGTTAGGAAAAAAACTTAAAATTGACACTCATAATTTTTAAACATCCTCTTTCCCCTCCTGTCTAACAAAGAAGGCTTTATATGTGTGTTATGCATGTATATACTTATAGAAAGAGAATCTTCCATAGATTTCATTTCTAATGGTCATAAGGGTGAAATATAATCCCTCTTGGGTGTAACCATGGCAACAATCTGCATTTCTTAGATACAAAATATAGCAAAAAAGGGGGGTGAACATGTCACAAAAGTCTCCAAAATTTGGTCTAAAGGAAAATTTCAATCAATTACAGTGATACCTTTCCTGAATCCATAGGTTTATATCTATCAAGTGGTCCAAAAAAAATCATATGCTTATCTGCTCGTTTTTCCATAAAATTGAATTGAAAAGATCGAGCGCAAAATCTTTGTTGATAAACACTACAATAATTTATGGACCTATGAACGGTACGGATAGGAAAATACGGACTGTCAATCATATAAATGGCCTATAAAACATGTTAAAAATAATCAAAATGTTCATATAAACCCACTAAGAAGGCTATATTATTCTTCAATTATCTAAAAATCAATTTTATTGTACAAAAACTTTCATATTTAAAAAATTCACAGGGGCCATAATGCGAAACTAAACTTCTAACTGTGTATTGCTACCTTTCGTCAAATGAACCTGAAATTTGAGGCCAAAATCGGTCCTTACCGGACCTACTCCTTTTCATCAGAGACGGGAATCGAACCAGGAACCTTTGTGTTAGTAGTCCGATGCACTAACCACTACACCACGGCTCTCGATTAGTGTTAACGGCACTTTCAGCTATTTTGTGCTATTTTATGACGGTTTGCTTTTATTCGTGGAAGAAGGCGACGTGTCCGGAGATAACCACCGACCTCCGGTAGAAAAACTGACAATCAATCATAGAGTCGGACTCACTGGGGAAAAAGTTTAGAGTCGAACTCCCCTGCCACGTGCCGGAATATGTTTTGGAGATCTTTAAAACTATTGTGTTAAGGTAAATTCAACGCGTGTTATCATTCAGATACAAGTTCTTAAACTTTCAAAACATCTAATTCAAAATCTCAAACAAATCAATATACAAGTTTTCCACAATACAAAGTTAGAGGTGTGTTGTCTGTTCAATATTGTTTTGGTAATTATATTTATCTCCTGTAAAAGATTTTTTGGCTGACACCAAACAGCAAGCTATAAAGGGCCAACAAAAAGGACTACTTTCGAACCAGTCAAACAGGAAAACCAACGGTCTAATATAACGGTCAAAAAAAAAGAAAAACGAGAAACACGTATGAACAACACCAACAAACGACAACAACTGAACATAGGACAGGTTCCTGCCATAGGACAGGTGCAAACATATGCAGCGGGATTATACATTTAAACAGATACCAACCGTTACCTTTACCACAAACAATAGTGTAACATCAAAACAAAGAAAGAAACATTATAAAATATCAATTGAAATGGCTAAACTCAACCAAAATACATATAAACAAAACAAGTGAACATACACTGAACGAATATTTTTTTTTCACACACCGTTGTCAATATAACGGAGTCTTATGCGACTGTCAGACAAGTAAGAGATTTTGCTAGCTATAAAACAAGGTTAAATCAACCATTTTCTACATAAGAAAATGCCTAAAACAAGTCAGGAAGATAACGGTGGTGATCCATTCGTTTGGTGTGGTGGAGCTTTTGATTTTACCATTTGATTGCGAACTTTCCTTTTGGGGTTTTCCTAGGAGTTCGGTATTTTTGTTGTTTTACTTTTGAAAGATCGAATACATATCTTCATTGAATAATGAGTTTTACTTAACAAAAATGGAAACCAAAAATACAAGTTCCTTGTTCAAGATGACAAGAATTCATACTCTGCAAAGAATCTAACTAACTCCAACAACAATCGATAACATATTTGTCGCGTTCGGTGGAATTATATTTCAACTAATACTGTAGTCGAAATTTGAATGGTTGATATATGTGTTTGCTATGGTCGACTTGTTTTTGAGTATTCGTATGATGCAGAATTCATTCAAAATATTCTCAAGAAGTAAAATTGAAAAACACGGTTCAAATATGGTTAAGATATGTTATATAATAGACTTACGGTGACACATACTAGTGCATCGTTTCATCTCATGTATCATGACCAAACGTTTACATAACATTTGGGAGACGGGTGAAACTAGAATGTATGATTCATGTGTTGATCTTTTTCTTGGAATATGAAACCTTAAATGATAACGCGAAAAAGGTGTTACAGTTTCTACAGTGTGAACTTTCCATTTTTAGTAGTACATGCGGCATATCCATCTTCCAAGGTATGTCGTTTACTTAAGGGCATACGATACAGTTTTGATCCCATATTGAAATTTTGCTGACAATTTGTATATAGGCTATTTTTTCCTTTTTAAATCAAATATGTAATAAAATTATACCTTCGTTTGCTACCTTAGTAAAATGAGGTCGAAATTTTATATATTTGCTCACAATTCGGATTTGTGGATTTGTGGATTGATTTGTCCTTTCGACAGAAATACATAACTTTGTTTTAAAAGATAAAAACAAACCTGTTTTTGTTAATATATTCGTAAATTCTGTTTTATTTAAAACCAATTTGTTTTTAAAATAACTCATAGTTATCAAGTGTTCACGAATGTAGAAAAAAAACAATTTTTTTGCTGTATATCAAATTTAAAAAAATTACACTATTTACGTTTTCATAAAAATTGGCACACATAATCTTCTTAAATCAAACCAAATGGCATTTAAAAAAAGAGGGTCCCATGAACTCGTTTTCAAGATAAATAAGTTTGTATGATAAAAATCAATCGAAAACTGAATCTTTTTCCGATAAGTCATAGTTTGACGTCGCGAAAAAAAAAACAATTTACGTTAGTAAACGTCATAACCTCCCTGTACCCTGTATCGTATGCCCTTATGATATCGTAATTGATACGCCTGGGGCCCGTACGTTTACATTAGCGGAATACATTATTACGGGTGTGCTGATTACGCAAAAACAAAATTGCCTAACAGATATGGAGGAAGAATGATTCAAAATGAAGAAGTCACCATCACGATTTTGGTTAAGCGACACGATACATACTTTGAGACATGTTTTCTCGGTTTATTAAATCTTCATGTTACAGTCCAACCGTCTCACCTCACTTTTACGTATTATTTTCAAACAGTTGGTTCTTTTTTCATGAAAAAATGAAAATTGCTTAAATATTATTTTTTTTTTATTCAAAGGTAAAAAAATCAAATATTCTGACATGTCACTCCACTATATCTGTTTTATTTTACTTCTTTATAATAATCATATACAGTTTGGGTTAAGAAACGTACCGTATTCCGGTATGAAATTAAAATTGTACTCTGTAGAACTGCTATTATGTATGTAATATAATTCAACTAACTTTATAGATATACTTATTGACTATTTTTCCCTAAATATTCAATGACTAATTTAAGGGATATTTAATTGAAGCTGTAGATTGAGTAAATTGTTAACAGCAAAAGTGCAATAAAACTTTGATTAATTAAAAAAAAAACTTCTTTATGATTATTCAGTTTCTGTAGCTAAATGTATTAGGTAAAAGTACTGAGATGTGAGGTTAAAACAAAGATCCCACCGAATAAATATTTAAAAGAATATGCTTTCTAAGACGGTGCACGTTTAAACATACATTTTGTGTTAATTACGTTATTTGATTGAGCTAACCTTCCAATTGATATTTTATCGTGTGTTTTTCTATTTTGTGATGTTATGCTATTGTTTCAAAAAAAGGGAGAAGGTTTGATACCATTAAAACGTTTAATCCCCGCTGCAAATGTTTGCACCTGTCCTAAGTCAGGAATCTGATGTACAGTAGTTGTCGTTTGTTTATGTAATTTATACGTGTTTCTCGTTTTTCGTTTTTTATAAAGATTAGACCGTTGGTTTTCCCGTGTGAATGGTTTTACACTACTAATTTTGGGGCCCTTTATAGCTTGTTGTTAGGTGTGAGTCAAGGCTCCATGTTGAAGGCCGTACGTTGACCTATAATGGTTTACTTTTATAAATTGTTATTTGGATGGAGAGTTGTCTCATTGGCACTCACACCACATCTTTCTATATCTATTTGTAACAGAATCATTTAATGATTCACTTTCACACATCGAACACAACATTGAAAGACACACTTTTTTGTGTTAGACTTCATATACGCGCATACGAAGTTGTTGAATACTCTCTACTTAATGTTGGTCTTCCATGTATCGAATACGACACAATACCAAAGTGGGACAGCTTACTTAATGTTAACGTTATACTCAGAAATTTGAAAAATATCTTCTACAGAATCTTTGGATGTTAACTGATCGACTTAAACACGCTTACAACAGCTTAACCATTGCATGATGGCATGTTATATAAAAACAAATGTCGGGAAAATATTTAAAATTGTTTAAACCAAACTATAATTGAGGAAGAAATTATTGAATTTTTAGCCATTCCTCGAAATATGAAGACCGTAATATGAAGACTCAAAAAGTACATTTGGCGAATCATTAAAATATAAAAACAAAATATTGGTTAGCAGAATGTGAAATAGACGTTTTCTTTACAAAAGTACAGAAGGGTTTATAGTTGCATTCAAAATTATATTATGTAATAATTTTCCCTAGCGTAGGGTTAAAACACAGAAGATAAATGATGGTTAGACGCAATCTCTTCTAATGATTGTCCAAGAATACTTGTATTATTAATGTTACATTCCATATATCTACTCTGATAAAGTAAAAAGTCGGTGTGGCATGGACTGGTTTGTCGGTACAATTATTTTCCATTATATCAGATTTATTCCTAAGTAATCACTCATTGAGTTCCATTATAAGATGATTTATTAGACGATGAACACGTACAACTGAGAAGGTCAATACCAGAAACCGAACAAAGGTAGTGTTGCAATGATCAGTAAGATGTTATTTGCACTTTAATAAAATTATTTTACAAGACTATTTAGTATGGAGAATAGCTAGGGCTTACTGTGTCAAATAATTGAGTATATATATAATTTGATGAAGGGGTTAATTAAAAATCGGACAATACCTTTCGAATTTGATTTCATATATCGGACAGCCTTTGGAGAAATAAATGTGAGTTCTATGCTCGGCTGTCACTGAAATACGTCATAACCGAGTTGATATCAATTCTCTAAAGCAAAAGCCTTATGTCTGTAGATTAAGTAAAAGTAAAATGTATAGATTAAGATGATTAATGAGACATTTGACCAGAAAAGACAAATATAAATGTATAAATGTGCTATTATATATATTAGACTCCTTATCTAGGACAAAAATATACGACATAATAAAACAATGAGACGAACAAGAAAGTGAAAATTTTCGCCATATACAAACTAAGAAATGTACTGTAATTTGAGTTAAAGCATGCAAAACCTTAAAACAAATTGTTAAACAATTCAACATTGATGATTGAAATCTACCATATTTAATCAATAATAACACTAAAATCAATTGATGAACGAAATTAATTGACTGAATTCTAAAAATTAGATAGTCTTGGTTTTGTAAATACATGATTAGTATGTGGTCCTTTCTCAGGCAGCGGTTTAACATCAAAATGTTTTCAAGTGAAATTCTGTTTTCGATACCTAATTCCTATATTTGCCTACTGGCTGATAATTTGGCCTATGGGTATGAGCGATTGTCCGGTACATTTGCGCAAAATACTTTTGTAAATTGAATACAAATTCTATTTTTGACTCTGGTAAGCAAAGATAAGAAAAAATACTTACATATTTTATAAGAATTTATATTAAAGAATTTTCCAGTTTCATGTGAAAGCTTTTACAATAATATAAATGCACAAACTGATTTACTATATTTATATCAATCAATACAGCATAAAAAAAACTAAAGTCATTTAAAACCACAAAGGGATACATAAAATATAAATCAATCCGTAATCTCGGATTTCAAATCCGTGATCTTGGATTTATAACCCGAGATCACGGATTGATTTTAATTTTTATGTGGCTTCTGTAAAAGTGAAAATATTCGAAAGAAATTAATACAGTTTCTGAAGTGGAAACTATTTCAGATGCCACCGTTTCTTAAAATTTAAATGGTTAATTACGTAAATGATAGAAAAGTTAAAAAAAAAAAGTGTCCTTAACTTGGTAACATCGTGTTAATATTTTAAAGATATTTCTCTTATTATGCAGTCCATAATCCATATATATATAAATATATATACAACTCGTCTAAACATCAACCCAACAATGTTAGATCTGTAAATTTGCTTTCGCAAATTTTTGGTTCTTCCCTCGCCCTCGACCACCTGGGCTCTTAAAAATAGAGCTTTCGCTGACCGTGTGTTACCTTTCCACGTCAGTTTTAATCTAGCGGCGTACTGCAGTGCATTATATATATATATATAACAAAGATCTGGTTAAAACAACTGATGGACATTTGTTTAAATTAGAGTTGAAGCAAGTTAGATCGAAATCGACATACAGACAAAACTCGTGCATCTATAGAAATCATATTATTTATAAGCAAGAGGCATGAAAGTGTCTGTTCAGATGATTCTACAAATATTTAACCTCGATCTGATTATTAGGTTTTATTATTTGCCTGTATTTCATAAAGAAAAGGTCTCGTGAGTTTGTGTCATAATATTCAAATATTTTTTAAAACTGTTGTAGGGTATGAAATAATGCTGTTCACAATCAATATTAAGAATAAAAGTTATATTGCAACCCCCCCCCCCCCCTCCCCCCTCAATAAAAAAAAATAATAAACACAAATAACTGTTCATTTAATAAACGAATACCCCCTGTTAATCCAATTATTAAGTTGATAATAGTGGTGAATATTCTTTTGAATAAATTTCCCTCTTTGAATTTAAGGAACTGATTTACTTAGTTTGCATCGTCCTTTTTTTTTTTGGTCCTTTGTGAAAGTTTTGTAATTACAGAGCTTGATTAACTACGGAAACTCATTAATGAAATCTCATTTACTTCGTTTGTATCTGTTGTGATGATTTTACAAAACACACCGACTCAACCTAAGTAATTGTAGAATATTCTTCATTTATGTAATTCTAAGCAAGCCAGGTTGATTTTAAGTAACTATAAAGATACATATTATTATGTACTTGTTTGTTAAATAGTCGAAAATATGTCAGCATTTTGACAATATTGGCTTCTTAATAACAAGGAATAGCATGTGCATTCACACACACAAAAAAAAACACACTCCGGTACTAGTTTTGAAAATTATTTTAAATCAAGAAGCTCTCTCTTCTCTAATGCATAGCTCGGATTCCTTGTCTGGATTGTAATAGTCAATTGTCTGTTTTGGTTTTATCAGCACTTCATGACTGATGCCAATAATAGTGTAGTATCTGCTTACCCTTCTCATGCTTCTTGTGCAGCTAAGATCACAGACAGTCTTAGTGACGTTTATTTCGCTCCGACTTTAGTTTTCTATGTAGTGTTTTTTTTTTTAATTTCTTGCATCTTTTCGTGGTATTTCGTTCTGTAATACCCTTGTCATTTTCTTTTAACTTTGAGTCTTGGATATACCTTGGTATCTTTAGCTTTTTTTTTAAGTATATATTGGGATTTTGATATTCAAACATGTTGTCTTGAGTGCACTGAAGACTCATTAATTGTAAAAATGCGCTTCCGGTGCCTTGACTATTTTGAATCGTAAAGTTGATTTAAAGATTGATCTTTTTGACTTTTGGAACACGGATTTTTTTTTAAAGTGCAATTTAATCTGATAAAGGAATAAAGTGGTAAATTGTATGTATAAAAAGTAAAATCACAAAAACCTGAACTCCGAGGAAAACTTAAAACGGAAGTCCCTAATCAAATGGCAAAATCAAAAGCTCAAAAAATATAAAACTAATTGACAGCAACTGTCATATTCCTGACTTGGTACAGGCATTTTGTTTTATGTGGAATGGAAAATGGTGGGTAAAACCTGGTTTTAAAGCTAGTTAAACCTCTCAACTGTAAGACAGTCGTATAAAATTCCATTATATTGACAACAAAACTCTGTGACCAAAAGAAACAGACATAATAGGTAACAGTTAACCTCTTAAAGTCACGTCAGGTCAGTTCACTCTCAATTCTTTCAGTGTATCATTAATTTGTTCTTACATTCTTATTTGAACCTAAACAAATAACAAAGAGTAATAATTAAGTATTTTTACTATAATTCATAATACATATTTTGAAAAAAAAATATTAATCATACCTGGTCTAGTATCAATAATGTCCAGTTTTTTGTATCAATAATAATATCACATTTACACTATAACTTTAAATATATGTTTGCTTATATTCTTGTTTTAACGAACGTAAACTCTATGATTGTATAAAACTCAACCCTTTTCTATGAAAGCATCGTAATTAAAACTGTATATTTATCAGTGCTCAAATATTATTTGCCGTAAGTTCGTAATGATGAGTTGAGTTATTTCCTAAGTTTCCATTCTTCTTCCTTGAATTACAACATCCGAAACAGAGTTCATATAACGTTTGCTTAAATTCTGCACTCATACTACAGTAAATAAAAAAGTTCATCGGATATGAAAAAATTATGACAAGGTTAGCAATGATTTGCATGCTATTCAAAGTATTCACATCGAACACTTCTACATTAGTTATGTAAGGCGACACGTAAAAGCTCAATATGATACCGCTTGGAAGCTCTACAAGCAGAGTTACAGCAGCCATAAACACTATCATTATAGTAACTCGTGTATTCTCTTTGACAGCAGATATGCTGCTTTCCGACTTATTGTGTAGACGCATCTTCTTATTAACCACATCCTGTAAGCCATGGACAATTCTAACATTCAGAACAATCAGCACAATGCAAGGCACAAATTGAATCAAAACAATACGTATCATCATATAGACTCCCATGTAAGTATCCGGGTTTAACCATTCTTTGTAACCACGGTCACATGTCGTTGCACTTGTGTTTCGTGTGGGGTCGAAATAGTCAAACTGATAGTAATCCATCACAAAGGCTCGTACTAGATGTGTTAAACAGGCAATGACATATGTGATAGCGATGGATATCGTTGTATTCCGAAGCGTACATAATTCACGAGCTACAAAAGGATGACATACATACAAGTATCTCTGTGCAGTGAGAAGTACCGTCAGCCATATTGAAGCAGTGTGAGTGATTGTTGGTAGGTAGATAGAAATCCAGTCCACCGGTTCACATAAAACATAATCGACGTAATAATGATGTAAGGCATACTGGTAGAAATAAAATGGTGCAGGCAATAACAATGTTAAAGTGTCAGAAATGGCAACACTTACCAAACCTGCTTGACTCGCTCCATAGGTCTGTTGTCTTCTCAACACTAGTATAACTATCACATTTGCAATCAAAACGACGATTGCTAAAATTGGTACAACGTATCCATTTACAATAACTAAATACCCTTTTAGGTCTGGAAGGACATGGAGTCCCATTTCCGAGGAAACGTTGGAACTTAAATTCATAGTTGTGTTAATCATGTCTAGTAGCTGTGCTGTCTGGTTAGCCTCCGTGTTATGTCTCATGATCAAACATCATTTCAGAGAAGGAAACTTCCGTTATTTATGTTTTATAATCTTTCAGAAAATGTATGTAGGAGTTCCTAGAGTAAATGGAAATATCTTTCTTTAATCTTTGAAAAATACTTTCGAGTTTCTTTTTAAAGGCACTTTTTAGTTTGCTGAAGAAATGTATGATCCATTATAGTAATTCTCCGTGTGAAAACAGATTAAGATAAGTTACTAGTCATCTATACGTCTTCTCGTATCTGATAGTTATGAATTATTTTCCACGTATTTATATTGCTCACGAAAAAGAAACCTTGTTCGATTGTAATTATTTCCGATACCTTGATTTTCATCAATGTTCTTATAAAAGATGTCTATTTGATATTGATTGCAACACAGAGTGGTGGAATAAAATATGATCAGCGGTGATTGGACGTTACCTCTAATAGGCAAACCTCATCCATAGAAAGTCGTTTTTCTATTATTTCCGTGAAACATAAGATTCAAAAGTATCCAATGAGCTAATCATATTTATATGTAAACATAGTTCTTTAGTCGCTTTCTGTTGTTGCGTTCTCTCGTTATGAAGACATATGTTGAGAGATGCACGCTTCAAATTTTGTAAATCGCAAGTATTTTATTGTCATAAATGAATCCCTGGCATGCTTGTTCTCAATTTTCGGGTAATGTCTGAAGCGATGTCAAATTAATGACCATCTAAGCGATACAATGAGATCAATCAGCGACTTCTTTAAATGTTATAAATCGAGTTATATTCCTGTGAAAGCGTAATCGAAATGCCTATCCATAAGAAGCATTGTTACAACTGTTCAATCATAATTCGTGTTCCCAGTAGAGATATTTAATGTCATTCTGATTAAGTATGGGATGTCCTTCTATATGGTAAATATTGCGTTCAGTCATTTTCGTTTCGTTGATTTCGATTAAAAATTACTCATTTAATACTGCAATTTAAACTATACTTCTTAAACTCACGCACATAAAATTCCTACTAAAGCCATTAACTTTCCAGACAACTTGTCTTAAAATTCATCTCTTGTAATGCATTTTGTCCGATCTGTCGTAAATAAGATATTTCATTGTTGAAGGTTGGAAACCTTGTTTAAATGTGTTTCACAAAACGAATGAGCTATTCGCCTTTTTACTACTTCTCCATTACATGCCCAACTACTGATTTAGACTATAATGTTCAAATAGGCACGTTCAGTCAGAGAGAAATGGTTTGTATGAACTAACAAGTCGAACGCGAAATCAATTTAGTAATAACGTATGCATTAATCGAAATCCATAATTTCTGAATATTGTTGACAGTGTAAATCAATTTATGGTGAACTTTAAAAGTTAATAATTAGTGTTTCAATATTCTTTATCAAATTGCTACACTATACATTTCTATTCTACTTTCATTAATACGAAATATAGAAAGTTTGCTTTTCTAAGCGACAATTATAACCATTGAGAAGTACTTACTGAATGTGATATATATATAAACAGTATTTAGTAGTTATAATTTTCTAAATTTACTTCTACTGTTTACTTTGTATTTGTCTTTTTCTTTACTTTATTTATTTGGCCAAATTTTTTCAATTCTTGTTTTATTTTTTGGTAATTTTAATAGTATAGATATGGTGCTTGGTGCTCATGAATTTTTCTCTTTCTTTGTCTTATATAATTTAATTAAACCCTTGTACTTTGGCAGCTTAAAGGGTATACCTAGGGTACAAGAGATAACCCTTGACCAAATTAATTATTTAAAGAAATGTGCGTCTTTACCTACCCTTACAATGGTGTAGATAAAAAAAAGAAATTAAACGAGACAAAAATTCTGGGGTTATAAGGCCTAGTAGTCCCTTAACACTAATATAAAACACTTATTTCTTCTTAGTTAAGGTGAATAGGATATTTTGAAAAAACAAATATTGATATCTTTGTATGTATGAGTAAATCTGATGTTTTATTTAAATATAATTCAATTAAAATATTTTATATTCCTGAAAATGAACAGCACTGTTTGCTGTTAACATATTGTAACAATAAACTATTTTCTAGGTAATATAAAGACATATAAGACAATCTTCTTTTTTTATATATAAGAACACGTTCTATGGTTAAAGTGGTTCATTTTGCTAAGTAGTCGGAGCAGAAAAATTGTGACTCGGAACATGAAACCTGCATTTTTTTTGGTTGAGTACATACAAATGACTCGAATGGTTTAAGATTTCAAGGTCAAGCGCAAACGTTAGATTAAAGGAAACATTACATTGGAATACAATATTGAGGTTTTTTCCCTTGTCATTCCGAGTGTTGTTTTCAAGTGCAATTGATCCTTATCATTACAAATAACGACAGACTCAGAGCAAACACAATGTTTTGCTTAATGACGTGGGATTATCTTTACCAATCGTGTATTGACATATTTCTTAGCAGAGACATATATACACATTTGTATATTATATGTCTCAGTATTAGCAAGTGTTAAAGTAGTTAAAATGCGCCCGAAATTTAACTGTCGAAGTCAATCATGAGTTCAATTTTCGATTTTTTTAGTAAGATTTACAGAGGCTATCATTGTTTGGTTGACCGAGACAAATTATATGTTAAGAATGACATAATTATGCATGCCCATTTGCCATTTCGACTTTTCCCATCATCTTTTTTTTTTTTTTTTTTACAATTTCTTAAATGAATTGAAATATTTGTCACTGGACGTTGATTAATAATACTGAATGGTTTTATTCATAACATAATTCTGCGCAAATTTAGTAGTACATGTACTATGTTAAAAAAATAAGGACAAGCCATACTGATAATGCATGTTGACACGACTATTGATAGTGTTAGATTGCAAAAGTACTTCATCTATGAAAAACAATCTTATTAACATCTGTCACATGTAATAATTCAATCCTTCGATAAAGTATCCCATCATTTTTTTATTACTATTTGAATTATAGTTATGAAAGCTGTGATTTTATAAATGTTTGCTTCTGGTGGTGTACAATAATGTGGATGGATATATTGTGTTTTCGATATTCTGATAAATAATTGATATTGACGTGTTTGGCCTTGGCAATGATACTTCATTAAGGTCCTACATAAAATTTGTATCACCGATGGCTCCGAGGATGTTCGAAATAAATGAGAATAAACAATTCCAGATTAGTCAAGGATTTGCCTTTTTTTAATTTTATCAATAGTTTTGCCTCGATAATTGGTAATTCCAATTCATGTAGTAGATTTAGCCAGAATCTTAATTTCGTACACAGGAAATTAACATAACAATTATAAATATTAATTAGTACAAAAGGACAAATGTACCTAACAAGATTTGTCCAAACAGATCATCTTGTTTTGTGAGAGATTTTTGGATGATGATTACATTTCATGAATGTCAAATTGTGAACAACTCTATGAAATAAATTTTCTTGAATTTTTTCAGCTCGTCCTTTTCTTAAAAGTATTTACCATTACGGAGATCTGACACTAGTTAAGTTTATTAAAGTCATAAGAAACGAGTGACTGGTGAAAAATAATGTTTATCCAATTCTTGAACCAATACATGTATATCATCCTATTAAATATTTAACAGTTCAACCTTTAGAAGTAGTAAATAAGCAGCCTGGTGAATCTCATTCAAATATAAAAAAGAAGATGTGGTATGATTGCCAATGAGACAACTATCCACAAAAGACCAAAATAACACAGACATTAATAACTATAGGTCACCGTACGGCCTTCAACAATGAGCAAAGCCCATACCGCATAGTCAGCTATAAAAGGCCCCGATAAGACAATGTAAAACAATTCAAACGAGAAAACTAACGACCTTATTTATGTAAAAAAAAACTGAACGAAAAACAAATATGTAACACATAAACAAACGACAACCACTGAATTACAGGCTCCTGACTTGGGACAGGCATATGGAACGCCATGACTGCCTTATGTTAATGATCAGCATTATATGCAGTGCTCACAACATTATATGCAGTGCTCACATCATTATATGCAGTGCTCACAACATTATATTAAGTGCTCACAACATTATATTAAGTGCTCACAACATTATATTATGTGCTCACAACATTATACGCAGTGGTCCAAACATTATATGCAGTGGTCACAACATTATATGAAGTGGTTGAAACATTATATGAAGTGCTCACAACATTATATGAAGTGGTCACAACATTATACGTTTTTTGTTGTATGATGAGATTGATGTATGATGAGATCATTCGGTAAACTTCGTTTTTTAGCGGAAATTACCGAATCCATAATTGATAAATTACGGTAATGCCCAGCAAACAAATTTAAACAGTTATTAAAGTCATGATATCATAAGGCAGTATACAATATTTAAAACTGATTGAAATAAGTAAGGAAAAGATGAAACTAAGAGGTGAATGATTGAAGTAGTTCTGTTTGTCATAAGAAATACGAATGGCAAAATGTAAGTTAAATAATAAAATGTTTATTTAATGAAATATCGAAGGAAAATTTGTATGATATATTCCTCGAGTTCATTTCCTACTGAAGAACTTAAACAAGGTGCCACTTTATAGTCCGTACTCAGTTTTAAAAACCTTTTAAATAAAACAGTCTGCTTTCTATAACACATAAATGCCATATTACGGTAGCTTATATAT
This sequence comes from Mytilus edulis, assembly GCA_019925275.1. Lineage (NCBI taxonomy): Eukaryota > Metazoa > Mollusca > Bivalvia > Mytilida > Mytilidae > Mytilus > Mytilus edulis. Next base: position 39,517,635 of record CM034350.1, read on the forward strand.
GTCATGATAGAGTCATTTTTGGCATCGATTTTCGGAATTTGGCATTTTTACATGAAAAGTATCTAACAGATATGGAAAATACAGTTTAAAGCATTTCATTGTAGGTGTTTAACATAACTTTACATCAATTATTCCATTTTTTACAAGCTTTTTAGCACGCCAAGTAGTTTGTCTTCTAAGTATGATCAGCAGTCTTATATAGAAATATAAACTTTCATAAGAAAAATTTACCCTTTCAAGACCCAGTTTAACATCTTCATTTAAAGTTATCATCTCTTATGAAAACTGAGTTTGTGGGGATGAATAAAACGTTTACTACGTAAATATAACTCAACATACAGACATCTTATACGTTCAAATATTTCACATCCAATCTTTTATGGTAATATTCTTTACAAAGCACAAACATGTCAGTGTTCACCTAAAAGTTTACAAAACCTTTAAACAGACTTATTAAGAAGGGATATAGTTACGATACTGTTGTCAGGTCATTGAAGATTGCATCTTTTGGATTTAATATTGATTCACTTATAGGGTCTCTGCATCGGAACTAAACACATTTATTTGAAAAACAATTGTTGGCATGACACGGGTTATGTTCTTCTCATATATTTTATGATAGTATGATACTAAACCCCTAAAGGGAGGGATTGTACCTGATATTCATATGATGAAGACATAATTTTTCAATCAGTTTATTTTAGGTCTGGAGCTGGCATGTCAGTTAACTGCTAGTAGTCTGTTGTTATTTATGTATTATTGTCATTTTATTTATTTTCTTTTGTAACATCTTCTGACATCGGACTTGGACTTCTCTTGAACTGAATTTTAATGTACGTATTGTTATGCGTTTACTTTTCTACATTGGCGAGAGGTAAAGGGGGAGGCTTGAGATCTCATAAACATGTGATGTACAGTAGTTTGTGTATGTAATTTATACGTGTTTCTAGTTTCTTGTTGTTTTTTTTATATAGATTAGACCTTGGTTTTCCCGTTTGAATGGTTTTACACTAGTACTAGTAAATTTGGGGCCCTTTATAGCTTGTTGTTCGGTGTGAGCCAAGGCTCCGTGTTGAAGGCCGTACATTGACCTATAATGGTTTACTTTTTTTAAATTGTTATTTGGATGGAGGGTTGTCTCATTGTCACTCACACCAAATCTTCCTATATCTATTAACTCCAACGCAATTTCGCGCCTGTCCTTAGTCAGGAGCCTCTGGCCTTTGTTAGTCTTGTATGATTTTTAATTTTAGTTTCTTGTGTATAATTCGGAGTTTGTAATGTATGACGTCCATTATCACTGTACTAGTATACATATTTTAAGGGGCCAGCTGAAGGACACCTACGGGTGCTGGAGTTTCTCGCTACATTGAAGACCCATTGGTGGCCTTCGGCTGTTGTCTGCTCTGTGGTCGGGTTGTTGTCGCTTTGACACATTCCCCATTTCCTTTCTCAATTTTATATATCATAAACTTAGTCTTCTGTGTACGAATTTATCATTTTTTACGCAAAGATATCGTTAATTGTCATTTTTTTTCTCTCTGTCTGTTATGATCTAACAAATATGGTAGCTCATTAATTGACGTGTTTTGAAGCCGAAGTTTACCGATTGTTACCTTATAGTAAACAATCAACAACAAAAGCATGGATATGGAGCATGTGTATAGCATGTACAATCAGATAATAGTTTATTTTAGTTATCAGATCTATGCGTAAAGCGATCACCGGATATTTACGAGGAGGGTCATGTTAAAGTCATTTGCATATACGGAAATATGTCGGCGAATTACTTCCTGGAAGCAAGCAATAAAAATAAAGTAAACTTCTTCTACATGTGGACAAATTAAAGAATTTTCATCAGAAAAAAAGTATATGCACACAAGTTTTATAATGAAAACTATCCATTTGGTTATAAAAAACATATGCATCATTTTTTCTAATTTGCGGTTTCATATGACTTAAACGAAGAAGGCGTAAGCATCATAACAAATCAGTTGAATTCTCTTCTTTAAAAAAGAGACATCTCCAAATTTAAAGTTTAGAAATTTCAAAAAATAAAAAAGCAACGATATTCTTACCAGGCTTAATTAAATCTAATTTTACATATTTTATGACAAATTGATAGGATTTATTAAATTTTACACATTATAAGGATAAACATACGTATTTAGAGTACATAAATTTCGTAAACCTTATCTAGGCAACGAAATATGAGTTTTATGGCATTACTAATTCATAACAATAGCTAAACATGTTTTTGCTGAAAGACATATAAAGCTAAGACCTAAATCTGATTGATTGTAACTACGATCATGTCATATCCACGAAGCAATTAATTTAGCATCAACCGAAACACAATTGAAATCCCTACGTAAACACTTCACCAAACACACCACGTGTACGAGTTGATTACAGATAGCAAATTAGTTCTTTAATCATCACGCCAAGCACTGAAAGCAGATGATCCTCAAAGAATGATGGAATCATTTCAAATTAGTGACTAGGAAAGTTACAGATGCCTTATGCTCCTACTTGACATATCATTTGTTCCATATCAGACCTGGTTGTCCCGAGGTATCATAAGCATTGATTTTATACTCATCACAATGCTGATCTGTCAATTTTACGTCGAAAAAGCTATAAAAGTAAAACGGAGTAATCCTATAACAACTGTTTAAAAATACATCAATCATAGAAAGATTACACAGACTTTTCTCTTACATTCTGCTAAACGATCCTTAATTCGAACCGAATCGTGTTAATTTCTCATTCAAGGGAATTGCCATGTATATATATAAAAAGAACTTAGATTCAAAAGAAATTAAATTGTACAAATTAAAGCAGCTTAGTGTTTTGTAAAATTGATAAAAATGTATTGTAGGCGTTGAATATAATCAAATAAAAATGACGAACAATGTAAGTCATCACATCAGATTTTGTATTAATTTTGTTTAATATTGATAGAAAAGTCATTTATATCCATTTGTGGGACAAAAAATAAAATTTTGCCATTTTTCTTTGTTATTTTGAAGCATCTTTATGACATTATAAAATTGGTTACATGTTCAAAAATATTGTTGAAACCTTGAAAACTCATTGATGAATCCATGAAATAGCAAAAATTAAGTAAAAATTAAAAGTCTTTTAGAAAATAGTCCTTGGTCGTAAATTATAACTGATCTTTTTTTATGACTTTTGGTCGGTTTTCGCCCTGAGATTTTGCTCTTCAAACACCCTTGCTGATACTTCAGTGTTTTGAGATAACACATAAATTTTCCCTAGGTTTTATAATCAGCATCGATGGCGACGAATTCCTTACGTAGTCGGCATGAACAAGGTTTTAAGATGACCTGATCAATAAATACTGCATGTCAAAGTATGACAGGATATTAAATATTACCATACTAACGCTTGTCATGTCAAATAAGAAGTGCTGATATGGTCTAATAATACTCTCGGCCGGGGAGGAAAACACTATAAAACAGTGGCATAGACTCAGTGGTTGTAATAAAAATTCACCAGTGATACCAGATTGATATTTGTGTACGCTAGACATGCGTTTCGTCTAAACTAGTCCGTCAGTGTCGCTTGAAAGATATAATAATCATGTGCAAAAAAAAAAGTATAAAAAACATAGCTAATTCAAGACTATTTTGAAAAAAAGGAGTACAAAAAAAAATTTATTTGTTGAAAGATGTACAGCACCCAATATTTGTTTGATTCCTCGTCTTTTGGTTTTTGAAGGATAGTTGGTCTCATTGGGAATTATATATACCACATTGTTTTGTATCTAATATATAGTTTCTTACGCTTTCTATTGTGTTCAAGGCGGAAAGTAATAGATCTAATCAAGGGTGTATAGTTTCCACTAGAATTATTCTGTAGTACACTTTCACAATGGATGTCAGTTAGCTTACCATCTTGTCTGCTATAAATGAATGTATATTCTAATTCAATCTAAAGTTAAAGAAAAAAAAAGAAAATATTAGGAGTGTACAAGTGAAATTTAAGCAATATAGGTAAAACTGTCTATTTGATATGACATTATCAAAGCTGATGTTTTGAATATAAATTTTGATCTTTCGTATTGCATTATTAGGTCTTTCCACTTTTCCGTGGAAAGACCTATTGGATTTCTTCTGATTATTAGGTCTTTCCACTTTTCCGTGGAAAGACCCTGATTATTATTATTTTTTTTTTCTTCCGCCTAATTTTTTTCCTTCGCTGTTTTTTTGTTTCGCAAGATGTCGCTTAGATATTTGATATATGATATCGAACAGTTTATACGCTTTTGAAACTGACCCTGCTTAACCGAACACTTTCTCATATAAGAGTTATCTCCCCGAACACTGTTTTCCTTGTTATCGCTTAATATTCGCAACCGTATAAGAAACCGACAAATTTATTTTACCAAATTGCTCGTTATATCCTTAGGATGATTTGATCAATTTTGACCGAAGCTATCCGGAGACTCCATATGAAAGTTATTTCCCCTTTTTTGTTTGATATAAGTGAAATGTATTTCTAACTGGAAAACCATAAGTGATAGAGGCCTAGGGTCTTTTGATTTGAGGTCCTTGGTTGAAAAAAATGAAAATGAGGTCAAGGTCAAAAGTCAAGGTCATGTTCAAAATTTTGATTTTGGCTTGTTATCTCTCATTTTCAGAAATCTAATAAGAAATCGACAAAAAAATTTCGCACAATTGTTAGTTGCGACATCTTGTAACACGTAAATTTTAGTCATAAGGGTACGTAAACATTTGATGCCAGTTTTCCCCTTTTATATCTAATATCAGTCGTAATATAACTCATTAACAATATAAAGTAGAGACCAAGAGACTTTTGATTTGAGGTCCTTGGTTTATGACATTGAAATTGAGCTCAAGGTCATATGTTAATTTAACGTTCTAGATTTTGACCTTTGCTTTTACCTCATATATACACATGATTAAGCCATTGGACTTTTTGCATTAGGTTGTAAGCAATGTGACCTTAAAAATACAACCGGAAGTGACCTTTTGTAAACCGGAAGTAGCTATTCTTTGTACTAAATCAATGTAAAAGTATATAGTACCATATATTTTTGGAATCAGTGTCAAGTAAACTATCAAACAATACCGGAAGTAACAACTTTTAAACCGGAAGTAAAAGATAAACTCCCTTATTTATATCTTTATATAAAGAAACCATATATTTTTGGAATAAGCTTTCAATAAGCTGTCATTTGACGCTAACATTGACATTTAAAATCAAATTTTAACATTTTCAAATGAAAACAGATCCTTACTGGTGGAAAGACCATCAATGGTTCTCTGAACAATTGGTTTTTAATTATTATTTTTTTTCTTCCGCCAACTTTTTTTTCCTTCGCTGTTTTTTTGTTTCGCAAGATGTCGAACAGTAAATACGCTTTTGAAACTGACACCGCGTAACTAAATTCTTTTCCATGTAAGAGCTATCTCCCCTAACACTGTTTTTCTTGTTATTACTTATATGTCGCAACCGTATAAGAAACCGACAATTTTTTTTTACCAAATTGCTCGTTATATCCTCAGGATGATTTGATCAATTTTGACCGAAGCTATCCGGAGACTCCATATGAGAGCTATTTCCCCTTTTTTGTTTGATATAAGTGAAATGTATTTCTAACTGGAAAACGATAAGTGATAGAGGCCTAGAGTCTCTTGATTTGAGGTCCTTGGTCCAAAAAATGAAAGTGAGGTCAAGGTCAAAGGTCAAGGTCATCTTCAAAATTTTGATTTTGGCTTGTTATCTCTCATTTTCAGAAATCTTATAAGATATCGACAAAATATATTTACACAATTGTTAGTTGCGGCATGTCATTACACATAAATTTTAGTTGAAAGGGTACGTAAACATTTGATACGAGTTTTCCCCCCTTTTATATCTAATATAAGTCGTATGGTAATATAACTCATTAACAATATAAAGTAGAGACCTAGAGTCTTTTGATTTGAGGTCCTTCGTTTATGACCTTGACATTGTTAATTTAACGTTCTAGATTTTGACCTTTGCTTTTACCTCATATGTATTTATGTTAAAGCTGTTAGACTTTTTGCATTAGGTTGCAAGCAATATAACGTTGAAAAAGCTAACCGGAAGTGACCTTTTGTGAACCGGAAGTAGCTAATTTTTAAAATAAATTATTGTAAAAGTATGTAAAACCATATATTTTTGGAATCAGCGTCAAGTAAACTATAAGACAGTACCGGAAGTAACATATTTTAAACCGGAAGTAGAAAATTATCTCCTTTATTTATATGTTTTGTATAGAAACCTTATATTTTTAGAATCAGCGTACAATAAGTTGTCATTTGACGCTGAAATTAATATTTTAAAACCAAATTTTAATATTTTCATATCAATATAGATCCTTACTGGTGGAAAGACGTTCAATTGTTCTCTGAACAATTGGGTTTTTAATTATTATTTTTTTTCTTCCACCTAATTTTCTTTCTTCGCTGTTTTTTTGTTTGTTTCACAAGATGTCGCTTAGATATATTGTTATGATATCAATCAGCTAATACGCTTTTGAAACTGACACCGCGTAACAAAAATCTTTTCCATGTAAGAGTTATCTCCCCTAACACTGTTTTTCTTGTTATTACTTATATGTCGCAACCGTTTATAAAACCGACAAATCTATTTTACCAAATTGCTCGTTATATCCTCAGGATGAATTGAATAATTTTAATCGAAGCTATCCAGAGACTCCATATGAGAGTTATCCCCTTTTTGTATATGATATAAGTGATATGCATTTCTAACTGGTAAACCATAAGTGATAGAGACCTAGATCCTTGGTAAAAAAAAAATGAAAATTAGGTCAAGGTCAAAGGTCAAGGTCATATTCTAAATTTTGATTTTGGCTTATTTTCACTCATTTTCATTACAACCATTATAAGTATCGACAATTATTTTTTACTGGGGTGTTTTCGCCCCTCTTATATTTATAATTATGCGTAAAGTGATATTACTCATGAACCATACATATTAAGGAACTATTGTCTTTTGATTTGAGATCCTTAGTCTATGACCTTGAAATTGAGGTCAAGGTCATAGGTTAATTGGACGTTCTAGATTTTTATCTTTGCTCTAAATTTATGTTTAGACATCATAAAGTCATAGGAACTGACATATCAACTGAATTTTTAATATTTTCACATCAAAATATGTTGTAAGTGGTGGAAAGACCATCAATGGTTCTCTGATTGATTGTTTTTTTAATTTAATTTTAATTTCTTTATATTTTCACCTTAAGGATTAGCTGAGGTAAACACATATGATTGTCCCTAGTCTTCTCAGGACCAGCAGTGAAACTCTTGATATATATATATTATACTTTTGTTTCGTTTGCCTATGCGGAATATGTAAGTTACCAACTACATCCGGTCGGAACTAAAAACGGATAATTTGATGCCACGTGAAGGGACAGTGTCACGCTCTATGTACACTAAAAAACCGTTGTCAAAACTCTACAAAATGTGCAAAGGTGGCCTGTTAAAAAAGACTAAATTCATGTAACTATCCAACATGTCAACACCGTCCAGTGGTTGTCCAAATTTCCCGCTCTTCATGACGGTTGAATCAGCTGAATCTACATATTGTTTTACATGTTAGTGAGTTGTTGTCCTGACGAAGCTGTTACACATCTTTATCGGTAAAATGTCGAATATTGTTTTGTTCATATATTTTGACAACATGTACATTTTAGGCGTTACTCTTCAAAGTAAAAACTTCTAAGAAAATTGTATGTTGATGTAAACATATTTACATCGAACACTATAATATACACGTTTCGGCAATTAATTCAATAAATGTATTCAAGACGTCGCTTGTTTTTACTTTGTCCCCTTTGTATCTACTAGCTCGGAATCTTCATAAGATTAATTTCTAGTAAATTTTCAAACGAGAAAACTATCCATCCCAGTTCTAACATTATAACAAATATAATATGTTTGGTTTGCTTTTTTCTTTTTTAGCTCACCTGGCCCATAGGGCCAAGTGAGCTTTTCTCATCACTTGGCGTCCGGCGTCCGTCGTCGTCGTCCGTCGTCGTTAACTTTTACAAAAATCTTCTCCTCTAAACTACAGGGCCAAATTAAACCAAACTTGGCCACAATCATCATTGGGGTATTTAGTTAAAAAAATGTGTAGCGTGACCCCGCTAACCAACCAAGATGGCCACCATGGCTAAAAATAAAACATAGGGGTAAAATGCAGTTTTTGGCTTATAACTCAAAAACCAAAGCAATTAGAGCAAATCTGACAGAGGTAAATTTGTTTATCAGGTAAAAATCTATCTGCCCTGAAATTTTCAGATGAATCGTACAACCCTTTGTTGGGTTGCTGCCCCTGAATTGGTAATTTTAAGGAATTTTGCTGTTTTTGGTTATTATCTTGAATATTAGGATAGATAGAGATAAACTGTAAACAGCAATAATGTTCAGCAAAGTAAGATCTACAAATAAGTCAACATGACCGAAATGGTCAGTTGACCCTTTAGGAGTTATTGCCCTTTATAGTCAATTTTTGACCATTTTTCGTAAATCTTAGTAATCTATTACAAAAATATTCTCCTCTGAAACTACTTGGCTAAATTAATACAAACTTGGCCACAATCATCTTTGGGGTATCTAGTTTAAAAAATGTGTGGCGTGACCCGGCCAACCAACCAAGATGGCCGCCATGGCTAAAAATAGAACATAGAGGTGAAATGTAGATTTTTGCTTATATCTCTAAAACCAAAGCATTTAGAGCAAATCTGACTGGCTTAAATTGGTCATCAAGTGGAAATCTATCTGCCCTGAAACTCTCAAATGAATAGGACAACCAGTTGTTGGGTTGCTGCCCCGAAATAAGTAATTTGAAGGAAATTTTGCAGATTTTGGTTATTATCTTGAATATTATTATAGAAAGAGATAAACTGTAAACAGCAATTATGTTCAGCAAAGTAAGATCTACAAATAAGTCAACATGACCAAAATTATCAGTTGACCCCTTAAAGAGTTATTGCCCTTTATAGTCAATTTTGACCAATTTTTCGTAAATTTTTGTAATCTTTTACAAAAATATTCTTATCTGAAACTACTGGGCCAAATTTAACCAAACTTGGCCACAATCATTATTTGGGTATTTAGTTTTAAAAATGTGTGGCGTGACCCGGCCAACTAACCAAGATGGCCGCCATGGCTAAAAATAGAACATAGTGGTGTAATGTTGATTTTTGCTTATATCTCTGAAACAAAAGCATTTAGAGCAAATCTGACGGGGTAAAATTGTTTATCAGGTCAAGATCTATCTGCCCTGAAATTTTCAAACAAATCGGACAACCTGTTGTTTGGTTGCTGCCATTGAATTAGTTATTTTAAGGAAATTTTGCAGATTTTGGTTATTATCTTGAATACTATTTTAGATAGAGATCAAATGTAAACAGCAATAATGTTCAGCAAAATAAGATCTACAAATAAGTCAACATGACCAAAATTGTCAATTGACCCCTTAAGGAGTTATTGCCCTTTATAGTCAATTGTTAAAAAATTTCATAAATTTTTGTTACTTTTTGTAAATTTTTAGGAAATATTTTCTGTAATTACTAAGCCAAGTTCATTATAGATAGAGATAAATGTAGCAACAAGAATGTTCAGTAAAGAAAGATCTACAAAAACAGCACCATCACCAAAACACCATTTTGTCATGAATTTATCTGTGTCCATTGTTAATATGCACATAGACCAAGGTGAGCGACACAGGCTCTTGAGAGCCTCTAGTTTGGTAGTGATTAGGGTCACTAATAAATAACCAACTCGAGAATGATTTTTATATTTATCATAATGTTCGTAATCATGCATACATGTAATGACTATAATCATAAACATTTCACGATTGTGTGGTGTACAACAAAACATATCTTGTTTTTTAATTCATTAATCAAAAACGAAAGAAAAAAAATGAAGCAATTATTTGTCCAAAGTTTTAAATATCTTAGTAAAATGAATACAGTTTGGTTTGTTTGTTTTTTATTTAATTTGTCTGTCTAAATGTAGAAGACACGAACAGTTTGTTTTCCATTGAAAATACAACATAATGATCTTTTTCCTTTTTTTTTTACATTTGCACATGAAAACAAGAAATTTTATATTCAAATCGTTTTTGTTTTGTTTGTTCTGCAAATCAGAATAAAAAACCGTATTGCTTTTTTGCATCTTGAATAATAGAAACGAACAAATAAAGCATCATACAATTCAGTTTATTTATTGTTACTTTAACTTTTAATTATGATGATATCTAAGGGTTTTTAAATGAAAACAAAAAGTAGTAATCAGAGTTGCGTAATTGCGAAAACCTTCTTTCATTGGCTACATTGTTTACTAACGATGCATCCCTAGGTTATTCCACATTCAGCATTGAAAACTTATAATTAGTTGTTACACTATGATTTAAAAGAATATTGGATAAGTGTTCTTTTAACCTGCATGATAAAACTGAATTTGATTCCAAATTACTTAAATACAGCTGTCATATATATTTTGTAGTTTAACTTTTTCTTAATTGGAATGTCAGTTTCTGGTTATGTTTGTAATCTAACTTTTTTCTAATTAAAAAGTCAGTTTCGGGTACATACATGTATCATAAACACTAAGGTGTAACTTTTTTCCATGTTGCAATGTCGATTCATTTGTCCCTATAAACACACAAAAAAACAAATAGTAATATTTAGACAAGCTGTGAACCTTTGCATTGAGGAAATACAGAAGAAAGTTTCATCTACCTCCTTGACAATTAGTCCATATATTTATATTTATATTTTCGATTCTTTAATAAGAATGAGTTGAGTAAAACTATTATCCACTGCGAAAAGATAACTTTTTGATTGTCTCTTTCTGTAAATGTTCGTCTTGTGTTTCCTCAGAATAAGATAAACGTGACAAATCGGTCCGTAACCGTAACACAATATAACAGTTAAACTTACAGTTAATTTTGCATTAAAAATAAAGACAGTAAAAGCTCATTGCGTTTAAGCCACATTAAATTTCAATGTTATCTTTGCATACATGTAACTCTGATGTTTAGACTCAATAACGACTTAACTTAATAATAAATTTGATATAAATCAGATTTCAAATTGTGTATGTAGCGCTTCTTGTAAGTATGCCAATCATTTCTTTTTTTTTAATGTTATACAATGTAAAAACACCTGTATTAGAAACGTCGTCATTATAATACATACATAAGGCCACACCAATGTAATTTCTTGTTCTACGGATTTTTGGACTCCAAAAATTTGGGCGAGCGAGCGATTTGAAAATTTTAATAAAAAATATTTATTTTGCAAATTTTTGAGGCGAAGCTTGAAAAGTAAATGCGAGCGATTATATTTTTTTTTTGTAAACATAAAATAGTAGGTTTTGACAATATTAAAACTTGATTTATCACTTGTACTTTAACATTTCTTTAATTTATGAAGTATTTTTTCCTGTTCACCAATAAATAATTGAATAATTAGATTTGGTATATGTATGTGTGCCAATTAATGAGACAATTCTCCATGCAAGTCATAATCAGGTTGGGAACAACCCCTCAATTTTATAAATATCCTTTTTATGAGGGTCAATATAAGTTACAATATATTTTTTTGTAAATAAAACTTTTTAGTACAAATGACCTCATATTTTCGCAAAGAACTACATATCTATCTGGTATTAAATGGTCAAAACATGCCCAAGAATTTTGTAATATTCCTGGACTTAGGCCATGTTAACACATTTACTTTAATATTATTCAAAATAAATAATATCATAAATAATTCTCTTTAAGAATATAGTAATGTTGTTTAAAATTATTTAAATATAATGTATTTCTCCTCTCTTTTAGTTAATTTTTTTAAGTTCTTCAAAGTATTTGTATAGTAACACTATGCAAACCCTTGGTATTTCTTCAAGTTTCTTTTTTACAACAGTAAAATGACCTCATATGTGCCTTTCTGAGGGATAATAGCAAATACAGGTCATAGTACGTACGGCAGAGCTTTTACCCAGACCAAACAGCAAGCTATAAGGGACCCCAAACTTATAAGTGTACACAATGGGTTTCATGTTGAATCAAATATTATCACAGACATTGACACAGTGTACTTGGGTGCTTATATGTTTAAAATCGTTATAAATACATGTTAGATTGTGATTATAGGGAAAACGGTACTATTTATTCTGCCATAGGCGACAATGTTAACATTTTCTAAATTTACCACTTTTTAAGATAAAAACCTGGATAAAACAGTTATATGATGTGTTAGTACTTTATTATTCTGTTTTAAAAATTAAAGCCAAATAGTATCATGACCAACTTCCAACGGAGCTTGTTTATGTTATCCATGCCCACCGTCATTTTGCACCAAATTTATGAAATTTTGCAAGTCTTTTCGAATAATTCTCTAGAAAATATTTCAATAGGTTTTAAAATTTATATTGTAAATATACACACTGCAGTTATTCATAGATAAATAAAAAAATATATTGTACCCTTACATCCAATCACAGCGCTCCTAATTTGACTTCCTTCACCTGCCTTGGGTACACAAAAGGCCAACCTAATGCTGGGAAAATTTAATACTACCGTTTTCCCTATAAAAACAAGTGCAAATATCTGTTTATAATATTTACAAAAAAAAAACGGTGCGGGAAATGGACACGATTACATTTCCGGATGCGGGAAGCGGGAATATAAAAAAAATGAAAAAATTCTGCTTTGAAAAAAATAGGTTCGGCAGGGTCCGTAGAACAAGGAATTAAATTGGTGTGGCCTAATACATTATAATACACCTCTGATGATCTGGAGACTTCACCCTAATTTTATTGGTTTCTTGTGGCACAGTCTTTAGTTTTTTGTAGACTTTTGTCTATCTTTTAGTGGCTATTTCTACCATCGTATTCTCTGGTTTGTTTTTACTTTTTTTTACACTAATGATTTTTTATCATCACCTGAATATCTTTTGTTTCATTTTTTCTCTGACAGTTTTGCTAAACAATTAAAATTAGAAATTGTTTATGTCTAAAGGTATTCCTACACAATTGAACATGATTTGTTTTGTTTTGTCTTTTATTGATTTAATTGTTATATTATGCAAATAAAAGATTCACTGATGATAAGTTGATATCTGATTCTCTTTGAGCAAACAACAAATAAAAACTAAACATTGTCCATGTCAATGGAAGACTTCAAATCATTTAAATTTACTTTCATCGGAAACCATGATAGTCTTAGTAACAATCAATTACAAAATATAGGAGGATTTGTGTGTGTGTGGTATACGTAAGAGACACCAACTAAATGACATACATGCTCAAAAGACATCCAACGGTTTTAAGCAATTTACAGTATTAAAATGTATGACTAACATGATTTCGTGAAACTCCTTAAAACTATAATTTGGTGTGTCCCAATTTGCTAAAAAAAGTCTAATGGAAAACATCTTTCCTTGTTATGTAAAAATAATTGCTACATACTAGATGTTTCTTTATATCTGAATGAATAACTTCAGTACTTTTAACGCATATCGTTCTGAACAAAAGAGTATTATATGCCTTCCCAACAGTATTGAAATGGCGTGCATATTAACCAAGAGGATTTAGTTTAATTGTTTAAGATATCTCAAAATGTTAAATTTATGGTGTTTGAAAAGAATCGTTAGAGAAAACATTTCTGTTAATGACATTATTAGGTACCGGTGCTGAACAGATTAGAATAATCTTATTCATTTATGTAACTAAGAATTGTGTTATGTTAAAGCCTTGTCTTTGTTTCACATTGATTTTTTTAAAGCTGGTACTGTCGCCTTATATTTCAATGCTCTCCATTATAATTGTACAATTCTAAAGATTAACAAACCCTCGTTGTTCAAATCTGCAGGGCGTGCATTAACAGTGCTAACATTTATGACCCTTTTTCTATTAGTTTAAGTAACTAAATACATATCACTTCTACTCTCTCATTATTCTGTTGGAATAATCTGCCATAGAACTGTTCTAAACTGTCCTAGAATAGTTTTATCCTAGAACTAACCTTAATAGAACTGTCAAGATCAGTTCTAGGGTAGAACTGTCTAAAACTGTTCTTGGTAGAACTGTCAAAAATAAACTCATCATAGATACCAGGATTAAAATTTTATATTTACGCTCGAATCAAAAAATGGTTAAAAGACCAAATAAAGTACAAAGTTGAAGAGCATTGAGGACCAAACATTCCTAAAAGTTTTGCCAAATACTGCTAAGGTAATCTATTCCTGAGGTAGAAAAGCCTTAGTATTTCAGAAATTCAAAGTTTTGTTAACAGTTTATTTATTACAAAAAACATATCAATGATAATTCAAGTCAACAAAGAAGTGCTAACTACTGGGCTAGTGATACCATCGGGGAAATAAATCTGCACCAGCAGTGGCATCAACCTACAAGGCTGTAAATAAACTCATCATAGATTCATTTCTAGTCGTAGAATTGTCAGCAGAATTGACCAAATCAGTTCTAAGCGTAGAACTGTCAGCAGAATTGACTAAATCAGTTCTAACCCTAGAACTGTCAAAAGAACTGTCTAAAACTGTTCTAGCCGTAGAACTGACCAAACCTGTCAGGATTGTAGAACAGTTCTTAATGACGCCACTTCAGTTAGGACATCTCACTGGTCCCAATTCAGTGTTATTATCATTTTTATTAATGTTAAAACAGTGATGTAATGAGAATTTTCTAATGTATTTTTTGGATTCGAGCGTCACTGATGAGTCTTTTGTAGACGAAACGCGTGTCTGGCGTATATATAAAATTTAGTCCTGGTATCTATGATGAGTTTATTTATATTCTTTTGACATATTTATATTTAAGACAAATAGTTCTTAAAACTGTTCTATGGATAGAACTGACTAAATCAATTCTAGCAGTAGAACTGACCAAATCAATTCTAATCGTAGAACTGTGCTAGACGTAGAACTGTTCTAGTCGTAGAACTGACCAAAGATTTGTAGAAGTGTCTAAATCAGGTATAACTGAGGTAAAAAAGCCGTAGTGTTTAAAAAATTCAAAGTTTTGTTAACAGTTTCTTTATTACAAGGAACATATCAATGATAACTCAAGTCAACACAGAAGTGCTAACTACTTGGCTTGTGATACCCTCGGGGAAATAAATCTCCACCAGCAGTGGCATCGACCTACAAGGCTGTAAATAAACTCATCATAGATTCATTTCTAGTCGTAGAATTGTCAGCAGAACTGACCAAATCAGTTTTAAGCGTAGAACTGTCAGCAGAATTGACTAAATCAGTTCTAACCCTAGAACTGTCAACATAACTGTCTAAAACTGTTCTAGCCGTAGAACTGACCAAACCTGTCAGGATTGTATAACAGTTCTAAATGACGCCACTGCAGTTAGGGCATCTCACTGGTCCCCATTCAGTGTTATTATTATTTTATTAATGTTAAATCAGTGATGTGATGAGAATTTTCTAATATATATTATATTCTTTTGACTTAATTATATTTAAGACAAAGAGTTCTTAAAACTGTTCTCTGGATAGAACTGACTAAATCAATTCTAGCTGTAGAACTGACCAAATCAGTTCTTATTGTAGAATTGTTTTAGCCGTAGAATTGCTCTAGTCGTAGAACTGACCAAAGTTTGGTAGAAGTGTCTAATTAGTTATCAAAGGTACCAGGATTATAATTTAGTACGCCAGACGCGCGTTTCGTCTACATAAGACTCATCAGTGACGCTCATATCAAAATATTTATAAAGCCAAACAAGTACAAAGTTGAAGAGCATTGAGGATTCAAAAATCAGTTATAACTGACCAAATTAGTTTTAGGTTAGAAATATTCTAGCTAGAACTGTCTAAAAGGTGTCAGGATGACAGTTCTACATACTATCCTAGAACAGTGTTCCTGACAGATTCTGACAGATTTGGTGAGAGGTTATATTAGAAATGATTTCCACTGTAGAGTTTTCTTTATATCAGAACGAATAACTTAAGTACTTTTAATGCATTTCTTTCTGACCAAAAGATTACCGTATGCGTTCCCTGTAGTATTGAAATGACGTGAGTATTAACCAAGAATATTTAGTTTAATTGTTTTTGATATCTCAAAATGTTCAATTTATAGTTTTTGAAAAGAATCGTTAGAGAAAACATTTCTGTTAGTGTCATAATTAGGTACCGGTAGTGAATAGATTAGATTAATCTTATTCTTTTATGTAACGAAAAATTGTGTAATGTTAAAGCCTTGGCTTTGTTTATCATTCAATGGTCTAAAGCTGGTACTGTCTCCTGCATATTGCGATGTTTTCAATTACAATTGTAATATTCTTTCTTGTAACAATAAAATAAATTTTTTATTAGTATAAGGCTTATGTTGATTTACATTTTCCAAAGATCAGGAAACCTCATTATTAAAATCTGCAAACGTGTATTAAGAAAGTTTATATTTATGACCCTTTTTGAATTAGTTAAAGTAACAAAATGCATACAAAGTTTATGCACAACTTTAGAACTTAATATAAAAATGAAATGACCCTACAACAGGAAGAAGCATTGTGTTTTAGACAGATAATATATTTTCTTTGTCAGTGATTGATAGATTTTCAGGTTGTTACAGTTATTATACTTTTGTAAAATCAATTAAACGTTTTTTTGAGCGGGAGGTTATGCTATGGGCATTTATCAAATCAATACAGATTTATATGCAAAAAATATTAAACATTAAAACAGGATGCTGCTACGGCGTTTTTTCTACTTAACGAGGGAAATCATCCAATTTATTGATCGTCTGTTAAGCATCTTGAAAAATGTGTTTCACAGAATTTGGGAAGATATTCACTTTTGCAGAAATATATACTAAATTAATGAAGCTTTGATAATTAATTGCCCATCTTGCTGTCCTAATTACCTTACCGTCCTTTTTACAAAGTCGTATTTTAATATAATAAATATAAACGTGCAATTTTAAGTTATTCCTAAATTAATTTGTTGAATCGGGGTAGATTTTTCTTAAATAATGTATTTAACAATAAACCAAATACGAACTAGCCTTGTGCTCTCAATCATATCATCTTGTTCAAAGTATACTTTGAATGTCATAAAAAGTTTGGTATATAGTATACTATATCAACATATTTGTTACGTTTGAAAGACGTTTTAAAAAAAAGAACAATCGACATTTCCATGGGGACCAACTGTGTTCCTCTTCTTGTCGATGTGTTCCTTTATGTATTCATATATAATAGGCTTACTACATACAAGAGCTTCTTCTGAAGAAAGGAAAGAAATGAACATTATTCTTTTAACTTCACTTCCCGCTATAAAGATGTGTCCTCAAAACTTAAATGTGTTCATATATTGTTTACCTTTCTTGTCGCTTGTGTTTACTGAAATGTATTCGTTTTTTGAAGAAAAAAAGTGTCATATCTTTAATACAAAACAAACGAATTTGCCAAATTTTCAGAAAAATGAGATTCTGAACTGGTTGTTTGTACAGGTTGTACTCTCATCCAGATATCTACTTTAATTTTAAATGCGAACATTTTTCTGCACGTTAATTCGCCAATGCATTTTATGTGATTGCTTGAAAACTAAATGCATCCAACTTTATAATGTTCTCGGAATCTTTGGCGTCCTAATTTAGCATTTTAGGTATATGCAAAGACGTATCCACCCAGTATGACCGTCAATTGCTCTCTTGCAGATATTCCATGTAATCGATATTTTGTTTGTTTGATTATCATTGCACTATATGGGGTATTTGTAATGAAAGTCAAAGTGATGAATTTAATAAATTACTAATGAATTCTGCAATAGTAATATAAGAAGATGGTATAATGACATAGTCAACGCTGCTGTTTAATAGTTTAAATTGTATAAGATTGAAAACGAATTCAATAGCCGTGATCAGAAAGCTATAGTTGTTTATAAATAATTTAAGGAGAAACGGTTTCTAATTGTTATCAAGAAAATATTTAATTAAGTTCAAAATCAAACCTATAATTTAACTTGAGCTGACGGAAAACGGCTATGTCCATCAACGCAAGTCAGAAAAAAATATGTAACGAAACATTTGTGATCTCAATCATTGAATACTTTACCGTTTGAAATTATCATTTTCAAGACTCTGATATTTTTGGATGAAATACATTTGATTGAATGATTTCTTTAAAAAAAATCCTATTAGTGTTTTACTTTAGAAATATCAAATTTTTTATTCAAAAGTATGAAAAAGTAAAATCACAAAAATACTGAACTCAGAGGAAAATCCAATCGGAAAGTCTATAACCACATGGCAAAATCAAACGACAAAACACATCAAAAACGAATAGAGAAGAACTGTCTTATTCCTGACTTTATATATAATACCTAATGGACATGTACTTAATGTACTATATTAATTATATATGCTGATCGATTGATATTAGAATTTTTTTTTTAAACAGGGCCATATTTTAATCGTATGTCATCAACTACCTTGGAATTTAACACAGTTCAATATTGTTTTATGCGCTTCCTATAAATAAGCTAAATCTATTTGTTTATTCAAAGCAGTGAACATCTGTTAATTGTTTGTAAAACGATCGGTATTGTTTACATTTTCTATTGTATTTTTTCAAATTTTTATTGCAAACATTGATTGTTTCCTTTCCGCGGTATAAAAGAGGGACGAAAGATACCAAAGGGACAGTCAAACTCATAAATCTAAAACAAACTGACAACGCCATGGCTAAAAATGAAAAAGACAAACAGAAAAACAGAAAAACAATAGTACACATGACACAACATAGAAAACAAAAGAATAAACAACACGAACCCCACCAAAAACTAGGGGTGATCTCAGGTGCTCCGGAAGGGTAAGCAGATCCTGCTCCACATGTGGCACCCGTCATGTTGCTTATGTGATTACAAATCCGGTAAATAGTCTAATTCGGTAGGTCACATTCATGAAAGGGAAGGAGATTGTAGTACAAGACTTAGTCCTTGTAGAAAAAATAATATGTTGTTAGGGTTTGGTATATCTAGCAGGTCATTTCTCAGAGAAACTTTTATTTGGTCAGAAACATCACACAAATAGCTGTGTTAAAATTGACAAAATGTGTCAATGAGTTAATAGTTTGATACAACATATTTTAAAGGTGTTGCTCTCATTCCAGAACATCGGATTTGCCTTATTTTTACCAATGAATCAATTAATGTACAGCATCTACACAACAAGAACATTTTATCTAAAAGTCATTAAAAGCACCCAGAATAACGAAAGTAATGTGTCGTTTCTAACATATTAATATAGGTCATGTTGACCTCATGTATGATAAGATCGATTATTTTTATTCCTTTTATTGTGGGGTCACAAGCATGTCGAAACAGACAAATTTTACCAGAGGGGACGATCATTTGATTTTTGGGGGAGATAGAGGATTTGCAAAATGAATATCATTGCTGGTAAGAGCTGAAAAGAAATAATCTTGCACAATGACGAACGAAAATTAATATTCTCCAATGAAAGCGAAAAAAGTGCAAGAATACCATTTCCAATCGGAAAGAAGGAAAAGAAATAAACCCCAAAAAAATGTAAATACCAAAGTGAATAGAAAATCAAAGTTATGTCTTATCGTAAGAAAATCAAAGTTTTGTCTTATCGTATGCTCTGTTAAAGTCGGTTAAAACATCAATGAACCAAATATATATAAAGAAAATCTATCAATATTAAAACAAATTATCAAAGGAGTAGGTCCGGTAAGCGCCGATTTTGGCCTCAAATTTCAAGTTCATCTAACGAAAGATTTTGGACACTTTTTAAACACTTAAGTGTCTATTTAAGTTGATTCGATAAGTGTATATAAAATATTTTGACTGATTTACTCACTAAAAACGCTCAAATTCTAGCTTAAATATGACAAATCTATCAAATATGCCCAAAAATGATACTTTTCAGTTGGTTTTTTTTCAAAATTGAAAGTGGCCGCATCCGTGTTCATCCTCAACCTTTATATATGTTATGTTTTATCATCAAATACAACTTATATTTCAATATTAAGAATGAACACGAATGCGGCCACTTTCATTTAAGACGGAAACCGTCTGAAATTTACCTAAAATGCAAAAATTGTGACGATTTCAGTAATTTAGCATGACTTAATGATGCTAGTACCCGATATATGTGCATTGTATTGTCAAAAACAGCCAATATTTATGTAGCAGAAGCATTCTACTGTCCAATGAACAACTAAAAGTATACATTTTAACAATTTTGTAAAACCGCTATATTTTGGGGCCAAAAAGGGGTCTTACTGAACCTGTAATATAAAGTCACATGCATTGGGAAATGACATCCCCATTATTGCAGTCAGGTTATTACAAAATACAATTTATATCATACTTCTTTTTAGCAAAACATGAAAATAAACTATAAAAAAGAAAGATTAACATCGATGTCAATCACTAGATGGAATATTATCGCTGATATGTCTAAGGATTTAATAAAATGTCTACTAAAACTTTGCCCATTTCCTTTTTTAATCCAGGAAGAGTTCCATTTTTAATTGCTGAATAGACACTTCTTACTACGAAATCCCCGGATATAATCCAATTTGTTTTTCTGCTAGCACGACGATATAATAATCTAGGTGGAGGTTTAGGAAAAAGAACCAAATCATCCATTATATCATCATTGTCATGATCCTCCTGAACTGTTAATCATCTACATTAATTTAGTTATGATCTGATTCATTTATTCCAGAAACTCTTACTTTTAGAATCATCTCTGATTTCCCTAATATGAGATTGTTTGTCCAACATGTTGTTACATCATATGCAGTCTTCCTATAACACAACAGTATTTTGAGTGCTTGTTGGAGCAAGGTTTGTTTTTCCTGGCGGTACACAATAAAAATACTTCTATCATAAAGATTCAAGATCTGTGTGTTATAATAAATAATTTGGGTTTCGATTGGACTGTCAAGTTTTAATCGCAGTTTCGGTTTTGGTGATATCGTTTGTTCAGGAAAATGTTCAATAGGTAGGATTAGATTTCGATTGAGGGTTCTTAATCGATTTTCTCTAACCATCGGCGTTCTAAATGTGTTTTATTTATACAAAGCTCAATTAAAATTCTCAATTCAGTTATCAATATCCATCAACATACTTGGTAAACAAAGCAACCATGTAATGATGAGTTTGTCTGCCACTTCTAGGGGTTCCCATTCAGTATGCAATGCTTCCAATACTATATTCACATAATATAATAGTAGTTCAAGCTAATGAAGTATTTGATTTTTGTCATTTGAATTTTCCTCGGAGTTCAGTATCTTGTGATTTACCTGTTTACAGCTCTCGTTGTTTCATTTCTTAAATGTTTCTGCGAGGGTTATGTTCAGTAAGGTGATAATATTAATGTTAACCAGACGGTCTACAGAAACCTCACGTTGGATGTATAACAATAGAGAAGTTAACACTGAATATAGTTTCTGTTGATATGTTTTGTGTTTTCTTAAAACTAACGTATATTCCTAACAAACAACTATATTGTAATTTTGCGATTATTCGGTTTGTTATATCATTTGTTATTTTCAAATATATTTTTTATAGATTTGATTTGAATTCAAAAGGAATTAAATAATATATATGTTATTTACAGTTTGTACATTTTTTTTATCAATTTATACATATCATTTTGAATTGGTAACATTATTTGTTTGATAAAAACATTAGACATAGTTCCAAAGATAGTTTGGGTATGGCTTAACTCATCAAAGATACACGGATTTAAATTTTGCACGCAATACGCGCATTTCGTCTACAAAAGACAAAATTTTGATGATAATCTAAAATAAAAGTAGTGATAGTTTAAAGGAATAAACTGACATACGTAAAACATTGGATGGTAATCTGCCTTTATATGCTTTCCTTAATTACTTATATGTAATAGAGGAGTAGTGGACTATCTATTATCTATTATCTACAATGGAATTATACGATTTCGTTTAAGGTATCACCCATGGTGTTAAAAATTGCGGAAATCATTGTAAGACTTTTAAAAGGAGTGGTAATTGCTATACATAATTAATCTATGATACATTTGTAGATCGTATCCTGTCGATAACATAAAAGTAAAATGTCATTACGTCGGGTATTTGAACCTCTATATGCACCAGTGTCGTAATACGGTAAGCATGCTTGTAAAGTTGGTTAAGAAAACGGGGAGGAGTAGGGGATGTGATGGGAGGATAAATGATAGCCAAATGATAACACGTAAATAGATAAAAAGAAACAAAATGTAATATTACCTGACTACTTAAAATAACAAAAAATAAAACTAAGGCTCTAAAGAGCCTGTGTCGCTTACCTTGGTTTATGTGCATATTAAACAAAGGACACAAATGGATTCATGACAAAGTTCTGTTTGGTGATGGTGATGTGTTTGTAGATCTTACTTTACTAAACATTCTTGATGCTACAATTATCTCTATTTATAATGAACTTGGACTAGTAGTATCTGTGGAAATTGTTTTGTAAAAATTTACAAAATTTACGAAAATGTTAAAAATTGATTGTAAAGGGCAATACCTACTTAAGGGGTCAATTGACCATTTTGATCATGTTGATTTATTTGTAGGTCTTACTTTGCTGTACATTATTGCTGTTTACAGTTTATCTCTATCTATAATAATATTCAAGATAAAAACGAAAAGCTGAAATTTTTTCTTAAAATTACAATTCAGGGGCAGCAACTTAACAACGGGTTGCCTGAATGGTCTGAAAAGTGAAGGGCAGATAGATCTTGACCTAATGAACAATTTAGTTTTTTGAAAGATTTGCTCGAAATGCTTTGGGTTTAGATATATGAGCCAAAAACTGCATTTTACCCTATGTACTATTATTAGCCATGTTAGCCATCTTGGTTCCCGGTGGGGTCATCAGACACAATTTTGAAACTACATACCCTAAGGATGATTGTTTATAACTTTGGTTAAATTCATCTTAGTAGTTTCAGAGGAGAATATTTTTGTAAAAGATAACAACAATTTACAAAAAATTGTTAAAAAATTAATATAAAAAGGCAATAACTCCCTAAGGGGTCAACTGACTTTGTTCATGTTGACTTATTTGTAGAACTTTCTTTGTTGAACATTATTGCTGTCTCCATCTATAAAAATATTCAAGATAATAACCAAATACGTCAAAATGTTCTTAAAATTACTAATCCAAGGGCAGCAACCTAACAACGGGTTGTCCGATTCATTTGAAAATTTTAGGGCAGATAGATCTTGACCTGATAAACATTTCTATTTCGTCAGAGTTGCTCTTAATGCTTTGGTTTCAGAGATATAAGCCAAAATCTACATTTTACCCCTATGTTATATTTTTAGCCATAGTAGCCATCTTGGTTGGTTGGCCGGATCACCGGACATATTTTTTAAACTAGATACCCTAATGATGATTGTGGAAAAGTTTGGTTAAATTTGGCCCAGTAGTTTCAGAGAAGAAGATTTTTGTAAAAGTTTACGGACGACGGACGCCGGACGACGGACGCCAAGTGATGAGTAAAGCTCACTTGGCACTGTGGGCCAGGTGAGCTAAAAAAAAATTGATAGGGTAATAAGTTTTTCTAGACCACATTAAAAACATATAAAAGGTTGAATGTAACCTTCTATGTGACAATGATACTTATCATATACTTGTAGCAAGTTATTTATAACTTTTACAGTATGATAATAGCACTAAATTTAGGTGAATTCCATATTTTTCCGAAATGGAGAAGGCTTAAATGGTAATTATCGTATGCTTTTCCGTAACGTTATCGCACGGCCTTTCGACGTCACTCGGCAAGTTTTGGAAAATACACCTACATGGTATGATTTCAGTGAAAATGAAACTAATTAGGATAAAAACAAATATCTATATAAGGGGACAAATTCTTTGATATAAGATGCAAAAAAAAATAATACAATAAATGCATTTTTTTTAAATGTTTTGTATTTCTTCAGCTGAGGTTTGTGAAATATAGATCACTACATGTCATTTTCATATTAAACTCTCAATCGAAAATTGTTTTCTCATCAGCCCACTTTCACCTTTTGGGAAAATATGGAGTTCACGTAAATTTAAGGGAGTTCGCTTCTCAGTTTCAAAGTAATTAACTTTTCAAAAAACTAGTTTATATAGATAGGGGATTAATAAAGGAATCCAAAGAGCAAAAAAAATATATAGGTCACCGTGCTTGTTTTAGAGATATTAGCCATTGAAATTTTGGCGGGAAAATATTCTCTCTTGACTTTTCATAGCTTTTTCATTGACAAGTTGAAGTTCTCAAAAACTGTTAAAAAGTAATTAAAATTTTATAAGACTTTTACAGATGGCTTATCATTATACATGTAAAAGATTTACAAAAAGAAAAATGGGGGTCACCGGGCAAATTTTTTCAAGGCATTCAAATGGTTAAAGTCGGAGGATTCCGAAAATCTGACAAAAATTCTAAAACGTGACAAGCCAGCTTCCTTAATGCTTATATCATACTTTGAAAATTATAAGTTATTTACTCTAAGAATTATATGATAACAAGTTTATGTTATTACCAACATAATTTATAAAATCTTATTTATTCATTCATTGCAAAAATGAAATATTAAAAACCTTTATGAAAAAACAAGTAATAGAAATTATTACATTGTATCTATGTATAATGTTGAAAAATACAATATTAACTTTAAACATTTATCACATAAAACGAATTCATATTATCACAAATCACAATATTTCACAAAACCATTCATTGCAAATAAAGTCGATTCAACGCTGAGTATCACGTTGATGAATCCTTGATGGTATCCGTCTACCAGTAGCTGATGTCTGGCTACTATCACTTTGTATTGTCGTCGTTTTCGTCGAAGGGCCCTGCTGTAACATAATGGATAACTGTATATTCTGTTAAATCTACACTTAAGTCTTCTTTGGTAGGTTGGTGACGTCGTAGATGATGGGTGTGCATATTGAACTCTCTTGGTAATCTTGTTGTGCATTCCTTCCATGTGGCTGTTGGTGCGGGGTCCTTCCGTCAACAGAGGTGTCCTAAAAAAAACAAGACTATATCACGTAGTCGGGATATGTGTTTGTAGCGGGTACGTTGTCATCTTCACCAAAGTATTCGAGAGTTAAAATCCAAACATCTTCAACTTGGTCCTATGAAATGAATAGTTATCCGTGTAATCTTTATCAAAATATTCATATTTCATTAAGATGATATCGTCTTGAATATGCATGATACAATTGTCGGTTGATGTTAGTTAAGAAGCCACTAATTAATCAATTACCCATAAAAACAGTTCAAGCCACCTCTATGAAACGTTTTCAAGAACTCAGATTTTCCCCCCAAAAAAGCGTAAGGTAATATCAAGTACTAAAACTTGACTACTAACTCTTTATTTGGAATTTTTATGTTACAAACAAGAACAAAGTTACGTAATTGAACTTTTACTTGAATGACACATTAATTATCTCTAAAATATATATTAAGAATTATAGGTTATATCACAGACGCTATTAAATTGAACGTCATCGTAGGAGCATATCAGAAAAAATATCCTAAAAAATGTAAAAGACCAGTTTATCTTACTTTGATTGTAACATGACATTGTAGTCAATCTTTATGGTTCCGATTATGGTTGATTAATTCAACCACCATAAAACATGTACTATCCATAGAAAGTTTGACTGAAAATAAATCTATATAACAATAAGTCTGGGATTAACCTTGCATGGGTCCACATGACATATTTATGAACCTCTTTTATAAATCATACTTAATTACACAATTCGAATAAAACAGGGACGATCTTTTATTAACAAATTAAATTTGACATCTTCCTCATTCAAAAAATTTGGAAGATGATCTAAAAGTCCAACTGCTACAAGACCTATGGGATATATCATACTTTTTTTATCATCTTAAAGTTTAATTGTTGAATATCCCATGACGATATATATCCGTCATTGTCAATAAAAGTAGAACAAATGAATACAATTTGAATTATAAATCTGAATAAGTACGACCAGCTGCATTTTAGATTGATCCTCCGTTAGAACCAGTTTTAAAGTGTAACATAGACAACTGTTACTGAAAATCAAAAAGAGGAATTGATGATTGAATACATTTGTTTTAATTCATGCAACCCATCTAAATCAAGTCTTATACTTTAACTGCTGTACATGATTTAAAATAAAACAATTTAAATACTCGAAACAGTTATTTTATATCTAAAATACGCAAAAGGATAATACATTGGTGACTTCATTATGAAAATGTCACACTGGGTTACAATTTTGGCGGTTAAGCCCTCTAGGAGCAATTAAATCATATAATATGTTATATTTTAATCTTTTGAGCCCGCTAGGGCCATTTGCTAAATTTTAATTTTGTTGAGCCCTCTAGTTTAATTCTGCTAGAACCAAATTTAATCTTTTAATATGTCAATTCCGCTCTATGGTCAAATCTTTTTTTTTAGTTTAAATATTAAGCCCGCTAGGACCAAATTTATTTTAAGATCCCGCTAATACCCTTCTCATGGTAATCTTTTAATCTTTCTTGTCCACTACGACAAATGTATTCTTTTAACAGAAAATCCGATCGTGCCAGATGATATGGTATGGAAATTATTCAGTAGTGCATGTTCATCTTTGAGATTCATTGGTTCCCAAAGAAGAATCAATTTATTGTTAAACATGTGTTATAATTGAGTTGCAAATGTATGTAAGTATGAAACTTATGTGAGCGATACTGTAAGCCATTTCACACACAAAAAATCTGAAGAAAAAAAATGTCACATTTCTGTTTTAACTACCATTGCTTTTTGTCGTAAGTTTTTGTGATAAAAAAAGTTACATAGTGCCTCTAGTTTAATTCAAATTTGCTTGTAGAGAGATAAAGTGTAAGTCGATTTCGATTATCAAAATGTCTTATGATATAATATTGTTCTTTAATTGAGCATGCCTTGACAGTTTGTATGACTAAGTTTGATAAGCAGGTTTATAACTAGATTTCCATCTTCCTATATTAATTGAAAAATGAATACTGCCATCAATTATACTGATAATTAATAACAGATCAGTAATATAACTCAGTGCACCTGCATATGAAGGACTACTATATAAGTCTGGGATGGGATTTGTTTTGGTCATCTAATTTCGGTGTTGATGTCAATGCAGACAATGACTTTTAAGAGTGCATGAAAATGGAATACATCACTGTCAATTCTGCTTTATTAGATTTGATAGGAATTAAGGTAACATTTTTATTAACTAGATATAATCCTGTTTTAGAAGATTGTCTAGACGTATTCGTTATTTGTAAGTTCACTTGATACTAAAAGCGTGAACATGTGTCGTGTCAAGTATAAATGATAACATGGCTCAATTTCAAAACATTATTTTAAAGAATAGATACGAGTTACGTAACTACAAAACTGTAACATACACTTCATTGTGCACTCTCTGGAGTAATAAGTTATATGAAATCATTGATTTAAAAGTGACAAGATGTAGTATGATTGTCAAAAAGGCAGCTATCCAAAATGACGAGGTTGATAGCAACTATCATAGGTCATTGTACAGCCTCGACAATGAATGATAGCAACTATTATAGTTCACCGTACAGCCTTTAACAATGGAAGATTGCAACTATTATAGGTCATCATGGAAGAAAACAACTATCATAGGTCATCGTATAGCTTTCAACAATTACAGCAAATTCATATTGTAAAGATAGCTGACCATACATGCCAAAACATGAAACAATTCAAAAGAGAAAACAAGTACATAATTTATAAAAAAAAAATAAATTAACACAATTTGTATTTAATGGACAGCAAAAAAACGACAACGGCTTAATAATAACATATTCCTCACATAGAACATATCATCCCTTTTCGATAATCCGAAACCAGACACTGGACTTCCATTATATAATGAATCAGGTATGGAAAAAAGTGTTGGTATCGAATCCATATTTCAATTTTATTCATAACAACAACAAAAATTGCCCAATTGTTATCAGAATAGGTAGGTTAATTCCGATGCCTCGTTTAGATACAGTGCCGTACACTCCTTTTATACACTATACGGCACCCTCTCTACAACTTTTTAACAGTCTTAAGATATTTTAGAATGAAAGGCACTCAAGTTAAGAAATATCACGCAGAGTTATACGTACCAGGTAGGAAAAGCATTCAGTAACAAATTGAATATGTAAAATAATAATATGAGTAATGAGGTGTTGAAATTAAGAGAGTGAAGTGTTGTCTTATCTAGTTTTACTGATAAGTTATGATAAATGAATGACTGAAAAGTATATTCAATTCTTCTATAGATTGATATATTATCTACCACCCATAAGTTGATAGCAGTACACCTTTGATACTTATAAAAGCGTTTAAAAATAACAAATCTGCGAATATAGTTTAAAATTATCGTCCAAGAAAACTGTTATAAACCGCGATAAAATGAAAGACAAACGAGGGGAATAGGCATTTTAATGACATAGAAATTTCTATTTGATTTCAATTATAACTGTTAGATTAACAGTTAAGCAATAAAAGTCAAATAACATTGAACAAAATTTCCTTCATGCTAAGGTGTGCATGTGTAAACATTTGAAGATTAGAAATGTTCTATGAAGTTTATTTGCTTCAATCTGAAATCTAATTAAGATAACAACTGTAACTGCATCAAATTAATCTTGAAAAATGTTTACACATTGAGGCGTATGGCCAATCTTTACGGAGAAATTTAGCCAAAGGTTTTCTTTCTGATCTTCGGGATATTCCAAACCTATCTTTATAGGATAATGAGCTTGCATATATAATCCTGCATGTATGTAGGACAAAATAAATCTGCTCTTTCAATACAATAAGTGTATCAGCCAAAAGTTAGACTATATAACATTACTGCAAGGCAAACGTACAACAAACGAAATTACACTTGTATCGTCACAATCATGCATAAAAGTCTGTTTTGTAGGACTTTAGTTTGCTTATAATCAGAGATTTAAATGCGTAGTTTTGATATTTTAAACAGTTTCTCTATATTTGAAATCTTTTAGCAAATATTTGATAAAAAACATAGTTGTATATCGTAATGCTTCGTTGTCAGTATAACGGAATGCAATGCGACTGTCATACAAATAAAAGGTTTGGCTGCATGTAGTCTTAAAACCAGGTTTTATCCACATTTCTTTTTACATAAGAGAATAACTGTACCAAGTCAAGAATATGACTGTTGTTTTTCATGATATTTTTGAGCTTTTTAGTTTGCTATTTATTAAGAGCTTCCCGTTTTGAATTTTCCCTGGAGTTTGGTATTTTGGTTATTTTACTTTTTCGTTTACAACTGATATTCAATGTGAAAAAAAACACATTTTTTTTTAATAAAAGGGGTCAAAAGTTCTTAGTGATTTAAGAGAGAAAAAAGCGAAGTATATTATGAGTTAATTCTCAATAACAAATTAGAATAACGATTACACCATATTGCAGCAAGAAACATATTTTCGATACTATATTTTAATTTATTTTAATTTGTATTTAATTTAATATAGAAACTTTTATGAGTAATTTTTGTTTCTTGTAGATTTTCATGCCCGAAACGGCCACAGTGGAAAACATTAGCTCAAACAAAAAAATGGTTATACAATTGAAATTTCAAATAGCATTAATTTTAATATTCAACCAAATTCAAGGCCAAAACTGTCAGGTTTTAGACCGAAAAGGTAAAACACTTGCATTCAAAACCTAGATTATCTGAGAAATATGTATCTTTCACCTCCAATTTTATCCTATAGTTGATACGATGCAATAAGAAAATTTCTGATAGTTTCTGCCATAGGTCGAGGAATTGGTAATAATTGTCGTTTATATACAACAACTTATATAATAGTTCGACTGACGATTTGAGTCATCTTGACTTTCCTGCAAATCATTTGTATTATAAAGTTTCTCTCTATCTACTTTAGTGTTAACAAAAACGAATATAAAATTGTTGTTCAAAGTAAAAAACTTCTACAATAAGTCTACTTAGATTTGGGTTATAAAACTTTATATTGAATTTTGCTGCTGATATTTTTTGCTTTCACGGTGTCTTTTTGTCTATTTCATTTTTTGCAATAACTAAATTCCCACAAGCAAATGGGTAAAAAAAAGTGTTCAGATCAGTGGCGTAGCTAGGCTTTTTTTAAGTGTACGGCAACCTCGGCGAGGGGTTTGAGAGCCCCAATCGGACCCAGGTTATAACATCTTCTAGTAGTGGGTTCGAAGGGGTATGTGTCATTAAAACTAATCAATAGCAAGTTGAACATACCTTATAGATAACTTTTTTTTTATCTTTTATGTTTAATGTATGCATTGTGTTGATTTGAAATCTAATGGTCAAAATATCCAAACTGGTTACTTTAAAATATGTTTAAAAGGAACCGTGGGGTATAATATAGCAATTACTCGACTAAAACCACTTTTTGTGCAAAAGTCGTTAATGGATATGATTTGATTAATTTGCATAGATGTTTAGGTGCATTATGAAAATTCGTAAAGGGTTCCATGGAACCGTGGTTCTCGCTATATTACCGCTTCCCTCGAAAATTGATTCTTTTTATCAGTCCATTACAGGATTTTAAATAATCAAACATTTTCTTTAGATTTTTTTCTTGATCTGGACTATTAACTTGGTCTTCTACCCATGACAATATCTGAAGGCTTTAAAAATTATCATGTAAAAAAATAACAATCACAGAGCGTCTGTTAACTGCTAAAGATAAATCCGTATATTTTAAAATTTAACTTCAGACATGAATCACAAAAAAAGCTTCTGCCAAAGTTTTATAAAATTCGATGGAGGGTTGACAAAGTAATTGAAGTGTAACAAACTTCAACCACAGACTATCTACTTGTTAACTGCAAACAGAAATTCCTATTATCAGTAAAATACGGGGAAGTCAAAAATGTAAATTCATCATTAAGGTCTGGATACTCTTTTGAGAATAACAAGCTTCTGTCCAACTAACGTAAAATTTCGTGAAGGTTTGACAAAATAATTGATATAAGAAAAATCTTTTACCACATATTTAACCTAAATGTTGACGCCTCCGATGAAATCTAGGGTCTCTCTCTATATATAGCTATTTCTTGTTTTCGTGTCATAAATGTAGGCTCAGCTAAAATTCAAAGCACATATCGAATCTCAGCTGAAATGAAAATAAGAGGAAATTCCAGCAGATTCAGACTTTGGCTGACAAAAAATGAATCTAATACGGTACCATTTGATCGAAAGAAATTTTTTTCTCCTTATTTCTGCAAATACATGCTATTGAAGAAAGATTAAAAAGACTGATCATGATGTGCTTTAAACCAGATTTATTTTAATACTGTATGTTGAGATAAATATTTTTTTTTACCAAAATTCAAGTGATACGAGCATCGTAAGGAGTCGACTCTTAATGTCGGCTATGCTGATTTGTTTGTAGGTCTTGACTTGCTGACTATTTTTTTGTATTATCAATTTCTTTTTGTCTGCTATAGTAAAATACAGTTTACAACTTTGAAACAAAATCTTCCGAATTTCTCTATCTATAACGTTTACAAGATGAAAGACAATATTTGCATTGTATTCCAGTAGTTCCAGAGAAAGCGAGTTTTGTAAAATTCAACATACGACGAAAAATGACGGACATCAAGTGATGGCAATGGCTCTTTTCTCTTGGAGTAAATAAAATAGACATTTTAACATATTTCGTTATAATTTTTACCGACTTGAATATTAATTATTTTGAGCTCTAAGCCTTTTTCTTTTCTTGTTTTGGTGGGTTTTTTATTGCTCGGTCTTTAGTTTTCTATGGTGTTAATTGTGTACTATTGTTTGTCTGATTTTCTGGTTTTTTTTAGCGATGGCGTTGGCATTTTATTTTCGATAAATGACTTTTGATGTCTCTTTGGTATCTTTTGCCATTTTTTTTAAATATTGTTGGCTCATTTTGGGATGTAATGTCAACACTTCGTAAATCGTTTTTTTGACTTGTCAAAAGTCGGGTTTATGAACATTATTTATTATGAAAACAAAAATTAATATTGTGGTCAAATAATACTGTCATATTTGTAATGTTTATATTATTATTTTCACACAAAACATTTTTTTTAACTCAATAAGGTTTTAACCTTACTCCTACTCCTTTCTATCCATTGTTTTTAATTAACGATCATATGTTTATAGGAGCAAAAGATTGTCGTTAATATAAGTCCAATATCTCAATTATGTGTATATTTTTAAATCCATAACTCAATAAAATCAATATTTCAGTTAATATACTCCTTTATTATAAAATTCAAACAGCCTTCCGAAAAGTAATCGTGAATTTGAAATTATGTGCCAAAACAACAGAGAATTACTGCATGCATGCTTGCAATAATTTTTAAAAGAAGAGTATAAATATAACATAAAAAAATGAGAATGGAGATGAGGAATGTATCAGAGAAACAACAAACTGTCGAATGAGCAGAAAATAGCTCAAGGCCACCTGTGGGTCTTCAATATATAGAAAATCGCGCACCTGTTGACGGTTTAATGGCTATGCCATAAACAAACATATGTACTGGTTCATTGAAAATGGACGTCAAATTAAACTCTGAAAAAAAAACTTAAATTAGAACAACATACAAGACTAACAAACACCAGAGAATCCTAATAGGAACAGGCACAAAATGCGGCGTAGTTAAACATGTTTTGTAATCTCAATCCTTCCCGTATCGCTTGCCAATGTAGAATAAACAAACAGACGACAATACACACAGTAAAACTCAGCTTAAAAGAAGTCCGAGTCCGATGTCGGAATTGGTAACAAAAGAAACTTAGAAAAATGACAATGATACATAAATTAACAAAGGAATACAAGCAGATACTGACATGTCAGCTCCACACCTCAATGAAACAAATTGTAATATTGTATCTTCCTTATAAACAATCTAGCACAATCTCTCCCGTTAGGGTTTAGTATCATATACCATTTTAAATATATATAAAAAGAACATAATGCGTATCAAATATGGACACCTTTTGGTGTGCGCTCAGCTTGAGTTACTCATCGCCAATTTTTTGTTTAAAGATATAAAGGTAATTTAGTTCCAAATGTTACAACGATTGATATTATTGCACTTAGAAATGAAGTTACACAGAGCATAAAAAACAAGGGTCATAAACCTTCACAACTAATACTGAAATGGGCGAAATAAATTCAATTGTAGACAACACTATTGTGTTCAATAGATATATCATCTAATCCCAGGCTTATGGCATTACTTGAAAAACATTGTTCTAAAATTTGGATCAGCTCAATTATTATCTAAGTGTTAAATGCCTTGGAGATTCTCATTCTAAAGAACTGAACAGATGTAATGTGTTATTCGTGTCGTAGAGTTTAACAGAGTCATATAATTTAAAATCCATATGGACATTAAATTTAAAGACCTTCACTTGTGGTTTCAAGGTTAAATAACCCTTTGATGGAAAGCTGATTATAATTGTAGGGGTTGTATCGGTACTGGATAATTAAATAAACAAGACATGACCATTATATGTAATTCCTATTAATCTTGTCTGTAGATATATAGCAAAATAAATATTTGACTGCCAATTTTACAGATGAACCAATATAACTACAAGCCAATATCAATTGATAACAACAGTTTTTGATAAAAATGATCAATCGAATTATTTCTTTGTTTTCATTACTCTGCCAGGCGTCCAATTGAACATACTTTCCTATTTCCAAAAGGTCTTGAACTTTACCACAATAGATTAACAACCCATAGAGCATCAAACGTAGTGTAAAAGATTGAATTGACGCCATTCATCTGAATGAACTTTTACAGTTATTGTATAACAAGTACTTTCAGATTAAAATCATTTTTGTGAAGGTAAAGGCCAACGCTGACAATATTTCTTGTTTTAAGTCTTAAGAATGGACAACTCCGCGACACAAATAATCGAAAACCGTTTACATTTTTAAAAAAACATACGTAAAACATTTAGAGACAACAAAACGACCAAAGAGCAAAAAATTGCTCAAGGCCACCTATGGATCTTCAACACAGCAAGAAAATTCCACAGCCGCAGACTTTCGCTGGCCCCTAAAAAATATTTACTAGTTCAGTAAAAATGGATGTCATTATTAACTCTGAAACATATAAATT
Source organism: Mytilus edulis (assembly GCA_019925275.1). Taxonomy (NCBI): domain Eukaryota; kingdom Metazoa; phylum Mollusca; class Bivalvia; order Mytilida; family Mytilidae; genus Mytilus; species Mytilus edulis. The sequence goes on from CM034350.1 coordinate 39,551,898, forward strand.
AACAAAAATGAAGAAAAAAACCCACGCAAGACTAAACTTGGGACAGACGCAAAAAATGCAGCGGGGTTAAACATGTTTTGTGATATATCAACCCACCCCTTATACGTTTAACCAATGAAGAAAAAATAAACACACAGAAAAGCTCAGTTTATAAGAAATCCGAGTCCGATGTCAGAAACGGTAACAGAAGAAACTTATTTAAAATAATAATGATACATAAAATAATTTTTGAAATTATTAAGAAACTAAGGTTTCAACTCCCTCAGGCAAAGTTGGCTTTAGATGAATTTGGCTATTTCTTTTAGGTATCTTTGACATATAGCTCTTCCACAGTTTCGGTACTTGTTCATTTTCGGATTTCAAATGTTTGATTTGAGCGTTCCTGATGAAGGTAAATCCAGAAAAGCGCTTCGGACGCAAGAAATTATTAAACGTGTTGTTTTCAATTATTAACAAAGGACATCTAGCATCCAAAAAATGCCACCTTATAAATCTGACAACAGTATCGTAACTAGAATGAAATTCAAAACAGTGTGGCTGTGGCCTGTGATTGACACATTAAATTCATCCATTGACTGGGATAATTTACGTGAACGTATGTCTGTAACGACCACTGTTCACGACGTACCTACGATAGACATTTAAACTGTGGGGTCACAAAAGGTTTCTTATAAAATAATTCGAAAAATTAATCAGGAATAACCTTTATGTTTTGATTTATACAATTGATATATATCAAAAGCATCGTGTTATTCCTGATTAATTTTTCGAAATACTTTATTAAGGTGTTGAGGACCTTTGGTGACCCCATAGTTTAAGTGTCTTTAAAAAGTACACAGTGAGCAATGGTCGTTACATACAAACGTTCACCTAAATTGTCCCAGTCAATGGATGAATTTAATGTGTCAATCAATGGCCAAAGCCACACTGTTTTGAATTTCATTCTATATCCTTGCTGAATAAGCATCTTTAAAGGTTTGCTTAGCTTTCGAGGTCAATGACGACGTGTTTGAGCTTTGTGTATAATGTAAACCCAGAAAAGATCGGATACGATATAACGTATAAGATGTCTGTATGTGGATTTATATTTAAGAATGGTGTCTTCGTAACGATGATAAAATTTAGTAAATGTTTTGACAGGTTTGTGATATCGAAAACCCAAATGAATTAATATTTCAATAATACAAAGATTTCTGCTGTTAAAATCAAAGAAAATGTGACATACACGAGCGAGAATCGAACCATTTGAGATATATAAACACCAGAAGATAGTAAACAAGAGAACGTCGCCATCTAAAAATGGATAATTAAATTAAGGAATTGAATGTCATTTTAAAGTTTACATATTCGTTATTATCTTATCCATTGTTTATAGATGATAGGAAGCCTCACATGTACAGATTATCTTACTTCCATATTTAGGACGACAACCTATTTCGTTTTCTCTTCTTTATAAAACTCTATCTGTCAAGAGATTTCTTATCAGACGTAAACGTTTTATGACAAAACTAAAAATCAGCTACAAATAAGAAGAAATCGTACGAACGTCAATGAGACAACTCTTCACCAGAGACCAATCGACATGAAAGATAATAACTATAGATCCCTATGCAACCTCCTTGACAACATCTATATATGTTTCTGATATAAAAAATTACCTAGAAGGTTGTAGGTATTACTATGGTACCAGTTATGTCCCTTTAAAAGCATATTATGGCATATTTTGTTATAAATCACATTTTATGGCCAAACTTAGTAATGACCTTGATAATTTCTTATTTAAATAATCGAGAATTCTCTTAATGCACTACTGACATTTACCGAAATAACGTTTCTTTTAACAAATCTAATATACACAACGATAACCACCCTTTTCTAGATCAACTTAAGTATTTCAATTTCACACGAAAAACTCTAATACTAAGGTTTATGACAATAGGTAGATGTACTCGTTCACTACAGTCACTTTTCCCATTTTGGCCTGTGATGTTCCTTAGGCTTCGTCTTACGTAGGGCATTGTCTGAGGTGAAGTTATCGATATCGATAAACGTATTATGTGTATCACTGGTAAACTTTTCAGTTTAAATTTCTTTACCATAGATTTACTTAAAAACTATATTAAATGATAATATTACGATTAAGATATGATTCATTTAAGATTATCGATCATTTGAATACAATTATTCTTAGAACTTACTAATCTAACATTGTAATTCGATTGTTTGATATTGTGTTTATAGTTTTTCTTTCAATAAATGAATCATAATTGTACATGTATTGGTATAGAATTATTAACGCTTACGGTTTTACATCCTGTCGATACTTATATTTGGCATTGCACAAGTTAATTTCATGTTTTCCTAGACTGTTGTTGACTTTTTTGAACTAAATGATTTGTCTTAGATACATGACTTTTATATGTTTTTTGTTGGCTTGGAACTAGTTTCATGAACTCTGAGTTATCTGGGTCGGTTCTGTGTTTTTAGTGTTCGTATTAGTTGTTTGTTGTATATTTTTTTTCAATCTAACTAGTAGACCATTTTTTATGTTCTTTTATGTTGACTGTACTGTAACATCACTGTCCTAGGTCTTATTCTGTATGTGCATGTCCAACTTCAGAGGCATGTAATTTAGTGGGTGTCGTTTTTTGCTATTATGAAACTTGTGTTTCGTTTTGTTTTGTATATAAACCAGGCAGTTGGTTTTATCAATTGAATTGATATACCTTTTATTATGTCGGGGCCTTTTACAGCTTGCTATGCGGCGTAAATTTTATTCATTGTGGCAGTCCGTACGGGGACTATAGTGGCTAACATCCATATTTTATGATGAATAATAGGCAACGAAAAACTACAGAATGATGTTTTGAATACATTATAATCCTGGTATCTTTGATTACTATATATATATTAGAATGGTGGTAACCATATTTTATTACATAATTTAACTACAACCTTTCAATCTTCTATCTTAAATAGATCTTTCATATCAAAATTGCTCAAAAGAGGCAAATTTAATAATATGATAATAATAATATAAATATAGGGAGATGTGGTATGTTTAACAATGAGACAACTTGTTCATGTCTGAGATTTGATTGACAGCACTAACAAGATTAACTAAACATGCCTAAGAGCTATTTGAGTGGACCAACCAAGAAGCAACTTTGTTAACAAAAACTTCATTATTTGGAGGCAGAAATAATATGTTTCAACATATTAATACTCTGGAGTTTCTGTAAATCGCATTTCTTATCCTATTCAACTAGATTTTAAAACGAAATCACTAATACCAATATCTGACCATAATTGAATATGTTTAAATGACTTCAGGTTACCTTATTATTTATCAAATTTTGTTATAAAAATATAGATTTTTAATTTTAGGTAAAAAAAATATCTGAAGTATTTTATTCAGATTGTTTCATAAACGAAAAAAAATGTGGCCTTCTGCAGTAATTCGAAAAGTAGGTAATTTATATTTCATGCAGTTTGTTTTTGCATGAAATGAGTTCCTGTCATTGATGAATGATTTGTTTTGTCCCTGTTCGTATCATTTCCTAAAAAAGATGTCATATTCTTTAGTTAATAATTTTTAATAATTTTTATCGATTTTATGACTTTCGTTTTCCTGTACTGTAACCGAATTCCGTTAAAACTGATTGTTAGTGCACCCATCTTAGAACAGATATGTAATGCATCATTTTTTTCACTGTCATAACTATTATGCAAAATCAAAAAAACAAATATATCACTACATATTTACGCGTAACAACATTTTTAAGCCATTTATATTCTTTAGTAAGAAAATAAGTAACAAACATCTCGTATCATTAACCGTATTTATTGGTTGTCAACATCATTGCAATGAACCAGACAGGAGGGAATAAGCATTAGTCTTATTCGAAGAGGGTCATTTGTATTAAACTTAAAATCAATCATTTACAAAGGACAAGTACTTCGTATTTGCCCTTTCTCATCAAAGTTATCTGCATATCGTAGCTATCAAATGTTCTTAACTGCGGTCTGGTCCGTTGCTATGAAGGACCCTTCTATTGCGTAATGTAATCTTGTCAATAAGATGAAAGTTTGAGAACGTTTATACAGTTTTGTAAAGCAATGGTATCTTGTTCAGAGAAAAGCAGAATTTAGATTATCAAGGTTTTTGATACAAGCCGAACTGTAAAGTAATCCTACTTTTACCTTAAAGACAATTTATTCACTGCAAGCTGAGCGTCCTTGATAACCCCAACATGGTCGTTGCACTGGCCGTTGAAGCTGTGCAAATTCTGCAATAAAACGTGTAAATACGAATTTAAATACATCTGAATAACATTAACGGTAACAATTGTCTTGCACCGGATGCGCACTTCGACAATACATGTTTCTTCAGTGATGCTCGTGACCAAAATATTTGAAATCCAAAGCTTATATAAAAGATGAAGAGCTATAATCCAAAAGGTCCAAAAAGTATAGCCAAATCCGTCAAAGGAATCAGAGCTTTGCATGAGGGAGATACATTCCTTAATTTATAATAATTTCTAACATTTTGTAACAGCAAATTTTAATAACACAAAAAAATACGTATTGTCATGCCATGAACTGTCACTGTATACATATTTTGACCAAGTGGAGAGTGGGCATAATGTTGCTACTGTATTTTTCTGTAATACAGATATCTATATCACTAAAATACAGTGTTACATACACGAGCGAATCGAACCAGTTGAGATATATAAACACCATTAAATGGTGACAAGAAAACGTCACCATTTCAAAATGGATAATTAACTGTATGAATTGAATGTCATAAGAAATATTTTACATTTTCGTTATCATTTTATCAATTGTTTATTGATGATTGGAAGCTTCATATTTATAGATTATCTGACCTCATTGTTCGGGACAATAACCTTTTCAATTTTTCTTTTAATAAAAACTCAATCTATCAGGAGATTTCTTAGCAGACTTATATTTTTTTATGACAAAACTAAACATCAGCTATCATGTAAGATAACAAGAGATGGTATGATCGACCTTGAGACAACTCTCCACCAGAGACAATTCGACATAGAAGATAACAATTATAGGTCACCGTATGACCTCCTTGACAATATATATGTATGTTTCTGCAATAAAGATTACCGAAAAGATTGTAGTTATCCTAATGGTACAAATTATGAAAGCAAAGTTTGACTTGTATTGTTATTAATCACATTGCATGGTCAAACTTAGAAATGGTCTTTTATTGATTAATTTAACATTACCTTATGTAACTATTACCTTGATATTTCGCTTAAATAATTGTCAATTCTCTAAATAAATATCTTTGAATCAATCTAATATAAACAGCGATTACTGCCCTTTCCTAGATCAATTAAAATATTTCCGTTTCACATGGGCACTCTACTAAAATTTCCGATAAAAGGTAGAATGTCTCGTTCACTGCAGTCAACTTTCCCTTTTTGGATGGTGCTGCTCCTTTGGCTTCGTTTTACGGTGCGACAACTTGTTCGATCTGCCCTTGTCAATAGTGAAGTGATTGATATCGACGAACGTGTTATATGTATCACTAGTACTCAGCGAAAGAGTTCTTTACCATAGATGATTCAAAACCTTTATTAAATTCTTTTTCACGATTGTGATATGATTCATGTAAGCTTATCGATCCTTTGAATAAAATTGTTTTCAGAACTTTTTATCTAACATTGAAATTAGACTGTTGAATATTGTTTTCCTTGTTTTTCTTTCAATAAATGGAACATAACTGTACATGTATTTGGTATATAGTTATTAACGCTTACGGTTCTACATCCTATTGATAAAATTGGGAAAGGAAATGGGGAATGTGTCAAACAACCCGACCATAGAGCAGACAACAACCTACATTTTGTCATTGCACAAGTTAATTTCATGTTTTCCTAGACTTAGATGAATTTTTAAAAATAAATCAAATGGTTTCATTACGGGGCGCCGCTCGGGACTCTTGTGGTTTTGTACTCGATATTCAATTTTGTACGGATAAAAGTGAGTTTTGTTCAACAAAAATGTGTGCAGTATAACAAAATTTGTAGTATACTAAAAATTTTAATTTTGTCATACAAAATTATCTTTCAATGGACAAAAATTACTTTTGTCATGACAAAATTCATTTTTGTATCACAGACTTGACTTTGGTTACCTAATTTGAAAATTGGGCGACAAAAGTCAATTTTGTATGCAAATTAGTTTCTGTGAACTAATTTGCATACAAAATCGACTTTTGTGTCACAAAATTTCTCACAAAATTGAATCTTGTCTCACACAATTGACTTTTGTGCTTAATTTCCATATCAGGTAACAAAAGTCAATTTTGTATGCAAATAAGTTTATATTTCCATACCTTTGATAAAATTAACTTTGGTCATGACAAAAATGAATTTGTCTACTTCTTCTCTCCGTATAAGCTTCCTTTATAAGGAACACCAAGGATTATCTCCAAGTAAAAGTACTATTTACACATTAAAATATATGTATGTTATATATATTTTAAAAGTTAATATCCACCAGTATAATACACAGTAAAAGAAAACTCTTTCTATTTACACATAAAATCCGAGTGTCTTTTATAAACGTTAAAACACAACTTATACGGAATAAAAACTGTTTGTTTCAGACCGTCAACCATCCATTGCCTCAAGCAACTTTAAGCGTTTGATATACAGTTTATAACACATCTCCCTTGTTTTGGTTTCTATCATATTCATTATCTTGTCGTCTCTTAGTGTTTTTGAGAAATGCCTACAGTCTATAATTAGCCTGATGATATTTGATTTAGATTGAAAGACACTGTGCCAGACTTCAGCTGTTATATGTTGAGTAACATATGTCTTGATTGGTTGAAAGTATATAATTCTAGTATTTGATAAAATTGGACACTCCAGGAGAAAATGAGAGATATTTTCCTCAGAAAGATTACATACAGTGGAGATCACTTCTAACCTCTCATTAGAACTGTCAGAATATTCTGTCATAGAACTGTTCTAACCTGTCCTAGAACAGTTCTACCTAGAACAGTTCTACCCTAGAACTGTTCTAAGTAGAACTGTCAGAATCAGTTCTAGGTAGAACTGACTAAATCAGTTCTAGGTAGAACTGACTAAATCAGTTCTAGGTAGAACTGTCAGGATCAGTTCTAGGGTAGAACTGTCAGAATCAGTTCTAGGTAGAACTGTCCAAATCACTTCTAACCGTAGAACTGTCAGCAGAACTGACTTAATCAGTCAGGAATGTAGAACAGTTCTAAATGACGTCACTGCAGTAAGGGCATTTTAGAATTTAGAAGAAATAAATCACTTCCAATTACTTTGCTATATATTAAATAGCAGATTTTCTATATTTTTTACTGATCAAACGACTTTTATTACGTTACATGTACAAATATCGAAGTGAATAGAAGGTTATCCAACTCATCGGAGATATTTTTATAAGATTGCATACGGAAACATCATTGTTTACGTTTCTTCGTTCCCCGTTTTTAACAGTCTCCTTTAATCGTAATTTACCTTGTTTGCCTTGGATTTACATTCATTTATAATTCTGTTTTGACAAATGTTCAAACGAAAATTGTACAGTGGATGAATTATGGGATATTAATGAAAACAGTGTTGTGTAACGTAAAAAAACTATATACATTTGCACCATCTCGTCTTAGCCAAACTTATCCATAACCGTTAACGATTATATAAATAAATGATATCTGGGAGTCTGGAACTCAGAAAAATATACTGGATCTGAACATGAATGAAACATTTGTCCCTGGACGTTCGGCTACAAACAAAATCATGCATTTTTCTTTGCCTTCTTCAAATTATATTAACAGTATACTATTCCAAGAAGAGAACTTCCCATACATGTACTTTTTATTTTATTTTTAAAATAAAGTTAGTATATGAATCAGTCATGTGAGTGTTGGATGATGCCATTAAATAGTTTTGTTTAAAAAAAAAACATCACAAACTAAGTGACTTAAACATTTTAAAAAGTCACTTTAGCATGTTTAATGACGGTTCATTATTATGGATACAGAGAGGAAATAACGGCACGCTAAATTCTTAGATATGGTATAAATACACCTTGTCGCAATTTGTCTGCCATTACTGGATATCACACAGGTTCCCGTAAAATTTTGACGTCATAAAACAAAATATCTGGCGCCACAATGGAAAAGTCATTGTTGTTTGCTTCAAAAGTTCAAGAGGCCGGGTCAGCCAGGATTAGCAATAAGGTGTATTGTGTTTCAAAGTTGTTGTCATTTTTATCATACGATCCGTCCTCGCATAGAAATAGCATTGGTTTACCATGTTTACAATGAGGCCATATACATGTATATTTACATGATAAAGTGTAAATAAGTTCAGTTTTGGTTGATGCGGTCAAATAATTTTGTTAAAACAACTCTCACTCAGTCTGATTTATCGAAACCACTGAAATTTGTTTACAATTCAATATTTTGAATAAAAAGAGGACTTGCTGATATTCTAAATTGATGTAGAAATTTTTTTGTAGCCAATGTGTTCCAATATTCATTGATATTGCTGTCATTTGAATGATACAATCCATTGTTACCGGTATATGTATTACTATAAGTGATTTAGTATGCGGCTATATATATATTAATATTTTCATAACAAAGTGTAATTATGGTCAGTTATGGTTGATGCTGTCAAATATGGTCAGTTTTGGTTGATGCGACAAATAATTTTGTTATATTCATGAGTCAGTCTGAGATATTAAAACTACTGAAATTAGTTTACGATTCAAAATTTTGATGAAAAAGAGGACATGCTGGCACTATAAACTGATGTGAGCATAATTTTATTTTCCAATATATTGCTTTCATTTTTATTAAACATCCTGATATAAAAATATACATGATTTACTTTGCGGCTATTAAGATTCACATCATGTTCATGATAAAGTGCAAATATGGTCAGTTTTGGTTGATGCGGACAAATTATTTTGTCATACCAGTCAGTCTGAGGTATGAAAACTACTGATATTTGTTTATGATGCAATATTTTGAATAAAAAGAGGACATGGTGGCATTCTAAATTGATGCAAATGAAATTAGGTAGCATTGTGTTCCCATATTTCTATCATTTGTATTTTCATGATTTTACAATCCATCCTTACATAAAAATATTACAGATTTACTATGCGACTATAAGAGTTACATAAAAAAGAGCAAATATAGTCAGTTTTGGTTGATGCGGTCAAATATGGTCAGTTTTGGTTGATGCGGTCAAATATGGTCAGTTTTGATTGATGCAGACAAATAATTTTGTTACATGATTACATGTTACTGTCAGTCTGAGGTATGAAAACTACTGACATGACTGATATTTGTTTCTGATGCTATATTTTGAATAAAAATAGGAAATGCTGGCACTCTCAATTTCAATATTGTAGTTATTTATATACTACAGTCCCTCTTGACCTATAATTATAACTGAATTACTGTGCAGCTATTTAGATTTACATAAAAAAAAAGCAAATATGGTAAGATTCGGTTGATGCGGTCAAAAGATTTTATTATACGACTCAGTCTGAAGTATGAAAACTACTGAATGTTTATGATTCAATATTTTGAATAAAAAGAGGACATGCTCATTGGCTGATCAAGGCCGGGGGGGGGGGGGGGGGGGGGGTTCAGGAGTTGGAACCCCCCTTTTTTTTTACGATCAATGCTTTTGAATTTGAACATATAGTTGGAACCCCCCCCCCCTTTTTTAAATGGCTGGATCTGCCCCTCAGCATGCTGGCACTATAAATTGATGCAAACAAAATTGTTTTCCAATATTGCTGTAACTTGTATAGTACAGTCCCTCTTGACCTAAAATTAAAACTTAAGTACTGTGCAGCTATATAGATTTGCAGAAAGACTGAAGAGCAAATAAAGTCAGTTTGATGTGGTCAAAAGATTTTTGTTAAACAGGTCCGTCCGAGGTATGAAAACTACTCGTAAACAGATATTACATTTGGTTAATGAGTATAATTTTGTTATGTGATAACGAGCCATCCCGACTCCCAGAATAAAAAATGTAAAACAATGTAAATAATAACCCTCCCCCCATAATACTAATTAACGGCCTAATTTATGTACAAAAAAATGAAAGAAAAACAAATATTTTATACTACACATCAACAAAAGAAATTCACTGAATTACGGGCTCCTGACTTGGAACAGGCACTGACATACATGCAGAATATGGCGGGGTTAAACATGTTCTCCTGCCGATTATAAATCTGAAATAAAACCGGCAAAATAGCAAAACTCTATATAATATTAATCGCTATTTTGCCGAAGCCTTTATATTTTAAGACAAATATTTCTTAAAACTTATAAATCAATTCTAGCCGTAGAATTTATAGATCAATTTTAGCCGTAGAATTTATAAATTAATTCTGGCTGTAGAATTTATAAATCAATTCTAGCCGTAGAATTTGAAATCAATTCTAACCGTAGAACTGTTCTAGAAGTAGAACTGACCAAATATTTGGTCAGTTCTAGCTAGAACTGTCTAAAACTGTTCTAGGGTAGAACTGTCAGGATCAGTTCTAGCTAGAACTGTCCAAATCAGTTCTAGGTAGAACTGACCAAGTCAGTTCTAGCTAGAACAGTTCTAACCTAGAACTGACTAAAAGGTGTCAGGCTGACAGTTCTACATACTGTTCTAGAACAGTTCTCCTGACAGATTCTGACAGAATTTATGAGAGGTTAGAACTGATCTCCACTGTAGTTGGCAGACTGAAGACGGTGCTTGATTAAATTTCGCTCGATCAGAATTCAGAATAAAGGTTCCTGAAACTATTCTAGCTTTAATAATAGCTTTCCGAACTTCGGCTTTTGTCTTGTCAAATATAGTCCATACTGGATGATTTTTGCCAACAAGAAGATGTTCAGTATCCATATGTTTTAAAGTTGATTTAGATTCTGCGTCGTCCCTTAGTGTATTTTGCCATTATGTGTTCAGATGCTTCGTCACAAGAGATTTCCATTTCAATTTTGAGGGAAGAGTTTCTTGGAGAAGATGAATTGGAGGCAGTCCATACTTTAACAGGATTTCTCGAATTTTTGAGAAGAAGCTGTTCGGGTTGTCATAGTTGACCGACATTTGTCTGATGATGATATCATCAACTCTTTGAACATTTGAAGACAGTAAATTATGTAGGAAAGACAGTTGCTTTTTGTGTAGTTCAGCCTCTATTGGCAATCCACCAATTAAAAGATATATTGCAGCTATGGCCGTGCGTTGAGGAAGAGATTGAAAATGTCTTAAATTCTTTCTATGAAAAGATTCCAGCTGTGATATATTAGTCTTATTTAGAGGAATGGCTTCCAAACCATAAAGGAGTCTTGGTAGAACGTATGTGTTGTAGATTTTATAAGATGTTACTGGATCTAAGCCGTTTGTTCCATGCACCCCAGAGCCCATTAATGCATACAAAGTTCGTCTTGCGAGCTTTATTCTATTGGCCACATTTATTTCTCCTTCCTTTTTCCAGCTTCTAGTTATACCTAAATGAGTTGCTTCTTTTGATATTGTAACCGGAGTATCGTATAGAGTCCAGTCAGCATTTGTAACCTTTCCACATGTAACAATTTTTGTTTTTGTAGGATGAATTTTGTAGTGATGTTGTTTAGAATATCTTTCCGAAACGTTGAGCATAATTTGAAGATTGTCTCTATTTGTTTCAATAAAAGCCATATCATCAGCGCATGTAGGAGTACCAACAAAAATATTTCCAGTATTTAAACCTAGAGAGTTTCTTTCTAGTTCCAAAAGTAGGTCTTGTACAAATATTTTGTAGAGATGAGTAGACAAAATCCCACCTTGTCGTACACCTTGGTGGACCGAAAATTTTTCACTAAGATCGCCTTGCCATTTCACTTTTGTTGAGAGATTAGAATATAGATCTTTAATTACCAGCCAAAGGAAAGAAGTCTACAAAAATGAATTTTGTCTACAAAAATGAATTTTGTCTACAAAAATGAATTTTGTCTACAAAAATGAAGTTCTCATAAAACAAGTCTGTATCACATAGTTTTGTAAGACAAAAATGATTTTATTATGACAGAATTGAATTTTGTATACACAAAATTGATTTTGATAACAAAAAGTGCAAGTCCCATTCGGCGCCCCGTATTCATTGATTTATAGTTTACATTCATATTTTTTATTATTAGTTGTTATTGGCTTGGAACTTATTTTCAGGAACAGCGAGTTCTCTACACTCAAGTGTTTTTGTTAGTTGTGTTTTGCTTTGTATCGAACTGATGGGTCAAGCACTTTTCAACTGATTTATTTAGTCTGTTATAATGCTGCACTGTTATACCACTTTCCGACGTTAGGGGAGGTTTAGGTTCCCGTAGATATTTTGCCCCGTCACATTTTGTGTGTGTTTGTCTATCGTTTCAAGAACCTCTAATACAAGGGATGCTTGTTGCTGTAATAATATTTCGTTTGTTTTGTATATGATCCTGTCGTAAGTATTTTCATTTGACTTGTTTTACATCTTGTTATTTCCGGGCGTGTCATGACTTGCTATGCAGTTCATGCTTAGAACATGTTTGAAGGCCGTTTTGCGACATATACCAGCAGTTACTAACATCTAGTGATCTACGCCATTTGGTCTCTGGTGAATAGTTGTCTATTTGACAATCAAACAACATCTCCGGATTTTATAATGAATACCTCACCATGGATTTTTTTAATTAAATGATTTAATCACATTGTCAGCTTTTCAATCTTCTCTGATTATAAAGCTATCTTCCCAGTCAAATGTATTCACAACAGACAAGTCTATCATAATAATAATATAAATATATGTTTGCCAATGAGAGACAGCTTGTATTTTTTCTGAGTTTTTATTGACACCACTCACATTATGTATTGCATAAGCTTAAAAGGGTAGACCATCCAAGATGCAGCTTTATTTAAAAAGTAATTATTTAAGAAGGCCGAATTATTGTTTTTAACACAATACACTTTTGATTTTCTGTAAATCGCATTTCTGTCCTGTCAGATAAGGTTTAAAAAAAAACCAATGTTATCAATATCTCTCCAATACTGAACTTAATATTGCCTTTGCATTCATAATTTTTCTTAAGAAAATGTTTATGTTATTTCAAGGTTTTCAACATATACAGAAGTATTAAATTCAGAGTGAGAAATAAAAACAGATATATCATGAAAAAATCTCGTCATCGGCAGTAATATAAAAGCTTGGTAAGTTGGATTTCACGCAGTTTGCTATTGCATTAATTGAGTTGCTTCTTTTGTTACTGTTCATATCCGTTATCAAATTAGGGTTCAAATGCTTCCATTAATAAGTTTACAGCGTTTTGACGACTTTCGTGTTCCCATTATGTAACTGATTATTATTTAGCTTATTTTAAGACAGATATGAAATGCATCACTATTTAACTCTCCGAATTATTATGTAACATCAACAAACAAATACATCATTACATGTTTACGAGTTACATTTTTGTTTAAGTAATTCATATTCTTTAGTAAGAAAATGAGTATCATACATCTCACATCATTAACCATATATATTGGTTGTCAACATCACTTTAATGAACTAGACAGGGAGGAATAATCTCACAAGTATTATGAGGGTCATTTATTTAAAAGTAGGATGGATCATTTATCAAGTAAAAGTACTTCTTATATATTTGCTTATCATTATCAAAAGTTTCTACATATCGCTACTCTCATATGTTTTAAACTGAATTATGTCTCCTATGTGGAAGTTTCCCTATGTCACAGTATGTGGAAGTTTCTGTTATGTGTGAACATTCTATTGAGTGATGTCATCCTGTCAGTAAGATGGGTAATGACAAACGGAGGTTAATATGAGAACGTTTGTACAATTTCATAAAGCCAGGAAATATATCTTGTTAACATAGAAAAACATCAGACTCAGAAAAAAACCAAACATAACCGCTCGCCCCCTGAAGTTGATTGGTTGCTCCCTAATAGTTAAAGCGTTTAAAAGCATGTCATCACAAGCATGTAATTGCATGGTATTGTTTTAAGCTCAGACGCGTTAGCGGAGCCAGTAAACGGTATCTGCCAACATCAAATTGTCAATTGATGCCGTCGGAGCTTAAAATACAGTATTGTTATCTCACAAGAACATCAAGTGGACGTGGACGAGTACTAATACATCCCCACAACAAAACAACAATTTGTACAGATCTGAGAGTACTCGCATTTACTGACAGCTAGTTTAAATCCAATAACAACTAATAAAAATTTGCATGCATCTCAGACTAAAATATCAAGCTGATCACATCTGACATCCTATGGATTTAGAAAAAAAAACCCATCACAAAGTCTGTCATCTATTTCCCTGTATATTTTCTCTTTCTTGGACCATGTTTACCACTAATTCTGTATTGCTGAGTGTGAAGCAAGAGCAAGGAAGGCTTCTTCTTGACTTATCAACTTGATCATGATGAAGATGTTTGGATGTGGTGCATTGACTAACTTCTTTAGTTTATTATGTCAACCTTCTAAATGATTTGTTGTTTAAAAATCACTATTTATTCAAATAATGAAACCATTCAAATCTTTGAAGCTTAAGTTGAAATTGGTGGGTACTATTAAATGCTTTAACTACCTTTTCTTTTAAATGATTTTATTTTCAAGAAATTCCATATTAGAAACACTTTATTATAATACTTGATACGGGTTTTCCAACTACCAAAAAATAAACAACATTTTTTACATAAATTTCATATAAATAGTTATTTTATTTAAAATCCATAGTTAAAGTTACGGGCGATATCTTTTTGCGCCAAAAAGTAACTCATTTGCGCCAGTACTTCTTTTGCGCCACCTAATTTTAGGTATCATTAGCGCCAATACAATAATCAATTAATTGCGCCAATTTTATTTTTTTTATTTATATACAAGTGTGGACACAGATGAGTGTGGATAGTATGTTTGGATGTTTAACAGTGTCTTATGACAAAAGGAGTTCTATGTTTTTTTCTATATGGTGTTTTAAACTGTGTTGCACGGTGACAACCGATCTGAGCATTAGGAGTGTTATTTATTTAATATTTTTTCAAGACAGGCATGGAGGAGACAGTAATTACATTAGTTACCAAATGGTTATGATATAATATGTTCTACATCTTTGACTTAGGATACAGTTTGAAGCTAGGAGAGCAACACATAATAGGTTCATTTTTTCACGTGTTTTTTTCTAAATGGGAGATGATATCTAGATTTGAGAACATGATATAAGGAGCCTGTAACTCAGTGGTTGTCGTTTATTTAAGTGTTACATATTAGTTTTCTGTTTATTTATTTTTAACATAAATAAGGCCATTAGTTTTCGCGTTTGACTTGTTTTATATTGTCATTTTGGGGCCTTTTATAGCTGATTATGCGGTATTGGCTTTGCTCATTGTCTATGGCCTTACAGTGACATGTAGTTGTTAATTTCTGTGTCGATTTGGTCTCTTGTGGAGAATTGTCTCATTGGCAATCATACCACATCTTTTTTATATGTATTTGCTTACTATTGGTATGGTTCTATTTATATTACTTTGTAATGGATCGTCAGTATCATTAGTATTTTTTGTTGTTAAAATGTCGAATTGTTCCTCAGATTAGAATACATTTATTGGTTTTTAGTAATGACAATGCCTGACATGATGCTTGGGGCTAAATGAGCTAGGAAGTAAACATCTGTGCTGATTTATATCAATTCTTTGATTATATCTCCTCCAAAGCTGGTCGAAGTAAAGAAAAATTTTGACCAATATGACAATGATTTCACCATAAGAACCTTTGTGAGCATGCTCCAAACACTCATAACTGCTCCAAAAGTAATCTGATAGAATTTCAAGCATGTCAAGCAGATATTATCAACATCTTCTTAATTAGTCTTAATATGTCTAAATATCTAAAAAGTTATAGTATTCAAAAGGTATTGCAAGATTATTCCTTTTCATTTTTTGTTTTATTATTATGGATACATGTACCATTACAATATTTGTTGTGGTATGAAAGTGTAGTAATTAATAGTTACTGTAACAATGTTAATTCACACAAATTAAGAAATAAACAAATGAATGGAACAGATGCTCCGCAAGGCGCAGCTTTATACGACCGCAGAGGTCGAACCATGAACGGTTGGGGCTAGTATGGACACAACATTTAAGCTAGATACAGTTCTGAATTTGGATTGTGATTAAATAGTTGACACAGCTTAGGTTACACAGAATGAATGTGTTCTTGTGAACTTAAAATATTTTTTTTTTCTTTTGAGCAATTCACCAAGCTGTTGAATATTAATCCTTTCAACAAAAAAAAAAAATACTTGAAGTAATTTTCTTTATAATTTATGAAATCTGAAATGAGAAAAATCCCCCCCTCTCTCTCAATTTTTTTCACCTCCCCCTTTCCCTTATTCCAACCAGATGCTCCACAGGGCGCAGCTTTATACGACCACAGAGGTCGAACCCTGAACAGTTGGGGCAAGTATGGTCACAACATTTAAGCTTGATACAGCTCTGAATTTGGATTGTGATTAAATAGTTGACACAACATAGGTTTCTGACACAGAATGAATGTGGTCTAAGAACTTCAACTTGAAACTTAAAAATTTTAAATTGGACATTTACCTGTTATAGTCCAATATCCAAAATCTAAATACATGGTTAGATTCAGCATATCATAGAACCCCAAGAATTCAATTTTTGATGAAATCAAATAATGTTCAATTTTAGACCCTTTAGACCACAATGTCGACCAATATGATAACCGGGCCCACATATTAAAAATCTAAATACAAAAGTCATGGTTAGATTCAGCATATTGAAGAACCCCATATATTCAATTTTTGTTAAAATGAAACAAAGATTAATTTTTGACCTTAATGTAGACCAAATTGAAAACGGGACAATACTGTACAATTGAATATTTTTTGCTATTGGCAATACTGTGCAATTGAAAATTTCTTGCTATTGCGCAATATTGTGCAATTAGATATTTCTTGCTATTGCGCAGTACTGTGCAATTGAAGATTTCTTGCTATTGACACTAGCGGATCAAGAAATTTTCATAAGTGGGGGCCCACTGACTGCCTAAGAGGGGGCCACTCCAGTTACTCTTCAGTGATTCCCTATATAAGCAACCAAATTTGTTCCCAAAAAGGGGACCCGGGGCCCCCTCCCCCTAAATCCGTTTCTGATTGCACAATACTGTGCAAATGAAGATTTCTTGCTAATGTGCAATACTGTGCAATTGAAAATTACTTGCTATTGCACAATACTTAATATAATTATTTTGGACACTGATTTGGACCAACTTGAAAACTGGGCCCATAATCAAAAATCTGAGTACATGTTTAGATTCAGCATATCAAAGAACCCCAAGAATTCAATTTTTGTTAAAACCAAGGTATTCTAAGTTTAATTTTGGACCCTTTGGACCTTAATGTAGACCAATTTGAAAACAGGACCAAAAATTAAGAATCTGAATACACGGTTAGATTTAGCATATCAAAGAACCCCAATAATTCATTTTTTGATGAAATCATACAAAGTTTAATTTTGGACCCTTTTGGTCCCTAATTCCTTGGGACCAAAACTCCAAAAAATCAATCCAAACCTTCCTTTTGTGGTCATAAACCTTGTGTTAAAATTTTATAGATTTCTATTAACTTATACTAAAGTTTTTGTGCAAAAACCTAGAAAAATGCTTATTTGGGACCTTTTTTTTGCCCCTAAATCCTAAACTATTGGGACTAAAACTACCAAAATCAATCCAAACCTTTCTTTTGTGCTCATAGACCTATGTTAAAATATCATAGATTTCTATTTACTAAAACGTAAGTTATTGTGCGAAAACCAAGAAAAATGCTTATTTGGGCCCTTTTTGGCCCCTAATTCCTAAACTGTTGAGACCAAAACACCCAAAAACAATCCCAACCTTCCTTTTATGGTCATAAACCTTGTGTTTAAATTCCATAGATTTCTATTTATTTTTACTTAAGTTAGAAAACCAAATGTCTTCGGACAACGACAATGACGACAACGTGATACCAATATACGACCAAATAATTTTCAATTTTCGCGGTCTTATAAAAATGATCTCATTTCAAATTTCTGATGGAGTTTGCCACAATAATTATATAACAACTCATTTAAATACATCATAAAATATTAAAATATAAAATGTCATACAGTCATGGTCAGGTGATGATGCCCCCGCTTGCATACAACGTTATAAAGGGACATAAATCAAGAACTGTAAAAGTGAAGCTGCCAAAAATTGAACTTAAAGAGTTAAGAGGTAATAAGCAATATATACACATTTCACTCAATTTAGTTAAGACAAACTTAAGAAACTAAATAATTCTTCAATTTTTCCATTTGTAAATGGTTATTAAAGACTGCTTTAATTTATCAGTTGGTAATAAAGTGAATTTTGCATTGTATATTGTATATAGCATTAATTTAAGTTGATTCAACTACTATTCTGGACAGAGAAAGATAACTCCAATTTTCAAAGAAGATTTCATAAAGCATTGGTTTTAGGTAATTCAACAACCATTCTGAACAAAGAAAGATAACTCCAATTCATGGTCTTGAATCTACAAAAATGCTTGTTTTTGGCTCTTGATTCCTAGACTGTTTGCCCCATAACCCACAACATATACCCCAACCTTCTACTTATGGTATTAAACATTATGGTACAATTTCAGAACAATTGAAATACTTATACACAACTTTTTGTACTGACATTAAATTAATGCTTGTTTTGGGCACCTTTGGAACCCTTATTCCTAGGGACTATAACCCCAAAATTCAATCCCAAGCTTCCTTTTGTGGTTATAAACATTGTGTTATAATTTTATTGATTTCTTTTTGCTTATACTAAAGTCATTATCCGGAAACCATCTGTCTTCGGACGACGACAACAGGATACCTATTAACGATTGCAAAAATTTCTGCGGTTTTATAAAAATTTCAAACATGTACAATGAAATATAGTTTTAGAAATCGATAAGCCTAGATAGGCCTAACAAATTTTTTTAACATAATTGAAGGACCATTTACACTCTGGACCGAGTCATCAGTAGGCAGTACAGATGTATTAAAACAACCTAGCATCATATTGCTAGTAGCAGGAGTAGCATATTCCGGTAATTTTTATTTTTTTTATAATACGTTTGGTTCAAATCAAATTAGAATGCTTTTATCTTCCTAATACTTACATTGTACATAGAGGTGATACTACTTTGACAAATCCTTGTACATGAGAGTTGTCAGTCAAATCTTTATTTCACAAAGAATGAATTGCATAACAATGAACTGAGCTCAAAGCAAAGTACTTTAATAATACACTTAGACAAGGAGCTAAATCCAGTGATATACTTTGTACTACAGGTCCTTCGTGTACATCCATCGACCAAAACCATATCCCAAGAACATTCCATGCTACATGGTTGGATTCAGAAGTCCTGAAAAAGACATGATTTGTTTTATCATGTTTTAAGTATATATGCACAGGTTAAAACTTTCTTGTGGTATAATCATTCAGTATCTAGCAACTATCAATTTGCTTCATGCACATATTGATATACATGTAGGTTGAGAGTCCCTCTGTTGGAAATAAGAATACACACACCTACACCTAGTTTTAGTCAACTGACAAAACATTCAAAACTATAAAATGTTATCTAAGACTTGTCAGTGTGTATTTACCATTGCCACTGAATCAGTGATATATGTACACATAATTATATACATGTAAGACTAAAATTATATAAAGTACATATATAAGACTAAAACTGACATTCGGTCTTTACTACATCTTCATTCCCAAAGTCATTTTCAAATCTGACTTCATGATAAAATAAGATTCCATATCTACAACCAATGAAAATGAAATATCCCTCTAATAGACTAGCATTTAAATCACAGTTTTCTAAAATGGTAGCTAGGTCACCGTGGAACCTAGAACTAAAAAATTTGAAACAATATATCTCAAATATTTCAAATGCATGTACATTTAATAATAATAAATTCTCCAAACTTCACTATATTTTTCCCTTTTTTTATCTTCTGTTAGAGACTGTATATTGACCTCTAGATTTCTTTCAATTACATTCAGTTTGGTGGGGGTTGATGTTTGATGGTTGTACATGTTACAACCAGATGCTAGGCAGGGCGCAACTTTATACGACCGCAGATGTTGAACCCTGATTACAGTTGGGGGAAGTATGGGCACTACATTCAAGCTTAGGTTTTGAAATAAGGGTGGAAATGTAACCTTTTCAATTTATAAAAGGGGGGGGGGGATACATTTCCATAGAATAAAACTTTTCTGAAAAATGATTCCTTTTTTATTTACAATTAAATGATTAACATATATTTTAAATGTGCCATGGGTTCTCTATTCCTGCGTTAAAATCTCATGTGTAAAATGTGTGAATTATACCATTTTTGGGTCTATATATTGTCCTTTATATTAAGGTCATTTTGACACAGCAAAATATAAAGAAAATGTAAACTATGGAAATTGAGTTCTTTTTCGCACAATAAACCCACTTAAACTGAACTTTAAATGCAAAAGACCCCTAAATGGCTAACAGATATTGCTATAAACAATAGTCCATGATTATACATGATATTAAAGAATTCATGAAATGTACACTGATTCTGTCAGTTGAATTGACTAGAATGAGACAATTAAGTTATATAGAAATAAAGGTTTCTTCCAACCATTCCAACAGTTGTGGTGTAAATTAAATCAGTTGTATTTTATGGTTGACATACAAATGTATTTATGTATATACATGTGTGTAGATCATTGGCTTTTCAACGCATTGATGTTTTACAATATCGATTATCTGTTTATTTTTCTATTGTTGGTATTTTTCAGCTTCCTAAAAAAGTTTTTAAAACACAACATGAGCGAAAGCTTGATAGGGGTTTTGACGTGGCTGCAAAAATTTTGGTTAACATATATATATGTGTCCTCTTCTCATCGGTTATTGTTCTATTAAGAATGCATTCCGACATCACAATTTCATTTGAAAAGGCATGCAAAGTACAAATTCAAATGACATACGATAATATATGATCTGACCATATACATGTACATGTATGAGGGTAGTAATGGTGGTAATCCTTATTGAAGTATTCTTGCCAAAGCCAAATGAAGATTAAACGGTAATTTTTAGACATGACGATAAAATGTAAACTTTTTTTCAGACGATAAAAAAATCAGCTGAATTTGACAAATCACGCTATTTGTTTTCCAAAAATAACAGTAATGATATTTATTTGAGACATCTGTCAAATCACCGTAAGGATATTTTGACTAATCAGAGTTAAATTTTAACCAATTTGAAGCTAACAGTAGCCGAGAATGACTGTTTGACACTGACAGTAAAGGGAATTAACACCCTTATGTATGTACATGTTATCAGCTTTTCTAAATATAAGCCAGTGAGCCACAATGAACTTAATGGCGAGTGAGTGCAGCTACATGTAATGAGCTAATGTGAATCAAATTGTGTCCTCAGTGGGAGGAATTTTAAGGGATCTATACAGAGGAGGTGTTTCGTTTTGCACACGGCACGCATATTCAAACTATATTATCGATCGCCGGAAGTCGGTTTGTCAGTTGAAAAATGGCCGTCGAAGTATCAACAACTACAAGCGCTTGGATAGATTCATCTGGAATTTGGCTTTTTTGCATTGAGAAGAATGTTTTTAGTATAGCAATGAGAGATTGTCCAAGTATAAAAGTTAATGTACGTGTAGGACACGTAGCTCCATCAGACAAAACCCAAGTGAGACGTTGCATTCTGTTTGCAGACGACGAATTACTGGAGTCAACACTCAGCAACAAAACGTCACCAGCCTTGCTAGTTGTCAAAAATTCTTGTGATTTTAAGGTATTTTTGTTTTCCTTATCAAGTTTAAAAAATATCAAGGAAGTGAATTATTAGGAAACAATCTATTTTCTTTGAAACCGAATTTATACATCTATCAAGACAAAAGCACCCAAGGCTCAATCTAAAAAAAAAGTGCAAAATCGTAGGGACTGGCCATGAACTAAAGGCCATACACATAGCCAGTTAATAGTCTACCTGTAATTAACAATAACTAACTATAATTCACCTTGTGGGTGTTGGATAGTAAGGGAAGTACAAACATTTTATTTTTAAATTAGTCCGAGATTACTCTGACGCCCCACGGCTCCAGCTTGTCTGTCAAAACAGCCGTTGGACGTCAGAGTAATCTCGGACTATTTTTAAATGTGCTTGGAAGATTAAGGTCTGTGTATCATATGGCTACATGTATATCTAGTCCAGTCCACTTTAGTAGATCCAGAACTTTCCATAAGGGGTCCCACTGACTAAGAATTTTTGTCCTACCATGTAAAGACTTAATGTAATAAAAAAAAATGTACAATAAAAAAATCACTACCTACCTACACTTTTTTCTTTGATGTATTCAATCCTGATATGATAGTAATAGGAAACACATATATTATACATTGTATAATTTGGCCCAATCAAATTTTTCCCTGCAAAAGGGTGTGTGTATTCTATCTGCCTATGGTCCCTATGATCAATATTGCACCGCCAATTTAAAAAAAATGCAGATAATGAAATATATTATATATGTAAAAAAAATATCACCTGGAGTCTCCCATTTTTGGTACTTTGGTATTCACAATTTTTTTTTAGAATACTCCACATTGTGACATGTCAATGATGAATGATTGGCGCCAAAGATATAATAATATCAGATTATTACATGGCATTTTTCATATCGCATGTATTATCAGCCCTAGGTTCAATATTAGCCCAAGAGCCGCATGGCTCGAGGGCTGATATTGACCGAGGGCTGATAATACATACGATATGAAAAATGACATGTTATGATCTTTTTATCATATGCTTCAACAGTAGAGAAAAATAATAGATTCATATATTGATCCTTTTACGTGATTCCCGAAAAGAAGTTGAAAGAGTAAATAGTTCACGGACGTCGGACCCAAAATCTGATACATTCAATATGAAATCTATCATATGCCTCAACAAAGAAATAAAACACAATTTAATATGGACGAATCGACAAAAAAATAATTCAACAATATACATAATGAACATTGTTTGGAAAAGTCAACTTTTTTTAAAGTAACTTTCTAAATTATGTTTCAGAAAATCTAAAAAAATGCATTTATTTAATTTTTTTTTTTTTTTTAATTTAATTTAATTATTCTACACAATATACTTTCCAGTATTCAAATAATTGTTTTGTACACTACTTTGTAATATTTTTCCACTGAAAACGTAGCATTGAGGTATATTTTCCGGAATTTGCTGAGTATCACCGGAATGCCATGTGATAACGTTACGGAAAGGCATGTGATAACAATCGAAGCATGTGATAAACTTTTCATATCAGCCCGCTAAACACCAATTCGAAAATATGGAAAATACTTTAATTTAATGTTTTTATCATATGATCATACGGTAAAAATAATATGTTATTTAGTCTAAGTATATGATAATCAACCTTATCATGTATTGCATAATGTTTTACACATGTACAGAACTTGTATGTTATTTAATATATAAAAAAACCAGATGTACAAATATACAAATATAGCAACATTACCAATGAGACAACATACCACTGGAGACTAAATGACATCCAGGTTCGTACACAACTGTACATGTAGGTTACTGTTCAGCCTTTAACAATGAGCAAAATCTAGTGTATATATTGTATGGTGTTCTATGAAAAAAGTTTCTCTGTGAGTTTTATTATAATATATTCCTTCTGTTTCAGTTTGACAAAGATGCACTCAAGGGATTATTTAGCATTGGAAGTGAGTCTTGGGCTGTACTTGTATGGTCATTTGCTATTGTTCCAGGAGCAACTTTCCAAGGGAGACCTGATCATAGCAATGCCTTAGATCTTCCGGGTATGCCAGTTCACAATCTGGATCAAACTCTGGAATGTTCATGTGTAGTAGGAGGAAGCATTTTTGTGCCAAATAAAGATATCACCATATTAACATCTGAATTAACTGTTAATGACTCAGGAAGTGAGAGTGATCAGGATGACCAAGGTATTTCAGATCATAATAGTGCTGAGGATGAACATTACACCTCCATCTTTCAAATAAGAGGTTCAACATATGGTGATCAATATCAACATAATCTAAAGGAGGTACAAGGTGCACTAAGACAATGTATCTGGGATCTATACGAAGAAAACCTGATCATCTGTTCATCGTTCTGTAACTGGCTTTTCACCTCCATAACTTGGCCTATGACAATTTTTACAGACGAAAGTCAGCTTGATATAAACTTCTCCTCACACACATGTAGATTATCAGATTATCTACACATGAATATCATAAAATATTTGCCAGTGAACCGTAATGAAAATGTTTAGCCAGTGAGCCCAGCTAATGAGCTAATGAGCTAAAATGAATCAAACTGTGTGCTCAGTCAGAGTGATATTTTAAGGTATCTTTACAAAGAAAACCTGCAAATCTGAGTGGCGGATCCAGAACTTTCAATAAAGGGGTGGGGGCTCTGACTGACCAGAAGGTTGCCCACTCCCGTCATGCTTCGATGATTTCATATATAATCAACTAAACTTTCCCACTCCCTTGGTCTGTCTATGCATGCATCTGTTTATCGTTCTGCGAAATAGTACTAATACTGGCTTTTTCCCCCTCCCTTATTTTGCCCTAGACAGTTGCTTATCTGTTTATCTTTCTATCACTGGCATTTTTTTTACTATAGATTTCATGCGTACAAACCTGACCTAAAAACCCATGTTCTATTGACCCTTTTGGGATCCGGGATGTCTATTTTGAATTTTGGGATGGCGGGATTTGATATTTTTTAAATTCGTGACTTCGGGATTTCATGTTTTTAATTTCAGGATTTCGGGATCAGGACTTATTTAGACTTACCTTCTAATACTATGTATTTTATTTCGTTTGAAATAGGGTTTTTCCCGTTTGCTATTTGTAGTTTTAAATATTTACAGATGGGAACTAGTATAACTAGTTCGGATACTGGTTTTGTAACAGTATGTACTATTTATAAGTTTGACGTTAGGTGCAGGAGGCACGAGGAAAGTTTGGCGGTTTTTATGGGTGGGGTCAATCTAATTAAAAACCGATCTCTCATCGCTCCTGTTTCTGATATGTCGCGTGGGAGATCTAACGAAACCCGCTTTGAGGTCACATGTGAGTGACCTCGTAGGTGTGTCTTTTTCGACCAATGAAATTGAGTCTTCCATGATCTTGGAAGTTTAACGTAAGGCAAAGGGATGTAACTCATTTTATTTACGACGAAATCGTCAGTCAAAATAATTCATAAACTTTTTTGATTGGCTTATTAATAGGTCGTCAACTCATTTGCATATCTTTATAAATTCATGACTTTTAGTTCACTCACATGTGACCTCAAAGCCGGTTTCGTTAGATCTCCCACGCGACATATCAGAAACAGGAGCGATGAGAGATCGGTTTTTAATTAGATTGGGGTGGGGTTTAAAGGTACTATATAAAGTTTGGGATTTAAATGTATTAGTATCGAAGGTGCTCGCAGTTACGTCGGATTGAAGTTGGTCACATAGGTATATGTGCAGTTGCTGCTATGTTTATTGTACGTACAGGCGTTGGAGGCATTAGCCGGGGGAAAAGAAACGATGCGAAAGAGGAACTTGTTTTCACATGACGGAGTTGAGTATAATGTTGACTTTATTTACATTCTGAAATCATGCCTGGAACGTATTATTAAGTTAGAAGCGAAAATCAATATATTTGTGTTCTTTTTAAAAAAAAACCCGTTTTACAGGTTTATGATTTTATTTTAAAATACTACAAAATTTGGTTATATATTTCCATTCAATACTGAACCATGTGAATCATGTTGAGTTCATTAATATGAAAAACAAAATAGCTTTTAAGCATGCAACTTTTATTTAAAAGTTGATAGATGAAATGCTCACTAAATATTACAGTGTCCACTTTTTGTATAAATCTGATTACCGTTTCAGTACAAAGTTCAGGTAAAGAATTTGTAAGACTTGTACTAGATTTGAGACATGGAAACAACATATGTTTAAATCTTCTCGCAGTGAGATGATTTTGTCACGGAGAGTGATGCGAGTTACAGATGAGTTTGAAATGGTATGTATGAAATTTATTTTATTAGATCGCTGGGAGCGATGTGATTGGTTGCACAGTGTAGTGCACCATGGAATGTTGTCGCTGGGAGCGATGTGATTGGTTGCACAGCGATGTGATTGGTTGCACAGTGTAGTGCACCATGGAATGTTGTCGCTGGGAGCGATGTGATTGGTTGCACAGTGTAGTGCACCATGGAAGGTTGTCGCTGGGAGCGATGTGATTGGTTGCACAGTGTAGTGCACCATGGAATGTTGTCGCTGGGAGCGATGTGATTGGTTGCACAATGCACCATGGGATGTTGTATAATTTTAATTAATATACAGAAAACAAAAGATTAAATTTGAAGGCATTAACTTTTTGTACATTATTAAATATATGTATACAATTGATTTGAAGATGAGACTTGTAATAATCATCATGTGAACCATGTGGAGTTCATTAATATAAAAAAAAAAAAAAAAAAAAAAAAAAAAAATCAGCTTTTAAGCATGCAACTTTTATTTAAAAGTTGATAGATGAAATGCTCACTAAATATTACAGTGTCCACCTTTTGTATAAAATCTGATTACTGTTTCAGTACAAAGTTCAGGTAAAGAATTTGTAAGACTTGTACTAGATTTGAGACATGGAAACAACATATGTTTAAATCTTCTCGCAGTGAGATGATTTTGTCACGAAGAGTTATACGAGTTACAGACGAGTTTGAAATGGTATGTATGAAATTTATTTTATTAAGTCGCTGGGAGCGATGTGATTGGTTGCACAGTGTAGTGCACCATGGAATGTTGTCGCTGGGAGCGATGTGATTGGTTGCACAGTGTAGTGCACCATGGAATGTTGTCGCTGGGAGCGATGTGATTGGTTGCACAGTGTAGTGCACCATGGAATGTTGTCGCTGGGACTGATGTGATTGGTTGCACAATGCACCATGGGATGTTGTTAAATTAATATACAGAAAACAAAAGATTAAATATGAAGGCATTAACTTTTGTACATAATTAAATATATGTATACAATTGATTTGAAGATGAGACTTGTAATAATCATCAATTTTATATGTTTTTTCATTAAATACCACAATTTTGATTTTATTTTATCAGCAGGTCGCATTTACTATAAAACGATCAGAGTTTTAGTACCATATTGGAGACCTTATGCATGTGCTAATTATTTCCCGGATTCCACAAATTTGCAGGTGTAGGTATAAAAAGTAGCCCGTTTTTATGTGAGATAAATCGGACAGTACCAAGAGTTCAACTTGGAGAGATTTTAAAACGAATCAAGGAAAACAGTTTGAGAAATTATCCATCGATTCAAGATTTGCAAAACATTTGTCTGCATAACCATCTATTGCGGAAGCTTCCGGTTCAATATGTCGTATTTGACGTTCCGATTGTCGACTTGAAACTGTTATTGGTCCAGTTTAGTGGTTGAAGATTTATCTTCAGTTAGCAATATCTCAAAAGACTTTTTATATCAGCATCTTATTCTGAACTGTTTCATTTCCTTTGTTTCGATGTTACTGCGAGCAACTAATCCTATATCTGTGTTTGTCTTGTTTATAGCCTATTGAATTAGAAATTAAATGCTTTAAATTCGGACGAGCAGGGCGAGGGAGAATTTAAATGTATTTTATTTCGTTTGAAATAGGGTTTTTCCCGTTTGCTATTTGTAGTTTTAAATATTTACAGATGGGAACTAGTATAACTAGTTCGGATACTGGTTTTGTAACAGTATGTACTATTTATAAGTTTGACGTTAGGTGCAGGAGGCACGAGGAAAGTTTTGGCGGTTTTTATGGGTGGGGTTTAAAGGTACTATATAAAGTTTGGGATTTAAATGTATTAGTATCGAAGGTGCTCGCAGTTACGTCGGATTGAAGTTGGTCACATAGGTATATGTGCAGTTGCTGCTATGTTTATTGTACGTACAGGCGTTGGAGGCATTAGCCGGAGGAAAAGAAACGATGCGAAAGAGGAACAATGTTATATGTCATGTGTTTATATAATGTTTCGATTGAAGAAATATGTACAATTCAGTAAAATAAAATATTGTATCGCAAGAGAAAATAAGATGTTACTGCGAGCAACTAATCCTATATCTGTGTTTGTCTTGTTTATAGCCTATTGAATTAGAAATTAAATGCTTTAAATTCGGACGAGCAGGGCGAGGGAGAATTTAAATATAAAAATCACAACTCAGAACCGGAACAATGACACTATGTCTAATTTACCTCGACTACTGATCAGCTGATATGCAAAGCTAAAAACAGACACATAAATGACAAAAAATAGTGATTGAAAGATTGATTGCACTTTAAATGCATAATTCAGACACGTGTTACATGAGGAGCCGGTTTGTTTACAAATAATAATGTTACGTGTAAGCGCACTGACGTCACAATTGCATTGATCTTGCAATACACTACAGTTCACTCATACAGAACCCATTATCATGCAAACATGTAACGTGAATGTGATTGATTATCAAATAATACAGAATTAATGCACGTGCAGTTTTAGAAGAAATTAGTTCATCAAATAGATTTTGACACGAATAGGTCGGGTTGACATTTCTGTCATCGGAGAAAAACTGACCGCCAAAAATGTCTAGAGAAGCACAACTCGAGAACATTATAATTAATAAGCCATACTTACCAAAATTACTCTATATTAATAAACCATATGTAAGTGAAATTTCACACAATGATAACGATAAATAATTTTGATGATGGCGATGAAGCTGGTTAAATTGGCGCTAAAAATATTCTTACTCCTATTGCTTTACGTAATATTTGTATAGAATTAAATTTGACTGAAGTTCAGCATAAAAAATGTGAATATGCAGGAGCATGACAATATATTACTGATAAAGTGTGTATTTATTTCTGTAAACAAAGTTGCCTCACGCCCTGCATAGGCCGATCCAGGGGGGGCCTCGGAAAAATTTGGTTGATTATATAGGGAATCATTAAAGCATGACTGGAGCGTCCCCCCCCCCTTAGGTCAGTCAGCGGGGTCCCCCTTAGGAAAAGTTCTGGACCCGCCACTGCCCTGTATACTTCACTAAGGATTACATTTGAGCGCAAGGAGATCTCTATCTGTGAATCGGTTTATTAACCCCTTCAAACCAAGGGTCGAAGTTCGAGATGTTAACATATTAACGGAAATTTTTAGCGTTGCTTTTACCATTGAGGCCATCTATTTTTATTGCGGGGTTTCACATATTCAAATCGGAATTATAGAAAAAAAAGGAATGTTGTTAGCAGAATCAAAACAGAAAATAATAAACACTTGATTATTTTCAGCAATACATAAATTGGATTGAGGGATATGTATTCACATTATTTGTAAAACTCTCCTTATTCCTGTGAAGCGTGTGCTTTACATCGAGGCTTGCTATGCTTTACATCGACGCCACAGTACTTCAACCAATCAGGGAATGTTTATTTGGGGCATTCGACCTATTTTGACTCAGATTTTGGCACATTTTAATCGAAATTATAAAAAAATGGAATGTTGTTAGTACATATAAAATAGAAAAAGATGAATACTTTTATCTAAAGAAAATTTGGATGGGGGTTCTGTGTATTCACATTATTTGTACAACTCTCCTTACTGTTGCCATATTTTGGAATTTCCGTGACCTAAATGGTTCGCGAAAATTAATATTTTTATATATAGTATTATAGTAATAACAACTAAATGATTGATGCTCCTCTTCCTTTATGATTGACTACCCCCTTCCTTTATCCGGGCTTTGGACCGGCAGTTCTTGCAACTTTCACCAAGTCAGGAAAACATTTTTTTGTAACAAGCTTTTGATTTTGACGGCAACAGACAAAATACTAAAAGGGAATATAATGTCCATTCTTAAAGTCATGTGTAGTATAAAGTTGTTTGAAATATTTTGGACACCACTTAAAGGTACCATCATCATAAAAAATGTTCAAGACATAAGTCGGGAGCCTATAATTCAGTGGTTGCCGTTGGTGGAACTATTTCTTATTTGTATGTATTTTCACTTTTTGTTTTTTTTTAATAAAAAGCAGACTGTTTTACCTTTTGTCATACTGGGGCTTTTTAACGCTTATTATACATACGGTATGGATTTTTCTCATTGTTGAAGGCCGTAGAGTGCCAAAAAGTTGTTTACATATTCTTTCTTTTCTTCTAATGAATAGTTATCTTGGCAATCATACCATATCTTCTATTTTTATATAGATTAGACGACTGCGTCTCGTGGAAAAGAATCATATTTCTCTCACATCATGCGTCCTTTTAGGTATAAACACTCAAGTCTGCCGTTGTAAATTTTGAAATATCAGTCGATACTATGGTAGAATCTATATCTAGCACGTTTACTTGTTTTCTATTATTATATGATAATCGTTAGATGGAGTGCTTTATTTATCAAAAGATTGTTTTTCGTAAACAACAATTTGGTTATCTCCAGACGGGTAATTTAAGTAATTTAACTGTCAAAATCATTCTTGCGCCTTCAAACAAATAAATCTCCAGATATTTTTAAGTTCAATATCTTTTTCAACATATCAAATTGTAATCAGAGAAGACAGAATTTGCGCATCATTTTTTAACATAACTAAGGATTGGTCTGCTACTGGTTGCTAACTTACAAACATATTCCCCGGTTATGGACGGATAGTATTAAACGTCTGACTTTAGTGGTAATATTAAACATGAGAATAAGTACGTTTCCAAATAATCAGTTAGAAGGCTTTTTTTAAAACCCACTTCCATGTTAATAATGGACTATACTAACAAGCTATATTGTGATGATGATTACACATCGTGCAGGTTCGACAAGTGGAACCATAACCAAGATATCCGCCAGGTAGAACTAAGAGCAGTTAACCTGAGCATGATTATTATAGGTTTTCCCTGTACCTGTATCACTCTGCTAGGCTCAAAATAACATTTCTGATCACTAACTAAACGAAAAGATGGCATATTTTGCATTAATTATTTAGCCTTTAACAAATTTAAATTCAAAAGCTTTATTGAGTGCTGCTCGTGCGATATGTGCTAACAACTCTATTATCAGGGACTCTTCGAGCTCACAATCTAGTAAAGTATGTGCCTGTCTCTAGTCCGGAACCTGGTATTCAGTGGTTGTCGTTTGTTTAAGTGTTGCATAATTGTTTTTGGTTAATTTTTTTGTACATAAAATTAGGCCGTTTGTTTCTCGTCATTTTGGGGCCTTTTATATCTGACTATGCGGTATGGGCTTTGTTGAAGGCCGTACGGTGACCTATAGTTGACAATTTCTGTGTTATCTGTCTCTTGTGGAGAGTTGTCTCATTGGCAATCATACCACATATTTTTCATATTTCTTCTAATTGTAATTTCTGTTCAATGAATAAACAACAAATAAACAATTGTATTATATCTGCTGGTATATATTTAATTTACTATAGGTTTTTCTAATGTCAATATGAAAAAATTGCGTTTTCTTGTATGAAAATGTCATATATCTTATTTGAATAATAACATCACACACATCGGGACTAGATGACCTCTTCAAAAACTATTGGGCAAGAAATTATTAGCTAGCGCCTCTTTCTGATATGGGGACAACCGGTGTCGTGGGCCTCAATCCTTTTTGTTGTCTTGGGGGGACTAATGAGATTGAAGTCACGCTTTGAATATCGATATCTAAATTTTATTCCACAGCCATGTTATCAAACACATGGGTGACAGACGACACTCACTGTTCGCCGCCGACAAACATAAAAAAGGTATACAGTCCCGTAAAATACAATAAACAGTACAAATTATGTCCTACATTTCCGGTAACCAGAAATACCAAATAGAGGTATATAACATCCCCCGCCCAAATATAAAATTTGAAAATTTTGGTCTGGTCACTGGAAATGCAGACAGCAATATAACATAATACAATAATAATAATAAAAAAAAATACATTTCAAATTTGTATACACCCTTTCTCACTCTGGCATTACTAACTCCGTACATGGACACAGTTTTGTTTGTACTTGCATATATACTATATCATATATAAGATGAATATAACATTTCATAAAGTTGACTCAACTCTTAAGTTTGCTATTATTGGTGACAATTTGTGCTCTAATCACAGTGATGCTAGTAGAGACCCGAAACTCTTAATACAATTATTTTAAATAACACAATCTAGTATAACACTATCACACACTCTTATATAACTAGCCAAAAGTTCACATGAAATAATTTTGATATACATGTATACATACACTCTCAGTCTCAATAAACAATGTTATAGAAAATGTACAGGTTTTCACTCTAGCAGACACTAACACTCTGTACACCGTTATAAATTCAACTGAGAAAAACTTTTCAATTCTGTTGCATGTAACACATCTAGTTCATAATAATGCCTTATCTAGCTTCATGATATATATACTTTTTGAATGTAACATATGATAGAAATGCATACCTTTAAGAAAAAATAACAACCATCAATCGTAATATCATACGAAAATAACAGTAAATAAAAGTACATTTGACATTAGTACAATGCAATAACAGCGATGCTATCATCACCAAAAACGATTATGTCCTTCTGCATAGTCCATAGCTGAAAATCAGGGTATAACTGCAACTGCTCACATCTCGCGATCTAAGGTATGTAAGTTTAGCGATGCAATCATCACCAAAAACGTCACAAATCAAGAAGATTATGTCCTCCTGCATAGTTTATATAAACTGTCTAAATCCCGCAATCGAATGTTATGTTAGTTTAGCGATGCAATCATCACCAAAACAGCAATATATATATATATATATAAATATATTTATCTTCCTCAAAAGTCCAACCATAGCTATTGCTTAACGAAGTGTAAATAAATTGAGCGATGCAATCATCACTTTATAAAGCTCGCCACTAAATTTTGTAAGACATCCAATCAATGCTATTTTTAAACGAAGTGTAATTTCAGTTAAGCGATGCAATCATCACTTTTACTGATAACGCACGCATTGTCTGTTTAGCGATGCAATCATCACCAAAACAAGGAATTAAACTGATTTCTCAAAATTCATCTACGGCACTCTGATTGTTTCATTTAATAACTTTGCAATATATGACATATTTGACTTTGAACTAATGGTTTGGCGATGCAATCATCACCATGCGAAAGTTTACTAAACATATAACTACTGAATCAACGGCGGTGGTCTTGAAAGTAGCAAGGTTTGTGCTTTGGGTGGTAATTTTGATAAAGGGAGCCAAATCGCATTCTGTGCTGGTTCTCCTACTTTCTGAATCAAGTAAACGAAATTTGCACCGTCTTTTCGCTTGGCAAGAATACGTTTTACTTTCAATTGATTGTTTTCGCATGAATCCACTATTTTATGGGGTCGATAAAGTTATCATCACGGTACCGCACAGGCTTCTGAATATTCCTTCTTAGTCTATTTAAATTCGTAGTATCATGTTGAGAAACCACATCTGTATCCAGGGCTTCACTTTCTGTCGTCACATTTGTAGATATAGACTTAGAATTCTCCGAGGTGTCTCTGTCAACGGAGCTAGAACTATTATCCGACTTACTGCTAGTATTTTCACTTTCGTCGGTTTGTTGGTTAAAATAAGGTGCTGGTAAGGGCACCCGTATATGTGCAAGCTTTAATCTATTGATGTGCACGGGACGGCGAAAATTTCTCTTTCCTGTTGGATCTCTTAAAATAACTAGATGTGCACTCGGAAGACATGTTACAGTAAACGGTCCATCATAAATATGCTGAAATTTCCTGCCTTGTCCAACGGGCTCTCTGGATAAATAAACATTGTCGCCTACGGTCAAATCTAGTTCATGTGCATTTTTATTTTCGGTTTCTACCATTTTCCGTTGAGCAACAAGGGTATTCAATTTTACATGCTCTCGAATAATGTTCAAACGGGAATTCAAATTCTCAACATAGGTTTTTACATCTTTCGGAATATCTTTAAAATCAACTATGTAAGAAGGCGATAACGGAAAATTTGGCCTTTTTCCGTAGACAATTTCAAAAGCAGAGTATTTTGATCCTGAATTTACACAACTATTGATTGAGAATACTATTCCAGGAAGCATTTCTTCCCATTGTTTATTGTCTAAAACATATGGCGTTAAACGCTCCGCTAAGGTTCGATGCGTTCGTTCACAGCGACCCAAACAGTGATGCATCATACTAGGTGTAAATTCTTGCTCTACATTCAACATTTTGCACACTTCCATTGTACATTTGCCAATAAATTCTGATCCTTGGTCTGAAATAACCGTGTTACACACACCAAAATTACAGAAAAAATTGAAAATTGCCTGAGAAACTGATATTGCATCGTTATTTCGTAATGGCACAGCAAACAAGAAATTACTGAAAGCATCAACTGCTGTAAAAACGTATGTATTGGCATTATTTGATAACAAGTGGTCCAAAAATGTCCATTTGCCATACTTGAAATGGTTCACTAGGCGTAGGATAAGCTACTATTTTTGCTTTCGTTTTTAAATTGCTAACTTTACGTGACTGGCACTCATGGCAAGACTGCACATATTCACTGATTATTTTACCCATTCGCGCAAAATAATAACGCTCTCTAACAGAGTCTAAAGTATTCTGAATTCCACTGTGTCCACCTAATGGGGAGTCATGAGCAATTTTTAAAATTTGCGAAATCAATTGTCCAGGAATAACAAGTTGAAATTCACTCATGCTCTTTGTCCTTTCTGATGTTGCCTTTCTACGGTGATATAACACATCGTCAACTAAAATGAACTCACACGACTCCAATAAAATACGGCGAGATTCTTTTTGTGAATCTGGCAAAACATCATCTTCTAAATATGCAATAATTTTCCTTAAATCGCTATCTTTCCGTTGTAACTTTTTGATGTTAGAGGTATTTGCACCAACTTGAAAATCGCGCAAAGTATTAGCAAGTTGTTCAACGTTCTGATTATTTCTGGCAAATTTCTTTTTGCGATTGTGTACATAAGAGTCTGACTCGTCCGTATCGGCATCATATGGATCATTTAGCGAGTTATGCTCGTCCGTTTCTACATTGTATAAATCGATGTGCTTGTCAGCTACCATGTCTATAGCCTGTACAACAACGTCCGTATTATCATTCGATTCAAATAAATCAACAAATTTCACTCCACCGGATAAACGTATTTCTCCTGTATTTTCTGTTACCAAGGGGAAAAACGGATCATCTTCTGCAGGGCTTTCGATAGGAATGTTTTGGGGATTTTCACATCTTGAGAGCGCGTCAGCGACTTTCATTTGTTCTGCAGGCTTATATTGAATTTCAAATGTAAATTGCTGGAGAATGGCAAGCCAACGCTCATAAATAGCTCCTTTGAATTGCTTCATAAACAATGGTTGGAGTGCTTGGTGGTCGCACTCCACGATAAATTGTGTACCCCTTAAATAATCCGCACAGTCAAGAATACTACACTGTAAAAACAGCGTTTAGATTTGAAACGGATTTAAAACATGTTTAGGTCTAAACGTGTTTAGGAAAGCGTTTAGGATCTAAACGGATATTTATCTAAACACATAAAAACCTAAACGTGTTTAGAATTTAAACGTGTTGCAGGGTTATTATCAGTGAATGTTATCATTAAGCTAAACACTAAATGGCATCTAAACACTTCTGAAACACTTTCCTAAACACCTAAACACTTTATAATATTTCAGTACTGGTTTCACCTTTTTTACCCGATCATGGTTCCTACATATTCAAACATATTCTGTGAAACTATGTTATCTTAGCTGTCTTGAAATTAACATTATTTTCAAACTTCAGTCCCGAGTATGCGGAGCTTCTTTATTAATTAAAGAGAACAAATCATATCATCTTCCCCAACCGAGTTTCCCTATTTTGTGTTGTAAGATTATAAAATTACTTTCAATTATTTTTTTATAAGCTAAGCAATTAATTGTTTATATCAGAGACCTATTATATAAAATAATCTTATATAGTATAAAACCCCAAGGAAGATGTGAGTGAATTTCTCTAATTTCCGGAGTCGTTGTCCGAATTTGATCTTATATTAATTAACGAACAGAGTTATCTATCGTGGTAATTTGATACGGACGCCTTCGGACCCGCCAAAGACAAACAACATTTAAAACAATGGATCCCATCTATCAAGCATATATATCTATTGACGATGCAACATATACAGAAGTTCATATTAGAATATTGACGGAATTAAAAGTCATCTTAACAGTTATTACAGCAGCGGAAGGTAAGCAGATCCAGATTTCATAAAAAGGGGGAGGGGCACATACCATAATCTAACAGTCTAATAAAAGGAATATGTGCTTTAAACTGTTAACCTATGCTATTTCAAGTTCACTTTTGTGGTATGAATCATATAATATAAACACATAATCAGTCGCAGGAACCAAGCAGAAAATAAGAATGAGCTAGTTCGGAAATTTAAAATGAGATTGAATAGTCTAAACTGTCACTATACACACGACAGGAACAAATATGTTAGATATACTGTTCCCTGCTGTACATAATGTAATAAAAGCATAGTTTAAAGTTGGTTTTTTTTTTTATCTATGCAAGGAATTTGATCCCAAAGGCCCATACTGCAACATCCTTTACACAAACACTGAAATTATAGTTTCACTTCATTTGTCAAAGAAAAACAAAGAATACCAAAAGGACATTCAAACTCATTACTTAAAATAGACTGACCACGTCATGACTAAAAAGTTGAAAATAAACTGGCCATGCCATGGCTAAAAAGTTGAAAATAAAATGAAATTCTAACTCCAATGTCAAAAATAAACTGTCAAGTTGTTCTTTTTTTTATTTAAACCTATTATAATTATTTGTATGTATGCATTTCTAGGACTGTGACACTGAAGTTGGAATGAAATTTTAAGAGCTAGAATAAATCCATACCATAGATCAAATTGAAGAACAGATCAGGAAGAGAGAAAAAAGATCACTTAATTTCAAGAGCAGATGTAAGTAAAAATATATAAGTATACTGTTAAGTTGCCAGTAAAACTACAGGTATAATACGATTGAAAAATGGAGGTTAAATCATTCTCTAATTATCCTGTTGAATAGGTTAAAAATGGGCAATTTAAAAAAAATATATTCATAATATTAGGATAAAATAGGAAAAACAGGCTGTAATTCTCAGAAATCATTTATTATGTAAAAAAACCTTGCATGCTTGTTTGCTCTATATATTGGTTCCCTATGATTTATTTGTCTTTTGATGTATACATTTGTACAAAGTGTAAAGTATTGTCTTTTTAACTACAGTTTGTATTTTTCTTTTGTAAGAATCTTTTTCAAGAAGCTTGTGTAATGTTTTTTAATAAACATGATCTAAGAATAAGTGACTGTTACATACAAATGTACATGAAGGTTTCATATTTTTCATTTCAGGATACAAAGTTCACCTGACAACCAAAAGGGAACTGCACACCAAGAGCCTTTATCATTCAAAAGAAGATTGTTCCGCAATGAAAAATTCCTGTATGATAGGAGATGGACTAACAATTTCTGTTTTGTTGAGGATATTATAAATCATCAAATTTTATAATTGTATTTTTTGTTTGCATTTAGTGAGACTTAAAAATAAATTATTGAAATAATTTGAATAGATTGTATGTTATGTTTAAGACTAGATCAGAAAAAAAACAACAACAAAAGAACCAGACTCTAAGTTGTATAAAATGTGGAAGGTCCATAAAACGTAAAAAAAAATCAAACACTTGACTACATAAACAATCAAAAGGAAAGAAAAAAAAGGTCATATTCCTGACTTGGTACAGGTTTTTCTTTAAAAATAATGGAGGGTTAAACTTTGTCTAATTGTTTACAGACTTTTCAAAACTTTGTCTTATTGTTTACAGACTTTTCTTAACTTGGTCGTATTGTTTACAAACTTTTCTTTGGTCTCCAGGAAGAATAAAATGTGAAAACCTATTATTGTTAATAGTATTATTATCATTACTGAAGTTTTCTAGCTTTAATATACTATATAGACAAGTCAAATAATTTTATTATGGTGAAAAAAATTACAAGAACATGAAAGCAGAAATGTACACGTGTATTGTATATTCTACAACACAGTGTGGACTATTCAACCTGTAGTGCTGTACCATACAAGCAGTTCCTGTGAAATCAAAGTACTAGTAGGCTAACCTTTGGAAGGTCTAAACACCATATATTTCTGAACATATAACATCTAAACACTTGTTGAAATCTAAACACTTGTTAAAATCTAAACATGTTTAGATGCTAAACGCGTTTCAAAACGTACACAGAAAAAGTGTTTAGATAAGTGTTTAGAATCTAAACACTGTTTTTACAGTGTAGTGACCATTCCCAACAACTCTAATTTCGTAGGACCATACGACTGCTGCCATCGTGATAAAGACTTTGATCCGAAACGAATGATATTTGGTTTTTCCTTTGTTGGGTCCTTCTGATAAAGCATGTACCCTATTCCTTTTGATGAAGTATCCACAGCCAATATAAACGGTAAATCGAAACGGGGGAAACTGAGATTATCGGTATTAACAAGATGAGTTTTAAGATTTTGAAATGCTGTAGATTGTTCAATTTTCCATTCAAATTTTTGATTTTTCTTCAGGAGTTTAGTGAGAGGACTAATTATAGCACTGAAATTTGGTATAAACTTTTTAAACCAGTTAAATAATCCAATTGTGCGACGAAGTTGTTTTATATTCTGTGGTGCCGGAAAGTCGACAATAGCCTTCACTCGATCTTTTGGGGGTCTTATCCCATGTTTAGAAATCTCGTGTCCAAGAAAAATACACGTCTCACTTGCAAAATGGCATTTTTTTCTGTCCCAGTTTTAGTCCTGCATCTCGAAATCGTTTAAAGATTTCTTTGATATCGTCTAAATGCTTTTCAAAGGTTTCAGAGCAGATCAATACGTCATCTAAATAGCACAAACAAGTTCTGAATTTTAGACCACGCAGTACCTTGTCCATTAGAAGCTGAAATGTGTTAGGTGCCGTCTTTAACCCCATTGGCAGCCTTAAAAACTTGTACGTTCCAAAACATGTGTTGAAAGCGGTATATCTTGACGATTCGGCGGATATGCCCATCTGAAAAAACCCGGAAGATAAATCTATCGAAGTTATATAATTTGGTACTATTTCAGCAAAGGCATCCGTCAGTTCTTGTAAGTTTGGTATAACATATTTAAAGTCTTCTGTTTGCGCGTTTAAATGTCTAAAATCACAAAGAAACCTATAACTTTGAGTTGAAGTCTTACTATTTGACGCTTCATTGCGCTTTGTGACTAATACTATCGGACTTGTAATGGGTAGCTCCTCTTGTTCACTAACTGGCACAACTATTCCCTGTTCAAGCAAGTTATCCAGTTGCTCACGCAAAACCTCACGTTTGTAAGGGGGTAACCTGTACGGCTTATGATGTTTACCAACAGCATTTGGCTTCAGATGTATTTTATGCTCCACTAAATGTGTATATCCAAGGTTTGGATTTTCTTTCGTCACAAATAAATCAAGATTATCAAACAAACATTCAGCTAATTCCGATTTTTGATCGTGTGTTAAATGATCGGATAAATCAAAATCTGTCTTGATCTTGGTCAAAATTTCTTGCCTGTCGGGACTGTCTGTAATGTCACATTGCTGTTCGGAAATATCGGTCCGCAGTCCATTTTCATTAGCAACCAACTGAATATTCTGCACTTCGGGTATCTCGGATTTTTCAGACATTGCAACATAGGTGTACTCATTTGATAATGTTGAAAATTCAGCAATATTTTTGCCTTTTGGAATCGTTATTTTCACATTACTAGCATTCAATAATTTAATCGGAATTTTGCGATTGACAGGAACGACAACTAAAGATTTGGCAACTAAAAACTTGTGGTTAACTGAAAATTTGCTGTTTACGCATATCCCTTGCAATCCGACTGTAACGTAATTTGGTAACTTCCCAAAAGTTAAGTATTCTGTATTCGGTTCAAGTTCTATCCTCTTACCTGTTTTAACCGGCACAGTCCTCTGATTACAACTAAAATCACTAAAATCTAAAACAATTTTATTTTCTCGTAAATATTCAGTACCGAGAATCAAAGGATGAGATGTTTTGGGAATGATATAAGTTTCAATAATTTCATTTTTCTGATGAATTGTGGCTTGAAGTTTGGATATTCCGTTAATTCTGATTTTATCGTTGTTGGCTAATCGAATTTCCGATTCACTTAGTTGCTCAAAATAAAGTTTATGACGATCGGATATCGAATCATACAAAGATTTAGAAATGACATTGATAGAGCTCCCTGTATCAACTAATGCAGCTATTCTTAGATCACCAAATAAAACAGTTATGTACAAAAATTTATCCTTAGTTGCATTTTCATCAAAATCGGCACCAATAGACGAAGTTAACCCGGACGATTGTGCCCCACACCCGGGTTGGTCCTGTTTCCCTGTGCATAAAACTCCAGTTTGGTACAAGATTGAGCAATGTGGCCATTCTGATTACAAAGTTGGCATTGATTAGACGGTTGAAGTTGACCATACCCGTTCCAGTTACATACCCTTTGAAAATGACCGAGACCTTTGCATCTCCTACATTCAGCTGAGTCAAAACGAGACGTATTTGCATAATTCGTGCTTGTATTTTCAGGTCTTTTTGGTTCTTTGTTGGGTACTTCCCTGACTGCCATACTAGTTATCAGACCGCTTAACTGTCCGATTTGATCCCTAATGTCATGAACATCAGAATGGGATGGTTCACTCTGAACATGCTCCTTGTGTTTACCCTGAACTAAGTCGGTAAGAATAGCAACCTGATTTTGTAAATCACGGATAACCTCGCTCTGGTTGGAATCAATAATGTTTGATTTTCCTGGCAGCTGCCGAGGTGCATGTTTATTTTCATGTTTAAGAGCATTTATAGAGTCTCCGTGTTGTCTGTACCCACAGGCTTCCGCCATTTTTGCAGAAGTTAAGGCATGGTGTGCATCGACTGGTTGACCAGCACGGACAAAAAACGACATTTTTTCTGGCAACCCACTTATAAATTTTGCTACTAACTCGTGGTCATGCTTTCTTAATATTTGAGCTTTTTCCGAAAGCTGACTGAAATAATCTTCTAACGACTGACCCGGAGATAATACCATGTTTTGGAAAATTTCACTTTCCATTATAACTGTTGCGCTTTGCCAACTAAAATTTATATATTTTTCCTTGAACAAAACACAAATTGTTGTCCACGAACTCTTAGACTCGTCACTCAAAGAATTGTACCAAGTTAACGCAGGCCCCTTTAGATGTAAATGAAATGCTGCAATGCGTCTTTTGTCTGTTTCTGACAATTCATGGAGAAGTGCGTAAGATTCAAATTCACTGAAAAATCCTTTCGCATTATCTTGGGGGTATCCTGAAAATTCACGACACCTGACTAATTTGCTCATTGTTGAAGTAGTCTGAATCTTAATAGGTATATCAACCGATTCTGTGGGGATTTCTGTTACATTTAACGGTTGTGGGGTAGATGTAATTGGACTTGCCTCGGCTAATAACACATTTATTTCTGGTTCAAAATTTGCAGTGTTGTCTGGAGAATTAACATCACCTAAATCAAACTCTGTTAGCCCTACAATTTCGTTATCCTCAAGGAATCCGTCACTTAATAATGATTCAGAAGATAAACTTTGTATTTTACTGTCCGTTTCTGAATCGCTTTGATATTGGTTGTGTTCTAAAGAAGGCTCGGAATTTTCATCTGACATAATCACCATTTACCGGTACAAAAAATTGTGTTCATGTTAATAGAATGAATACAATGGGCACTACTTGAAACTCATTGGCGATACAAATATCACCAAACAAGTATTAATAAAGGAACATCGAAAATATTTTATGTCTACACACGTATTTAAAACTGTTCACTGCACATTTATTTAAATTGGAATGCAATACAATAATACTGGCGATACTATTATCACCCTGTCTATGCATGCATCATTTTTCCTTCATAAATAAACGAAAACGGATAATATCGGATTTCTGAGTTGTTGAGACATGCACTGGCGATACTTTATCACCAAATAATTAAGAGATACTAATCAAAATATGTAGCTGACTTGTCGCTGACAAAATTGTCCACTTCCACGTGTTCGCAAAAAAAAATAATGTTCACCAAAAATTATATCACAAATATAAGCAATATTTACGCTAAAAGCCTTTTTAAGTCCTCCACCATGTCGTGGGCCTCAATTCTTTTTGTTGTCTTGGGGGGACTAATGAGATTGAAGTCACGCTTTTGAATATCGATATCTAAATTTTATTCCACAGCCATGTTATCAAACACATGGGTGACAGACGACACTCACTGTTCGCCGCCGACAAACATAAAAAAGGTATACAGTCCCGTTAAATACAATAAACAGTATAAATTATGTCCTACATTTCCGGTAACCAGAAATACCAAATAGAGGTATATAACACCGGGTCGATATGGATAAGGCAATGTATGTGCATACGATACAGTTTTTATCCCATATTGACAGTTTGTTGACAATTTGCATACATGCCATTTTTTGCCTGATTAAATCAAATATGTAATAAAAACATATACCTTCATATTCTACTATTTGAGTAAAATGAGGTTGAAGTTTCAAATATTTGCCCAAAATTCGGATTTGTGGACGTATTTTTCTTTTCGACAGATTAACATAACTTTTTTGTTTTAAAAGATAAACACAAGCTGTTTTTTGATAAATTATTTGTAAATTCTGATTTATATAAATGTAGTTTAAATTTGTGCACTTTTTTTCTATCAAATAACTCATATTTATCAAATGTTCACAAATATAGAAAAAAAACATCACTTTTTGCTGTATATTATAAATCTATTTAAAAAAAATTGCACTATTACGTTTTCATGAAAATTTGCACACATTATCGTCTAACGTTATCAAACCAAATGACATTTTAAAAAGAGGGTTCCATGAACTCGTTTTCAAGTAAAATAAGTTTGAATGATAAAGATCAGTCGAAAACTGAATGTTTTCCCGATAAGTCGTAGTTTGATGTTGCAAAAATGACAATTTACGTTAGATACGTCATTACCTCCCCTGTAACTGTATCGTATGCCCTTCTGGTTTGATAGTTAAAAAAGAAACATGTTTTAAATCAAAAAACATCTACATACAATACGATACATATAGATTCCGCAACTGCAACAAGTGTATTACGATATTTCTCCACTCGAGAATAATTTTATTATTTAAAGCGCGAGGCTTGCCGAGCTTTTTAAATAATTAAAATTTAACTGTTGAGAGTAAATAAACGTTGTAGTACACGAGTTAAAGTGGTGGAATCTGTTTCTCTTATAATTTTTATCCTTCCTTTTCATAGATTTGAGGAAAGTTGTGTACTTTTGATGGGACGTCATCAGGCATGGTCGCCTTTTTTCATGACGTCACAATAAGAAAATTCAGAAGACAACAAGAAAATTTAACGTCACAATACACCCTTATCGCTATTTGTCCGCCATTGCTGGAAATCACACAGGTTCCCGTAAAATTTTGACGTCATAAAACAAAATGTCTGACGCCACAATGGAAAAGTGATTGTTGTTGACGTCAAAAGTTCAAGCGGACGGGTCAGCCGGGAATAGCGATAAGGTGTATTAAATTCCAAATAATCATTTGCCGAGAACAGATTTTT
This sequence comes from Mytilus edulis, assembly GCA_019925275.1. Classification (NCBI taxonomy): domain Eukaryota; kingdom Metazoa; phylum Mollusca; class Bivalvia; order Mytilida; family Mytilidae; genus Mytilus; species Mytilus edulis. The sequence goes on from CM034350.1 coordinate 39,595,885, forward strand.
CACTAGTGAGGAGAAATATTTTTCTCACACCGGTCAGGAAATGTGAAAATAGCACAAAAATTAGAGAAATCTATTTTCAACATATTCATATTGGAGTATTATTTTTTTAGCTGTTCGACACACTTTGAAGCCTTTTTTATATATCGTCCATTGCTCACACTCGTCTCGCAGCTTCTTCTTTTTTTTATATACAGTATCAACACAGATCTAGAGTTAATACCTTATTATCTGTACATACTATTTTGAAAAGCTACGCAGACTCAGCTTATATTGGAAATGGTAATTCAAAACGAAAACAAGCAAACCATTTGTTTTTAAATTGAGAAGATTTTCAGGATTAACCCTCTTAAACTTTTGGATTTTATGGATAACATCTGCTAATATTATAGGATCTGTTTTAAAGTTTTCAGTCATAATATTTCGGTCAAATTCTATGTACTAAAGATGATGATGTTTATTCAAGAAACTCGTGTTGTGAGCATAATTATGATTGATATCATACGTTATATTTCAACGGAAACTCGGTCGTTACCGGTGGTGATGGACTGTAGGTCTCAGGGAGTACCAACTGTCAAGTAACCAGTACTTATAGATATTGTCATAGATTAAATCATACATTTTGTGTTTATTTTTCATGTAGTGTTTTGAGACTGCATATGGTTTTTTTCGTCATAATACGTTTTTGTCATGATTTGTTTGGGTCGTTTTGGACTTGTGGGTGTCCTATATTCATAATACTAATTACTTTTGAATCTTTGATGTCGAAACGGCAATTTAATGAATTAGTTTTGATCTGTAGTTATCAAACGAAAGTTTAAAATAAAAGTACATTTTAATATGTTTTTGATATGAAAATTATAATCGATCCCATATCTAATTAGTGTACACCGGTAATGGTACCAGAATAACAGCAACACTGCTATACATTATTATCTTACTAGTAAGATGCCTTCCTGATACCAAGCAGAAAATGGCATGTTCTTGTCATCATTTCACGATTAATCAAAATATTACGCAATTTTATCCGTTAAAAGAAAAATACTGAATAAAATAGATTACTTATTACTCTTAAATAACAATAAAATTTCTTTGTCTTGCTTCTTATAACATGAAACTTCCCTGGATATATCCGGATATGTATTTAACGTATGTGGTGCCTGTCACTTTTCTTGGAGTAACTTGTCAGTATTTATGGCTATTTGTCAGTGTATTGTTTCCGGAGTACATGTATATATGCAATCGTGACCATATATATAATGACTGTTTCCAATTTACTCACCATGTTTACATGTCCAGTATGACATATTAATGCATACAAATGTCGTATTGGTTTATGCCCCGTTCCTTTTTTTGTATACAATTTTAGTATGTTATTTTACCGCGATGTTCAAATGAGTGTAAATAAACAATATCTTTCCTCTTTTGATCACTACTCAGCCAGGTTTCTGCTTTCGATATTTTTCATTCCCACTTATTTACATGTGTCTAGTCTATTCAATTTTAAATCTCGGCGAGTATAATAGTATATTTAAGAATTAATAGAACATACATGTATCTTAAAGTTATTCTAACACAAATTTCACAAGATTTGGCAATGCCTGAGTCGTTTGTTTCAGTTAAGATCCGGTCCGAGTTATCATTACTAAATGAAATCTCTGGTTTGAGGTTGCATTCCGTTTACTTCTGTTACCGGAAGGTGGAACTATTTCTAAGGACGCCTGCGGGAAAATGGTGGTTTCTCGTTGTTGCACAGCATCCACGAGAAAGTTCAACAAAATGCATTAGTATCCTTTAGCATGTTCAAAGCTTGTAGAAAAAGGACAAAGAAACAAACAATTGTTCACAAAACACAAAATATAAACTAAATTTAAAAGACTGAGCATAGGTGCTCCGGAAGGGTAAGCAGATCCTGTTCGAAATATGGCACCCGTCGTGTTGCTCGTGTTGGTACAAACCCTGTAATAAGTATAAGAAATTAAAAAAAAAGTGTAATATTATAGTAAATTAAATTACAGGCATCAAAAGATAAAAAAAAAAAACCCAGTTTAGACGTATTGCTTAATCGTGGATTTTGTAAACAAAAAATCTTCAAATCATTTTTCTTGAAAATACTGATTATATATAACAAATATTTGCCCGAGTTGTCCGTTTACTGCCATTCTTAGGAGGAAGTAGGTGCTTGACAGATCCAAAAGTGCTTACTCGTCAAGCTGTCGACCAGATTACGAGTTTTTACAGTTCACGAGTAGTAGAGAAATGTGTGATTAAATATTAAGTTCATTCAACATTTTGTTAAATTCAAAGTATTACCATTACATAATGCAGTAGGAAGTGGGGATATCAATAAACCGAAAAGTGCCAACACGTCACACCTTTTCACTTTCAAACTGCTTACTAAATATGAAGTCATGGTGTTCAGATTAACTTTGAAAAATTATGGTAAAAATATTTTGTAAGACGAAACTATTTTGTCATACAAACGGACAAGGTGATTTGAATCTAGTCCACTCCTAAAGTTGGGGTATACTTAAGTTAAATCACATTTCAATGATATTATCAAAATTGTATACTAGTATCACGTGAATTTTTCAAGAATTTACATATTGATTCAAAAAATATCCATTAATGAGTGAACTTCTGACAGCTCGATCTGCTCATTTGGGAGTTAAGCATTCCTAAAGCTGTCGACCATTTCTGTTTTAAAGACAAATTTGGCTTGGTACAGTGGAGATCAGTTCTAACCTCTCATAAATTCTGTCAGAATCTGTCAGGAGAACTGTTCTAGAACAGTATGTAGAACTGTCAGCCTGACACCTTTTAGTCAGTTCTAGGTTAGAACTGTTCTAGCTAGAACTGATTTGGTCAGTTCTACCTAGAACTGATTTGGACAGTTCTAGTTAGAACTGATCCTGACAGTTCTACCCTAGAACAGTTTTAGACAGTTCTAGCTAGAACTGACCAAATCTTTGGTCAGTTCTACTTCTAGAACAGTTCTACGGTTAGAATTGATTTCAAATTCTACGGCTAGAATTGATTTATAAATTCTACGGCCAGAATTGATTACAAATTCTACGGCCAGAATTGATTTATAAATTCTACGACTAGAATTGATTTATAAATTCTACGGCTAGAATTGATTTATAAATCCTACAGCTAAAATTGATTTATAAATTCTACGGCTAGAATTGATTTGGTTTAAATTTAAGAACTCTTTGTCTAAATATAAAGGCTTCGGTAAAATAGCGATTAATATTATAAAGAGTTTTGCTATTTTGGCGGTTTTAACCCCGCCATATTCTGCATGTATGTGACTGTTCCAAGTCAGGAGCCTGTTATTCAGTGATTTTCTTTTGTTGATGTGTTACATAAATTATTTGTTTTTCTTTCATTTTTTGAACATAAATTAAGCCGTTAATATTGGGGGGGGGGGGGGGGGGGGGCAGTATTATTTCATTTATTTTACATTTGTCATTCGTGGAGTCAAGGATGACTCGTTTTACATAACAAAATTATCTGACCTTAATGTAATACGTTATTCCGGCCCAAACCACCAGGGACGGTTCCAGCAGTTTAAAAAAAAAAAGGGGGGGGGGGGGGTCCAACTAAAATTTATTGTCCTCATTCAAAAGCACTGATTGTCCATAAAAAGGGTGCTGTACAGTAATTCAGTTATAATTTTAGGTCAAGAGGGACTGTAATATATACAAGTTAAAGCAATATTGGAAAACAATGACCTCAAAATTTTGTTCGCATGAATTTAAAGTGCCAGCATGTCCTCTTTTTATTCAAAGTATTGAATCGTAAACAAATATCAGTAGTTTTCATACTTCAGACTGAGTCGTGTAATAAAATCTTTTGACCGCATCAATCTTAACTGACTGTATTTGATCTTTCTTTCTGCATATCTATATAGCTGTACAGCAATTCAGTTATAATTTTAGGTCATGAGGGACTGTAATATACAAGTTACAGCAACATTGGAAAACAATGACCTAAAAATTTTGTTCGCATGAATTTATAGTGCCAGCATGTCCTCTTTTTATTCAAAGTAATGAATCGTAAACAAATATCAGTAGTTTTCATACTTAAGACTGAGTCGTGTAATAAAATCTTTTGACCGCATCAATCTAGACTGACCTTATTTGCTCTTTCTTTCTGCAAATCTATATAGCTGTGCAGTAATTCAGTTATAATTTTAGGTCAAGGGGGACTGTAATATATACAAGTTATAGCAATATTGGATAACAATGACCTCAAAATTTTGTTCGCATGAATTTATAGTGCCAGCATGTCCTCTTTTTATTCAAAGTATTGAATCGTAAACAAATATCAGTAGTTTTCATACTTTGGACTGAGTCGTGTAATAAAATCTTTTGACCGCATCAATCTAAACTGACCTTATTTGCTCTTTCTTTCTGCAAATCTATATAGCTGTACAGTAATTCAGTTATAATTTTAGGTCATGAGGGACTGTAATATACAAGTTACAGCAACATTGGAAAACAATGACCTAAAATTTTTGTTCGCATGAATTTATAGTGCCAACATGTCCTCTTTTTATTCAAAGTATTGAATCGTAAACAAATATATCAGTAGTTTTCATACTTAAGACTGAGTCGTGTAATAAAATCTTTTGACAGCATCTATCTAAACTGACCTTATTTGCTCTTTCTTTCTGCAAATCTTTAAAGCTGCACAGTAATTCAGTTATAATTTTAGGTCAAGAGGGACTGTTATATACAAGTTACAGCAATATTGGAAAACAATGACCTCAAAATTTTGTTCGCATGAATTTATAGTGCCAGTATATCCTCTTTTTATTCAAAGTATTGAATCGTAAACAAATATCAGTAGTTTTCATACTTTGGACTGAGTCGTGTAATAAAATCTTTTGACCGCATCAATCTAAACTGACCTTATTTGCTCTTTCTTTCTGCAAATCTATATAGCTGTACAGTAATTCAGTTATAATTTTAGGTCATGAGGGACTGTAATATACAAGTTACAGCAACATTGGAAAACAATGACCTAAAATTTTTGTTCGCATGAATTTATAGTGCCAACATGTCCTCTTTTTATTCAAAGTAATGAATCGTAAACAAATATCAGTAGTTTTCATACTTCAGACTGAGTTGTATAATAAAATCTTTTGACCGCATCAACCAAAACTGACCATATTTGCTTTTTTTTTTATGTGAGTCTATATAGTTACACAGTACTTCAGTTATATTTTTTTTACTGTAGTATATATAAATAACTGCAATATTGGAAATTGAACAAACATCAGTAGTTTTCATACCTCAGACTGACTGATGTAACAAAAACATGTGTCTGCATCAAACAAAACTGACCATATTTGACAGCATCAACCAAATCTGACCATATATGACTGCATCAGTCAAAACTGATCATTTTGCTTTTTTTAATGTAAAAATGTGTGAAGCGGGTTTTTTAATAGTGTGCACCACATTTTTTATGTTATTTAGATTAGACAGAAAAAAATGATAAGTCATTTCTTATAATTTAATTCTAAATTCCATTTTAAACCTTGCCAAACCATGAAAAAACGTTGATGACATTACGGTCACATGACTAACTTATGTGTATGGGCGCTGATAACACAATAACGACAGAAGACCCGTTACATCCAAACTTAAATTATTAAATAATGAACCGTCACAAAAAGTGACTTTTTAAGTCAGTAGTTCATGATGGTTTTTTTAAACAAAACTATTTAACGGCATCATCCAACACTCACATCACTGATTCATATACTTTATTTTAAAATGTAAAGTACATGTATGAGAAGTTCTCTTCTTGGAAAGGTATACTGACTATACTGTTAATATAATTTGAAGAAGGAAAATGATTGGTTTTGTTTGTAGCCTTACGTCCAGTGGCAAATATTTCATTCATGTTCAGATCGAGTATATTTTTCTGACGTTCCAGACTCCCAGATATTATTCATTATCGTTATGGATAAGTTTGGCAACGAGATAATGCAAATCTGAGACCTCAGTGCAAATGTACATAGTTTTCTTGCGTTTAACAACACTGTGTTCATTACTATGATATCCCATAATTCCGGCATCCACTGTACAATTTTCGTTTGAACATTTGTCAAAACAGAATCTTAAATCATGAATGTAAATCCAAGGCAAACAAGGTAAATTAAGATTAAATTTACTTGAATTAAATGCAGAGTTATATTTACGAGGAGACTGTTAAAAACGGGGAACGAAGAAACGTAAACAATGATGTTTCATTTGCAATCTCATAAAAATATTTCTCCGATGAGTTGGATAACCTCCTATCCACTTCGATATTTGTACATGTAACTTTTGATCAGTAAAAAATATAGAAACATCTGCTATTATATATAGTACTGTAAAGTAATTGGAACTGATTTTTTCTTCTAAATTCTTAATTGCCCTTTCTGCAGTGACGTCATTTAGAACTGTTCTACAGTCCTGACTGATTTAGTCAGTTCTGCTGACAGTTCTACGGTTAGAACTGATTTGGTCAGTTCTACCTAGAACAGTTTTAGACAGTTCTACCCTAGAACTGATCCTGACAGTTCTACCTAGAACTGATTTAGTCAGTTCTACCTAGAACTGATCCTGACAGTTCTACCTAGAACAGTTCTAGGGTAGAACTGTTCTAGCTAGAACTGTTCTAGGACAGGTTAGAACAGTTCTATGACAGAATATTCTGACAGTTCTAATGAGAGGTTAGAAGTGATCTCCACTGTATATTTATAAGATGAATTTGTGTGTCATGGTTTTAATGATGTCTCATATGTTGAGTTATGTACAGAAACACCGAAGACGGTGAAACAGTGATGTTATTTCTTCCGAAAAAATCCTGTCAAATTGCTGTAACCAACTTCATATTTTAAGAATGTGTTTTGAATAAAATAAATCTATATATTTGAACGAAACAAATCTTATAAAACCGATCTTAATACACTTTTGTATACAAATAACATCGGTTATGATTACCAATGAGACAACTCTCCACCAAAGTAGAAGTACGTTTTGAAGATATATTTCAATTATCCACTTGCGGCGATAAACGAAAGATTAATTTCTGGTTATGCAAGTTAAACCCATGTGTATAATTACACACTTGTCAGGGGTTTTGTTTTCATTATTTCATGTCATTTTTACTCTTCACTGTATGAATTTTGTCTTAATCTGAGGTATTTCGTCGTCTATATTGAATTTGAGTACAGTTTTTAGAGCGTCTGTGTTTTATGTGGTGTTTCTCCAATTTCGGAATGCCTGATTGTGATCTTTAGATGTCTTTTGTAGTTAACTTTTAATGTTAGGCCGCCAGACTTCGAAGTACCAATATCGGGTTTTAGAGCTCTATTACTAGTATGTGGAGATACAAAGTTGCCAGTAAACGCGCATCTGTCTGTTCCAGAATCTTATTGTAACGGGAAAACCCGGTAGCACATAGCGGAATATAAGTAGACCTTTGAATTTTGCTAACAGTACATCACGTATGCAGCGTAATGAACTAACTAACAGAAACAAAAACCAAATTACAACCTTTAAAAAAGTTACTAAGTGAGCCGACTTTTTATCACATTTAACTGGCATAAAAAGAGGAAAATGCAAAGGTTTTACGACAAAAGAAAAGGCTAAATCGTACAACTAGAATCCTAGATTTTGATTTAGAATAATTATGAAATAAGGAAATGTATGCTTGACAATAAGACCAATTTCCACCGAAAGACGGGTATTCATTTAGCTTTAAACAATATTTTGTTTTTATATATACCGTTTAGTTGTTTATACAAAGTCCCTGTAACCAACCGGGAAACAATAAAACATAGAGAACACACAGCCCGAATGAAGTCAATAACAATAAACAAAAAGACCAGCATTGTAGACGGAAACCACACTTATTTGGACCGGCACATAACATGTATCTAAGACCCTCTCATAGCCTAAAATTGGTGTGTACCATGGACAGCATATTATCGAATTTTGATAAAGTTGAGGGGACAATATCTTTTTAACCACAACAGTTAAACATATATGAGATATGAATTTCAGTTGTTATTTTTCAAAAAGCACTAAGATCTCCATCTGCTTCATTTAAGCTTAATGAATTTCTATATTTAAAAAGTGAAGAAAATGTTGTTCTTGATTTTAGTAATTGTATTATAGAAGCAGCTGACATATCCTTGAGGGCAGGCAACTAATCAAGTAAAAAGGTGACAGTAAAAATAAACCATGCTTTAATTGAAGTGTATACGAGATGAAGATATCTCTGGATCAATACATCTTGAGGTTAACAAACTTGTTTCAACAATACTAATGACAAATGTAGCAAGTGAAATACCGCAGATTTTATTTTGAAATTTTGTCTCAAAGCGTTTCATTAGTGCTTCATACTTTTACAGGATACATTTAGATCTGGCATAAGCAAAAATAACTTCATTATGAGATAGTGATTGTAATTACTATTTAGATATATGAGCCACATCCGTATATTTATAGACAAAACACTTTTATTCATATTCTCTATTCAAAAGTCATTGTCAAGAAATTGTTAGGACAGCTCTTTTTAAGTTTTTTTTATATTGTTCTGCTCAGTTATTTCAGCCATAACGTACAGTGTGCTAGAAATATGGTGTATAGGCGATTACACATCTAATAAATTATCAGCGAAATAGTCTTTTTTTATACTGATCAGTATGAGACTTCAAGACTTAAGCTATAGGGGGGATTGTTTTACATTTTCCAAGCTTTAGATTGGCATTTCTTGTACCCGAGGTAACTTAGGAGCGCTGTGATTGGGTGTACGAAAACAAAATATGTTTTAAAATTTAGTCATGAATATTAAGTGCAGTTTGTATAAATGTATAAATGTATTTACAATATATAATAATTTGATGAACATTTTCTTGAGATTTATTCGGCTTGATGTATAAAAATGACGATAGCAGAAACAAAATACCAATTGACTTCAATTTCTAAAACAGAAAAATAAATTATTATTTATAACTGTTTTGTCCAGGTTGTTTATTAAAAAAAAAGGGTTAAATTTAGAAAAAAAAAGTATTAGTGCGTCGCCTTCGGAAGAATAAATACAACCGCTTTCCCGATTTAAATTATACACTTTTGCTATTGAGACGTTTCCATATATGTAAATGTTTTTAACACAAAAAGTTATGAAGGTATTTAATATCTTGATCTAAAGAGCTGTGAAAAATGTATTGATTAATGTTTGCTTGACGCCAACTGTCAGATATTTTAAGCATGTTCGGAAGTAGAACACATACACATAAATACACATTTGGTATTACACACGATTTAGTATGCACTAGGATGTAAATTTATATATTCACAGGCAAACTTAGACCCTTACTTTTGCAAGCGTTATGCTGTTTTTGAGTGCTGTCCTTGGTTGTTTTGCGTGTTAGTTCTTCTGTGGTTAGCATGTCTAAATGTACTATTGTTTTGTGGTTAGCATGTCTAAATGTACTATTGTTCTGTGGTTAGCATGTCTAAATGTACTATTGTTCTGTGGTTAGCATGTCTAAATGTACTATTGTTTTGTGGTTAGCATGTCTAAATGTACTATTGTTCTGTGGTTAGCATGTCTAAATGTACTATTGTTCTGTGGTTAGCATGTCTAAATGTACTATTGTTCTGTGGTTAGCATGTCTAAATGTACTATTGTTTTTGGTTAGCATGTCTAAATGTACTATTGTTTCTGTGGTTAGCATGTCTAAATGTACTATTGTTCTGTGGTTAGCATGTCTAAATGTACTATTGTTCTGTGGTTAGCATGTCTAAATGTACTATTGTTTTGTGGTTAGCATGTCTAAATGTACTATTGTTTTGTTTCTTTGTGTTTTTCTCTGTCCTGAATATTATTGCATTTATTTGTACTGTATTCCTGTCATGTAATTTGTCATTTTAGTGGTATATTTACCATTGCCATAAAATCGCAAGGTTTTGATAGCCACAACAACCAGGTTCAACCTACCATTTTGTCTTGAAATGTCTTGTACCAAGCCAGGAAAAATGTCAGTTGTTATCTTATAGTTCGTTTCTGTGTGTGTTGTATTGTCGTTTGTTTTTGTTGAGTGTTTCTGTTGTTTCTTTGTTTTACCCGACTTATAGTTTATGTGTTTTCCTCGGTTTTAGTTTGTAACCCGGATATGTTTTCTCTCAATCGATTTATAACTTTTAAACTGCATTATACTACTGTTGCCTTTATTTACATAGGTCGGAAGAAGACGAAGGGATTATATATTTCTACATCCCAGTCCCTCCTTGAGGTGAGTGGTACCATAAAGGAGAGCATCCCGAAAGCTCGACAACAAAGAAATTACAGTTATCACTTCACTGTTTATAAAAGTATGAATTATTCGAACTACTGAGAATTTTCTTATCCCAGTTATAGATTACCCTATAGCTGGCCGTATTTGGCGCAACTTTTTGTAATTTTGGGTTCTCAATGCTCTTCAACTTTATACTTATTTGGTTTTCTAACTATTTTGATCTGAGCGTCACGGATGAGTCTTATTTAGACGAAACGCGCATCTGGCGTATTGAATTATAAGCCTTGTACCTTTGATATCATCATTTATTTACTGTTATAAATCACAGTTTATGATCGAACTCAGTAATTTAAGGCTCTAAAGATGGTCCATGTTCATATTAAACAAAGGACACTGGTGGATTCATGACAAAATTGTGTTTTGGTGATGTGTTTGAAGATCTTACTTTACTGAGCAATCTTGCTGCTAACAATTATCTCTATTTATAAAGAACTTGGCCCAGTGGTTAAAGAGGAAAATATTTTGCAAAAAATTACAATATTTTGTAAAAATTTACCAAAATTTACGTATTTATGAAAATGATTAAAAATTGACTATAAAGGGCAATATCTCCTTAAGGGGACAATTTTTTGACTTATATTTAGGTTACTTTGCTGTACATTATTGCTATTCGCAATTTATCTTTATCTACAATAATATTGAAGATAATAACCAAAAGCTGCAAAATTTTCTTAAAATTTCAAGGGTATAGCAACCCAACAACGGGTTACCTGATTGGTCTGAAAATTTAAAGGCAAGCTGCAAAATTTGCTTAAAATTACAAATTTAGGGGTAGCAACCCAACAACGGATTGTCTGATTGGTCTGAAAATTTAAGGGCAGAAAGAACTTCACCTAATGAACAATTGTATCTCGACAGATTTGCTCTAAATGCTTTGGTTTTAGAGATACATGTATGAGACACAAACTGTATTTTACCCTATGTACTATTTTTAGCCATGTCGGTCATCTTGGTTCGCGTGCGGAGTCATCGGACACATTTGTTTAACTAGATACTCCAATGATGATTATGGCCAAGTGTGGTTAAATTTGGCCCAGTAGTTTCAGAGGAGAAGATTTTTGTAGGAGTTTAATTTAATTTTTTTATTTAAACATATTTATTTATAGTGGATTGGGAAACAAGTTTTGCAACTTATATTAATCCCTTTCCACTCTGCGGGTGCGAGTGCTGCCTTGTAGCGGCATTAGCCTGCTCTTTTTCGAAATCTACAAGGGTGTCTTTAACGTGCAAGAGATATGGCTCTCTCTTAACACGGTTCAGCCATTTTTCGTCCCTTCCGACGGACTATCATCGTTTCCTCAAGACCATACTCGCAAATGGTGTCAAGGGAGTAGGAGTTAACGACGACGGACGCGAAGTGATGAGAAATGCTCACTTGGTCCTTTGGCAAAATAACGATCAGTGTTGCTGAATTAAACACTTAAATGAAGTTTAGGTCTTTGATGAGTTTGGTCGTAAACTGTGTTTCATAACAGTACAAAACCAAGTCTGCCATGAAAATTGCGCAATTGGTACGCCTTATTGGTATACCTACAACTTGTCGATAAACTTTGCTGCCGAAATGCACATAGTATTGAGTTTGATGCAGTAAAATGTATCCCCGTGCCTGTAGTGTATATATGCTCCTATAATGTCTACATACATATAGTTGTTAATTTCTGTGTCATTTTAATCCCTTGTGAAGAGTTGTCTCATTTGCCATCATACATCTTATTTTTTTTACATAAATATTATCAAGGAAAATTAATATTAACAGCTTTAATCAACTCATCACACCTACAGTCAGTATATCTAGCATATTACCTTTCTCATTAGAAAAGAATGCTTTAAATGAGATGCAGCAAATATAAATTTACATTCAGATTTACCAAACAACCATTTAATATAATAGGACAACCTTTTGTTTGAGAAGGTTGTGTTGAAATGTAGTGTAAAGAGTTGAAAAATCAAAACTGTCAACAGAATCAAAAGGACCAACAAAAGTACGTTATTTATCTTAAAGATCCACAGAAATTGGTACGTTTCGAAAATAGTTAATTCCAATATTTCAAATATCTTATTACATACTTTTATGATAATTTCTTGATAGTAGTTAAGGAACTAGTTAAAAGCACTGACATATCAGCTGTAGAACACTTACTATAGGCCGAGATGAAACGATATGTTATTGGTTTTTTTTTGTTAGTACAGATTACCAATATATAATAGGGACCTTCAAATGTTCAGAATAGGCCTTAAACTGTGATCTGGTTATGATATGTTTGTTTTATACTATATGATTCTTATTGGAGCGCACGGACTTGAATTAATGTAGATGAATTTTATAAATATAAATTCTAACATGACGTCCTTCAAACGCTTTGAGTACACACCCGTGGTAAAATATGAATATATTGCCAGTGCTGTTCCGATTGTACTCCCACGTCATATGCTTTTTTATGAATGAGATACCCGACGTCATAGAACAATGACGTTAGAATGTAAGCATTTTACGGGAAAATACACGCTTGTGAATCCGAAAATCATCACAAGGAAACATACACAAATGATGCTAAAATGTGGCAAAAGCCCTTTATTGTACATCATATAAGACATATAAATAAATTATCATTCAAATTCATCCAAAACTGTCTAAATACATTATTTTAAATAGTTTAAGCATGTCACTAATGCAGTTTGCTCCGTTCTTTTACGCTAGTTTATTAGTGCGTTTATTTATGGGAACGGCAAATATTTGCCTACACCTAGAGCGCTTCGATCCAAAAGAATTGCCGTATGTGTCCTATCAGAATCGAAATAATTCATGGGGGCTTGAATATATCGTGATTTTACCACGGGTTGGCCCTTTATGACAAATATTTTACCCCTGAGCGATAATCACGATATATTCAAGCCCCCATGAATTATTTCTTAATTTTATTTTTTAGAACGTCCATGTAGTATTTACAGCATATCATCATCACTGAGATGACTGCTTTGTCGACCAGTACAAACATCATCACTGAGATGACTGCTTTGTCGACCAGTACAAACATCATCACTGAGATGACTGCTTTGTCGACCAGTACAAACATCATCACTGAGATGACTGCTTTGTCGACCGGTACAAACATCATGACTGAGATGACTGCTTTGTCGACCAGTACAAACATCATCACTGAGATGACTGCTTTGTCGACCGGTACAAACATCATGACTGAGATGACTGCTTTGTCGACCAGTACAAACATCATCACTGAGATGACTGCTTTGTCGACCAGTACAAACATCATCACTGAGATGACTGCTTTGTCGACCAGTACAAACATCATCACTGAGATGACTGCTTTGTCGACCAGTACAAACATCATCACTGAGATGACTGCTTTGTCGACCGGTACAAACATCATGACTGAGATGACTGCTTTGTCGACCGGTACAAACATCATCACTGAGATGACTGCTTTGTCGACCGGTACAAACATCATGACTGAGATGACTGCTTTGTCGACCGGTACAAACATCATCACTGAGATGACTGCTTTGTCGACCGGTACAAACATCATCACTGAGATGACTGCTTTGTCGACCGGTACAAACATCATGACTGAGATGACTGCTTTGTCGACCGGTACAAACATCATGACTGAGATGACTGCTTTGTCGACCAGTACAAACATCATCACTGAGATGACTGCTTTGTCGACCAGTACAAACATCATCACTGAGATGACTGCTTTGTCGACCAGTACAAACATCATGACTGAGATGACTGCTTTGTCGACCAGTACAAACATCATCACTGAGATGACTGCTTTGTCGACCAGTACAAACATCATCACTGAGATGACTGCTTTGTCGACCGGCACAAACATCATGACTGAGATGACTGCTTTGTCGACCAGTACAAACATCATCACTGAGATGACTGCTTTGTCGACCGGTACAAACATCATGACTGAGATGACTGCTTTGTCGACCAGTACAAACATCATCACTGAGATGACTGCTTTGTCGACCAGTACAAACATCATCACTGAGATGACTGCTTTGTCGACCAGTACAAACATCATCACTGAGATGACTGCTTTGTCGACCAGTACAAACATCATCACTGAGATGACTGCTTTGTCGACCGGTACAAACATCATGACTGAGATGACTGCTTTGTCGACCGGTACAAACATCATCACTGAGATGACTGCTTTGTCGACCGGTACAAACATCATGACTGAGATGACTGCTTTGTCGACCGGTACAAACATCATCACTGAGATGACTGCTTTGTCGACCGGTACAAACATCATCACTGAGATGACTGCTTTGTCGACCGGTACAAACATCATGACTGAGATGACTGCTTTGTCGACCGGTACAAACATCATGACTGAGATGACTGCTTTGTCGACCAGTACAAACATCATCACTGAGATGACTGCTTTGTCGACCAGTACAAACATCATCACTGAGATGACTGCTTTGTCGACCAGTACAAACATCATGACTGAGATGACTGCTTTGTCGACCAGTACAAACATCATCACTGAGATGACTGCTTTGTCGACCAGTACAAACATCATCACTGAGATGACTGCTTTGTCGACCAGTACAAACATCATCACTGAGATGACTGCTTTGTCGACCAGTACAAACATCATCACTGAGATGACTGCTTTGTCGACCAGTACAAACATCATCACTGAGATGACTGCTTTGTCGACCAGTACAAACATCATCACTGAGATGACTGCTTTGTCGACCAGTACAAACATCATCACTGAGATGACTGCTTTGTCGACCAGTACAAACACAAACAAAGTTCGCCAAATTTATTTCTTATTCTGGAAATAGGAGTATGATGTACTCTTTTAATAAATTTCTGAATTATTTTCAAAATGTGATTCTCGAATATCCACAACATTCATACATTTATTAAAAAAAAGAACCAAGAGAAATTTTATCAGAATTTTCCCGTTGACTCCATTTTTTTACAAAACGAGGCAAGAGTTTTGTGACCTGACGACACTATTTCAAATATATTTTAGATTGTGGATGATGTTTTTGTCCTTTTTTTCAAAAAATGTTTTACCTCTCTGTCTCGGACGATATCGACATTCGCCGTAATAACTTGGCCATAGGGATCATATCTAAACTTCCACGGTTCAAAGTTTCAATTTAAATGAGTATTATTTTCTTCATAAACGACTGATAATACTGATGTATAATCAAAATTAAAATTCTGCTTTTTTTCGTATATGTACAAAAAAAGGTGATTTTGTGTTATCTGCGACATACAAATTAAGGAGGTATACAGTTTTGAATGGTTGAGATATTAAAAATATACTCGATAAGCAAAATAAAATCAAAACCTCTTTTTCTTCGTATTTGTTTGGATTTATAACTATTTTGATCTGAGCTTCACTGATGAGTCTTATGTAGACGAAACGCGCGTCTGGCGTATTAAATTATAATCCTGGTACCTTTGATAACCAATTACTAGTAGTATATTTTTCAGAAACTGACGTTTAGGATCTTTTTTATGTATCGATACGCGGGAACCGTCTATGGTGGCAAAAAGCTGTAATTATTCGCGAATATCCATAGAGTGGGCTAAAGATATTGTAATAAACGGCTTGAAAGTGTATTATTTGGGGTATTCCCTTGAAACGATACATCTGGAAATCATTCACGGTATTTTTCTTTAATTAGAACTAGAGGCTCTAAAGAGCCTGTGTCGCTCACCTTGGTCTATGTGAATATTAAACAAAGGACGCAGATGGATCCATGACAAAATTGTGTTTTGGTGATGGTGATGTGTTTGTACATCCTACTTTACTGATTATTCTTGCTGCTTACAATTATCTGTATTTATAATGAACTTGGCCCAGTTAAGTTTCAGTGGAAAATGTTAGTAAAAATTACAAATTTTATGAAATTTTTTTAAAATTTACTATAAAGGACAATAACTCTTTAAGGGGTCAATTGACCATTTTGGTCATGTTGACTTATTTTTATGTCTTACTTTGTTGTACATTATTGCTGTTTACAGTTTATCTCTATCTTTAATAATATTCAAGATAATAACAAAAAAAGGCAAAATTTCCTTAAAATTACCAATTCAGGGACAGCAATCCAACAACCGGTTGTCGGATTCATCTGAAAATTTCAGGGCAGATAGATCTTGGCCTGATAAACATTTAAACCCGTCATATTTGCCCTAAAAACTGCATTTTACCCTTATGTTCTATTTTTAACCGCGGCGGCCATCTTGGTTATATGGGAGGGTCACCGGACACATTTTTTTAAACTAGATACCCCAAGATGATTGTGGCCAAGTTTGGATTAATTTGGCCCAGTAGTTTCAGAGAATAAGATTTTTGTAAAAGATTACTAAGATTTACTAAAAATGGATAAAAATTGACTATAAAGGGCAATAACTCCTAAAGGGGTCAACTGACCATTTCAGTCATGTTGACTTATTTCTAAATCTTACTTTGTTGAACATCATTGCTGCTTACAGATTATCTCTATCT
This sequence comes from Mytilus edulis, assembly GCA_019925275.1. NCBI lineage: Eukaryota > Metazoa > Mollusca > Bivalvia > Mytilida > Mytilidae > Mytilus > Mytilus edulis. The sequence continues at coordinate 39,612,763 of CM034350.1, forward strand.
AATAATATTCAAGTTAATAATCAAAAACAGCAAAATTTCCTTAAAATTACCAATTCAGGGGCAGCAACCCAACAATGGGTTGTCCAATTCATCTGACGATTTCAGGGCAGATAGATTTTAACCTGATTAACAAATTTAATCCATGTCAGATTTGCTCTAAATGCTTTGGTTTTTGAGTTATAAGCCAAAAACTGCATTTTACCCCATTGTTCTATTTTTAGCCATGGCGGCCATGTTGGTTGGTTGGCCGTGTCACCGGACACATATTTTAAACTAGATACCCTAATGATGATTGTGGACAATTTTGGTTTAATTTGGCCCAGTAGTTTCAGAGGAGAAGATTTTTGTAAAAGTTAACGACGACGGACGACGGACGCAAAGTGATGAGAAAAGCTCACTTGGCGCTTCGGGCCATGTATACTAAAAATTAACATAAAAAATTTATTTCCCTTTATACCTAGCTAGTACATATAATGGCCCTACCATTCTAAACATTGTAACCTCTGTTTTTTATATCATAGAACTGCATGCATACGAGTAGTATTTCGCATACATATAACAAAAAACTTATGCAATTGTTGTTTTTATTACATATTTTAGCTACAAAAGACGTTAATATACAACATAATGCTCCTTCAACATGAGATTAAAACGTCGAATTTCAGGTAGGGTTTCTTTGGCCATGTTATAACAGAGGACCTCAACATAGTTATAGAATGAGAGGTCAAAACATTTCTAAAAAAAAGTACCATTATATTGTCCTCTTTTGAAAAAAAAATTGGAACGAGTGCCTCATGGCATTAATGACCTCCGTTCATCCCTTTGTAAAAAATGGTGTTATAGACGGAAGACATCTCATTTAAAATCTCTTGATTCTTATTTGAATAAATTAATTCATGTCGTGGATACTTTAATACCACATTTAGGAAATAATTTAATGAAAGGGTTACCAAAACGCTCATTTATCATAAAAATAAACTCATTTCTATTAATTACATGCGGTTTGTGTTCGTTCCTGTCGTCAAAGCAGCCTATGATGTAGTGGTGGTACAAATGCATGACGTAAATTCTTCTTTTTTTCATATAAAGTACATTGCTCATTGGAAAAAGTGATTGCTAATTTATTTACTGCAACTCATATAAAGCTTACTTTTGTAATGAAAAGGGTAATAATATAAATATATTAATTGAAAGTGTGATGAGAAAATTAAATCGTATCATAATTTCTTTGATATCTTATAGTCTATGAACGTTTCAGCAATTAAGGTTGTCAACAGGTTGTATAGAGTTTCTTATGAACACAAATTGCATCCCATTAATAGCAAACTGAATTGGTTTGAATCACGGTTTATGATCAAACACAGTAAAACAGTACAGTTCTGTTTGAATCATATTAATCGATATCCAAATACAAATAGCGATAGTTGTCCTTTACGTGATTTTGATATTTCAAATGATTTTGATAAAAGGAACGGTCTTCGCTTTTTGTTTTCCCCTTTTGGACGGGGTTGTTTCTTTGGTTAATCCAACGATTTTCATACATCCCAACTCGTTCGCTTTGCCCTTGTAGTGATGTTGTATATTTCTTTTTTTAATTTTTATTCAACAACAAATTGCACTTTTTGCTGTTAACAATACAGTGGCGGATTCAGAAATTTACATAAGTGGGGGCCAACTGACTGACATAAGAGGGGGTCCGCTCCAGTCACGCTTCAATGATTCCCTATATAAGCAAATATGTTGTATATTTCAACTACAATATACCTTCATCGTTGTGTCACTTGTAAACTATTTCATAACCACGATTAACTAAAAACTGTAAGTTAATGTGTTCTTACAATGTTCGTCAGCTGTTGGCACGATACAATTACCGCGCTGCAACCCTGCTTTTCCAGGTTACAGGGAGAGTTGATTTTAGCAAACATGCTTAAGCCCGCCATATTTTGTATGTGTCTGTCTGGCACAAGTCAGGTGCCACAATTCAGCGATTGTCTTGTATGTGCCTGTCCCAAGTCAGGAGCCTGTTATTCAGTGGTTGTCGTTTGTTTATGTGTTACTTAATAATTTTGTTTTTCGTTCATTTTTTTGTACATAAATAAGGCCGTTAGTTTTCTCGTTTGAATTGTTTTACATTGTCATTTCGGTCCCTTTTATAGCGGACTATGAGGTATGGGCTTTGCTCATTGTCTAAGGCCGTACGGTCACCTATAGTTGTTAATTTCTGTGTCATTTTGGTCTCTTGTGGAGAGTTGTCTCATTGGCAATCATACCACATCTCCTTTTTTATTTTTACATTTATTGATTTGTACATGCATACGACAGGACGTTAATTTTCTTGTTTAAATATTTACAAGCTAGCATGTCGGATATTTCATAGCTTTCTTTACAATATATTTTATTGTTAATATTTAAGATCGTACAGTGACCTATAGTTGGAAGATTTTATATGGTTTTATGTCTGATGGAATGTATCTCATTGGTATTCGTACCACATTTTCCTAAGCTAAACCAAAATGACTATTCGTTTTGTCTCTCATTTCAAATCCTAATCCCTCTAATCCTTCAATTAAAAACATAGTACCTGCTGTATACCGTATGCAAATAACTGCTTTAAAATGAAAAGAAACAATATAAGAATGCTGACATAAAGTTAAGAAAGGATTATAATTAAGTATTTTCTGTAATCTCAAATGATCAACAGTACGATGATGAAAAAGTATGCCAGTTACATAGATTCTACAGAGAACACTATTAGTCCCGGGGCATTTCGTTAACAAACGTAATTATTTTACATGTTTTATTAATTTGGAATTATTCGTTAAGGAAATTAATTTGCCTTAGTTATATCTGTAATCATTATTTTCTTGAAGACATAGGAAGAATATTCAATTATATCTTCAGTTTCATCTGTATTATTAGCTTAGAATCCTAAGGGTTGAATGAATGGCCACATTATTAAATTATATCATTAAATTTATAGGGTTCATCACTCCTGTTTTCCATGTACTACTCAAGTTTGAATTATTATATATTTTTTTAATTCAAAAATCAAATTGGTGCATTGTTTGTTGTAAAAACAGAATGATATAATAAATGTTTTCGACACTACGGTCATAATATTTGTGTTTGTAACCGATTGTTTCAATAATAATATCTCAAAAGAATTTCAAAATGATCATTCTAGCTGTCACCTTGAACATTAAATTCAAATTACTATCTATTGTAATAGATTAAGATGTCTGTTTATATACATGTTACTGATGCCAGATATTTTCATATGATTTTAATTCAAATTAATGTAGGAACTATGAAGAAATTCCAAGCAAAGAAAGACAAGTCATTTAAATCTGAGATACCGTACAACTTTATTTTTATAGATAATGGACACTGGAAATGTGTCCGACAACAACTCGTCCAAAGACCAGAAAACTGTCCAAGGCCAGCAATGGTTCTTTAAAGCAGCAGAAAAATCCCGCTCCCGGAGGCGGGTTTTAGCTGGCCCATACAACACTAAAGAATAGTAGTTTAGAGAAATGGACAACACTAAATTTTAAAAACAAACAAAACACCAAAATTTCAAAAAGACACATAAACTAATAGTTAAAGGCTAGGGGGTTCTTGACTTTGTACAGGCGCAAACATTATGTATCCAAATGCATAATTTGTCTTTTCTTTTCGTTGAAGTATTACAGATATAAGTGATATTAAGAAAAACAAAGAACATTACTGTTTTATACTTATAATCCAATAGCATACATATGTATTCAATTATAATAATAAGAATATGTGGTATGATTGCCAATGAGACAATTCTCCACAAGAGACCAAAATGACACAGTTATCGACAGCTTTATGTAATGGTAATTTTGTTTTGTATGCCGTAAGGCTCTGAAATATTTAAATCGTGCAATATTAACAAGGCGACAGTACAGCTCTTGTGCAAACATTCCTTTGAGAGTTACCCAAATGAAAATTAGTTCAATCTACTTGTTATGCAAAGAGAAATTAAAACGTATAATTCTAGGGTATGTTACAAAAACTGTAAATTTTATATGATCAGGAAAATAATTAAGTAACCTTGAAGTTCCTCCGATCACGGATTGTGATAAATTAATTCTTCATTTGCAGAAGGCTGCACCGATCTACATCTAAATTCATTAATAAGAAAACCGAACTTTTATAAGATGATTGTACATAAATAAAAGTGTAATAGATAAGCAAAAACATACTAATGTTGTACACAAGACCACATGTATAGTACAGGTAGACAAAAACCGTCGACTTAAAACATGTTAAAAAAATGTATTTTACAAAATAAAATTTCAGATCATTTAATCTCACATACAGATATATTGATGATGTTCTTTTCTTAAACAATCCAAACTTTTTGGATTTCGTTCCATTTACATATCCTCCAATACTAGAAATTAAAGAAACAGCAGAAAAGATTTCCTCTGCCTCATTTTTAGACTTGTACCTCGACTTTGACATAAGTGGTCATCTCGGTACCAGAATCAATGATAAACGCGATGATTTTGATTTTAAACTTTCTCCCCTTTTAGTACAAAGATACCAACCTCACCTGCAGATGGGATATACATTTCCCAACTTATTTGGTATTCAAGAGCTTGCAGCTGCTACTCAGAATTTGTAAAACGTCACCCGTGTCTGAGCAAATGATTGATGAATCAGTGTTACGCCAAAGAACGTAAAATCCTTTTTTCTAAAAAAAAAATAAAAAAATAGGGGGTTTGAAAGATAACAAGACCTTGTTGATTAATACTCTAAATCAACTTGACAAATAATACACAATGGTATTGCAGCATAGATTCTAGGTGCTGACGTTGTTTTATCATCTGAATTAAATGTTATAGTGTTCTTTTTTTCAAATTGTTTTTGTTAATCATTACATTTACTGTAAGTCTATTTTTGGTAATTATAAAAAACATGTGGTATGATTGCCAATGAGACAACTTTTAACAAGAGACCAAATTTCACAGAAATTTTAACGAACAATGGGTCAACGAACGGCCTTCAACAATGAGCAAAAGCAATACCGCATTGTCAGCTATAAAAGGCCCCGAAATGACAAAGGTAAAACAATTCAGACGGTAAAACTAACGTATTTTAATGTACAAATGAACGAAAAAACAATATATGTAACAGAGCAACAAACGACAACCACTAATTTACAGGTTCCTGACTTGGGAGGGGCATATACATTGTTCTGGAACTCATTCATCATTTATTCTTCATTTGATCATCATTTTATATTGCTAACGTTTCATTGGGTACATCGCTTTATGTGCGCCAGCTTTAGGAGTTTTATACAGGACAGTGTAGGAATCCATGTTACTTTCCCCTCTCTTCTGAGTGAGGAAAACTGCTCAGCGAGTCGTGTGCACAACTACAAGGAACATTCATCGGACACGTTCTCCAAAGGTACAATTCGTGGCTAACCACAGCGTGAGTTACATTTTAAACATTACAAATCATGTCTTTACATTAGCGATGAACTGTTTAAATATATTTTCCTATGTTATTAAGAAACTATGCACATTTAACCGTTCAAATTGTTCGTATCTGCGATTACACAATTTAATTCAGACAGAACCCGGCGTGTGCAAGAATATTTATCTACTTATCATTATAAAGAACATTTACAGCTTTATACAACTACGAACTGTTTATCCCTATTTTTAATTGACTTAAACTACCATTGAACACATTGTAAAATTGTATTATATTTGTATTTCCAGTTTTTCACCTTTTGGATTGGTAGTAAAATAAAAGTCAGCTCCTGATTGTTTTATCCTTACTTAAACCCAGTCATCTTGGTTACACTCACTGGTCCGGCCAGTACATACATACAAAATGTTAAACATGATAGTGGGATCATAACCCTCCCCTAACCTTGGACAGTGGTGTAACAGTACAACATAAGAAAGAACATATACAAATCAGTTATAAAATCCATCTGATGTAGTTCGGTGCATATATATTCCGGCATTGCGTTATTCTGCTATCGTAATTTTTTGTATTCTTGTCATTCGTTTTCGCTAATGTGCTTTGTCTATATGCTTTATTGTTTTCTTTGTTTGCATATTTGTTTGTTTTTATAGTGATTGTAACACAATGTTGACTGGTGTACCCCTACTGGTGACATCTTTACCTATTATGACTGTTTTATTCACACATTGTTGTCAATACATAAGAATTTAAGCGACTTTCCTACAAGTGAGAGGTTTCAGCTATCTTTTAACACAGATTAAAACCAACATGTTCTACATAAGAAAATGCCTGTACAAGGGTACGGATATGACAGTTGTAGTACATTCATTTGATGTATTTTGGGCATGGGATTTTGCCATTTAATTATAGAAATTCTGTTTTGAAATTTCCTAGGTCCTTGGAGTACGGTATTTTCGTTAGTTTCCTTTTTATTACATTGCAACTTCGGAAAGTCCTCTTCTTTTTTTTTAAATTTTGTTTTAAAATCCTTTTAACCTTTTCTTGCTTGCGAAATCAACGGCAAGGAATTCCACAGCAAGGTTCCAGAATATATAAAGGTTCTTTTACCATAATTAGTTTAAAATCGTTGAACGAATGTAATATTTTGGGAAGATGATCTTATAACTGATTAACTTGAAAATAGTTGAGATAAACATACAGGCTCTAGATAATTCATGCACTTATATACCATAACTGACATAAAATACATTGCATTCTATTTTAATGGTAAGCAATCCTAAAATTTTGAAAATAACCGACGAAGAGTCAACATGTATTGATTTTGTTTGTACTCATTTGTAACGTGTATTATTAGCCAATAATAGTTTTTAAGCATTCCCCTGTACGGTACAGCAGTATTCCTGCATTGAAAATGTATATCAGTTATCATTTTTGTGTGACTCAAAGGTATGATTTGAGACGACTCATAAGATGCAGTCTGCTTACAACTACTGCACAAAGTTGATTTTATTTTCCAAAAATAGGATTAATCAATAAGAATATGAATTTTATTAGTTTCAAATACAAACAATAGGATTTTTACTAAATAAAAATACCAATACAAAACAAAAACAAAACAAAACAAACAGACAGACAGACAGGCATATTAATGGCAAAACAATGACATTAAAAAATACATACATGTAGGATCTGAAAAAAAAATAAAGATTATTATTATTATTTATAATATAATTTTTGCCTCCTCTATAAAATTATTAACTCAGATATTATAATTATATATAACATTGTAAGTTTTAGCCACAAATCACACGCATAGAGACATCATCTTTCAATCAGTTTAATTGAAGTCTGGAGCTGCCTAAAATTTATTGAAAAACCAGATAACCAGTTTATGATTTTAAGAGCTTTTAAAATACCAGAACTCACGGTTGAAAAAAGGGAAGTCAATTCTGCTGAAAAAAGCCATGCAATATTTGGATGAATATTAAAGGCATCAACGGATTTTATTAGTACACAATAATTTACATAGTAAACAATTAATTCAACAGTAGAAGAATTATATATATGTTTGCTCTAAATACGCATGAAATACTTGCAACTGGACAATAATCAATTTCAGTCAAAAGTCAATTCATATGTTACAGATTAAATTTGCAATATTTTTTATGGTAATCATTATCAACTGGCATTGAACCCTTTTGCCGTAAACGTTATTGATTTTGGACAATTATGCTTGTATTGGCGTTAAAAGACGAACGACGTTCTGGCGTGTAATAATGGACACGTGTCGGCGAATAACAATTATCGGACTCGTTTGGTGGTTATGAAATTGGACACGTTTGGGGAATTTTGAATATTACGGACACGTTTAGGGAGAACAGACACGTTTTGGGGGTTATGAAATTGGACACGTTTGGGGAATATTGAATATTACGGACACGTTTGGGGAGAACAGACACGTTTTGGGGGTTATGAAATTGGACACGTTTTGGGAATATTGAATATTACGGACACGTTTGGAGAATATTGAATATTACGGACACGTTTGGGGAGAACAGACACGTTTGGGGGGAAGGACACGTTTGGGAGTGTTACATATACAATACAGGTAAAAACATAAGCATCAGTGTACTGGTTATATTGTTTTGAATGACGTTAAGAGTCTAAAATACACCAATCGTACCGTTTGAACATGCAATTTATACAGTTATCATGCAAGCACCCCGTTATAATAAAAAATGTGAAAATTTGTTCAATTTCCTTTTATGGAAACAATGGTCAAACGTATATATATGTTACTAAAACTTTAAAACTTTTCTTATCAATGAAATAAATACAATTACCTCCCTTCAGTCACGGATTGTACATATAGATTGTAATAATCAATTAATTTCCACATATGCGACAATGATAGCCGTTTTCGAGATACAGACTTAACAAAGTTGATTTTTTTTAACGAAACCTTGCCAGAATTTAAGAAAAATTAGACAGTATTAATCAGTGTCATGATAACAAGACGTCCGGCAATCTTGGCATCAGTAAAATACTATCTAGAATCAAAGATAATTACTAGTAGTAGCCTATATAGCCAGTTGTGAAGTATGTGCTCAGAGAAAAGGTCTCAAGAATCAGATGATACTGTAGTACTGGTAGGTGTGGTGCCCAAAATGTCCAATGATATGTCTGACAGTGCGGACAATTTTGCTGATCCAAGTGATTCAAGGGATGTATATCAATAAATATTGATATGTATATAAATTTAATTTCTACAGCAAACGCCGACTACAGTCATAGTGTTTTATTTTTATTTTATTTCGCAGAAATTACGAAGACAACAGTGACCCCAAGAAATAGACAGGACTGGCGATGTCATTTTTGCTATACAGATTGCAAAACAGAGGCTGTATGGGATGCACATACACTCAAATGTGCAAAGGCGAAGGGAGAGAAGGAAAGTTTCTGTGCACCGAGGCTGGGTGTCTCTATGCTTCGACAAGAAAACAGGATTTGAATAGACATTGGAAAAGAGTACATGGTTTTTACAAATCTCAAAGGAGTAAGATTGGAAAACTCTTAAATCCTGGAGATTTATATAATTATAATAATAATATAATTTTATTATTGTTTCGCCTGATGATCTGCGTACCGTGCGCAAACCGACCAAATTCAACCCAGTATTGGCTCCTTGAAGGAAGCCGGAATAACTGGACATGCTACAGAAATCCGTTATACCACAGAAGATTCCCAAATTGTCGTGCTCTGTAACCATAGCACCTGATTCAATCGTCAGTGACAGTAGCGGTTCAAAATCTGACGATTACACTATCTTAAGTACAGTCTGGACAGCTATCCCAGCTGTATCCGAGAGCTCAGGGATTGTACAAGATCAATATCGCTAACTAATACAGTTTCAACTCCTTTATGTTTTAATGCACGTTGTTTAACTAAACAAAGTATTTATGTGCTGAAATGCTCCATCTATTTTGAACATATGTGTAAATAACTGAGCACATCCAATTATTTACCCTTCAACATTAGCCTTTACTTTCTAAATACAATAAAACAAATACAAGTTTTGATACTGAATGGCGCAGGGACCACCTTAAATTTTATTTTTTATACAATATGTATCTGATCTGGTTTAGTCCATCGAACTAAAATAATAGAGTCCATCAAAAACACATGATGTCAGAATCTTGGACAATATGTTCTGCAACAAAATAATCTACAAAATAAATACTGTTCTATATAAAACTTGAATACAAATATTTTGTATACAAAAAAATAAAATAAACTTGTACCTATATATATATGACGTGCGCGTATGTGGTCACTACCCAGTCCTCGATAACTAAAAACCCGTGCAATTTATTTGTATCCTGACCGCCAAACCGATTAACGGCAATAGTATACAACATATACAAAATCTCCTTTATAAAATTAATGCGCAATCTTTCAAATACCCTCCGAATACCGCACATAAATTCATATATTGAGTGTACCACTGCCAATGTTACCATTAACAGTGGACGATGCACTCGAACTGAAAGGAGAAGCCTTCATCATCTTCTCAGACGTGAACGTAATTTCACTGATAATCAGGACATTCTTGTCACTGAAACAGAGGAAGAGGAGTTGGGTGAAAATTAAAATTAAAATCATCTAAATACAAAAGTGTATTTTTGCAATTAACAGATATGAGAAAATGTGGTATGAGTGCTAATGAGACAGCTCTCCATTCAAGTCACAATTTGTAGAAGTAAACCATTATAGGTCAAATTACGGTCTTCAACATGGAGCTTTGGCTTACACCGAACAGCAAGCTATAAAGAGCCCAAAAATGACTAGTGTCATACCATTTAAATTGGAATACCAACGGTCTTATCTATATAAAAAACGAGAAACACTTACAAACCACATCAACAAACGACAACCAATGATCATGACTTAGGACAGGTGCTGAATGCAGCGGGTTTAAACGTTTTAAAATAAGTACCAACCTTAGTGTCATATAATCAAGATAATTGGTGTTTTTTTCAAAATCAGCATGCAATTCTTAGAGGAGATCAATCATATACCTTTTTATAGCATATTAATCTATTATAATAAAAATTCATAATATCTAATAAAATTTGTAGATTTAGCTAACAGGGTCCTTTATTTGTATAAAATAACATTTGTTTATAGTGGAAAGTTGTTTTAATGTTAAATAGCTACAATTAAAAATTGCTTGCTAGTCCCTCTCTGATATTACCTTTAGAGAACTTTGGTTCATTTCCCAATCAATCTATCATGAAGGGATGATAAATAATACGTATTTCAATCATAGTCTTTTTCAAAAATGATGAACGGTTCTTTATATTGGTATGCAATCATTTTAAACGTTTCAAATTTATGAAATTATATTCGTACATCAATGTTTTTGATACACCAATAACAAAAACTGAAATATATTGAATTGATACATTTTGTAACTATTCAAATTTATATCAGAAACTTAAACTTAATTATAAAATAATGAACCTGTTAAAGGGAGACAATACTCGCATAACTTTTTCGAATTGGCACATAATACAACGGAATGTCACTCTTGCATACAAACGGCACATCAATATAATTAATTAACTGTGCAATCGCGCTCCACCTTCAATGATGATTATAAATTATAAATTATTATATAACCAAAAGTTGTTAATCTATAGATAGTAAAGACTAATGAAATCTAACCCACTGTTAAAATATTTCTTTGCATTTTTTTAAAACTTCCTCAGTAAAATGCTTGAGCCACTTGACTTTCATAGCTCATAATTAACGTTTTTACACAATATTTAAATAAAGTAGCTAAAGATTATTCGCTTCTCAAAGTGTAAGACGCAATAAAAATCGTATGCTTGCACCATCTAACCCAAAAACAGATTTAATTAAGTTCTGAACATTTCGACATTTCTTCGTTAAAACCGGTTTCAAACAAATCACAAGTACGTGTTAAGATCCGACTAAATACCCATATCCCGATATCGTCAGGTTAATTTGCTACTTTGTATCAACTTACAGAATGCCCCTAAAACAATATTTCAAGGAGCAACTACATTTGCCAATTATAACAAGCATTACGTTTGTGCGAAGAAATTGTATTATGTTTGCACTAATTTATCTATAATAATTTACACGAGTTATGACATTAGAAAATACTACGTGTTTTATTTTATAAAAAATTGTTATGTCGGAGGTTGTTGTCTCTCATATTTGTTGTTCGTGTATTGTTTTCAACACCAACTGGCAAAAGTACTAATGTATATAAGATATATTTTTGTCTGATAATTAATAGACGATATACAGACAATTTTAATCATTCTTTTCGGATGATGTGCAAACAAAAGTGTACTTTCTATATGAGGTCATCAGACATGGTCGCCTTTTGCATGACGCCTCAATAGGAAATTCAGAGGAAAGCAAGAAAATCGTCATAATCGAATTTTGAGCAATGAAGAACTGAGATCAAACGAACCACACGTTATTAAATAAAAAGAAGGTAAAGGATAAATCGGGTGCGTCTGTGCTGACATGAATTATCATTGATATGGTCATATTTACAAATTAACTGTTTACAAAACTTTTGAATTTTTGAAATGCTAAAGCTTTTTCGAGAATAGATTACCTTAGCTGTATTTTGCAAAACTTTTTTAAATTCTGATCCTCAATGCACCTCAACTTCGTACTTATTTGGCCTTTTTAACTTTTTTGAATTCGAGCGTCACCGATGAGTATTTGTAGACGAAACGCGCGTCTGACGTAATCATAAAATTTATTTTCGGGTAGGAATAAAATTTTGAATGTATTTGAAAGATCATTATTCGGAAGTAATATCTAACACGAATGTAAAACTAGTGGCATTTCTTGACATCATTAATTGCAACAACAAAAAAAGAATTTAAGCAACTGGTTTATTACTTGTCCTGTTTGCGTCTAGTAAATAATATGTTATAACTAATTATACACATTTTTTCAAACTTGTTAATAAAAGGTCCGAGTTTTTTCCCTTTTACTTGTAATTATTTTGACATACATATTTATTTACATAGCCTCGTTTGTAAGGACGAAGAGATTGTCGGAAGCAATTATAATCACATAACAGTTTTATTCCAATTATTTGATACCAAGCGGCTAAAAATATGTTAAATAACTTGAGATACATTCTAACAACTCGTTCTCATAGCTTACAGCAACTACCGGTTTGAATTTTAACAATTTTAACATCCTGATCCAAAGACATTTCCTGTAATAATGATGCAACAAAGAGAGAACATGAATAAAACATTTAATTATTTTTCCATACTTTCTTTGCATGTGCATGTTATACAACATATAAATACATTCATTTAGCTGATGGTTTAAAATAAAAGTAAAATCACAAAAATACTGAACTTAGAGGAAAATCAATTCGGAAAGTCCATAATCAGATGGCAAAATCAAATAACAAAACGCATCAAAAACGAATGGACAAGAACTGTCATATTCCTGACTTGGTACAGGCATTTTCAAATGTAGAAAATGGTGGGTTAAACCTGGTTTTTATAGCGCTGACCCTCTCACTTTGATGACAGTCTTATCAAATTCCGTTATATTTTAATTACATTGATGCGTTAACTAAAGAGACACAATAAATAAAATATACAGAATATGGGTACATCAGTCATCATCGTATAACAATTTTAAAAGGAAGAATTTAACAGAACACAAAAACATCTATGAACAAACATATTCATTGATTTGTGTGTCTGACGTCAGAAAATTTTATACGTCACATAGATTTGTCGTTCAATGTGCATACAAACAATTTTTAAATTTACCTAGGCAATGTTAGCATACAGGGTTAAACAATCTAAAGTATGTAAGAATAAATTTCAGAAATAGACCGAGATTTAAACTAGTCCAAAAGTTATATATAGAATTTATAAGAATCCACAAATAGTTAATTCCACTACGCGATTGAATGATTTTGACGTTTGTGGTTCAACGTATATTGTAATTCATAATAGAAATATATCATAATGACATAAAATAGAACAATATCATACTGACGGGATCTTTTAAAGTACAGAGTCACGTTATAAGAACCAAAGAAATACAAAAAAGTCGCATATACAAAACACACCACCAAAAATGAAAGACAATACAAGCACATTGACGAGATGTATAAGTACCGATGTAAAAATCATTTATGTAACGATGTAATACTTTTATGATCTTTTATGACTATGTAGTTAGATAAATATAAAATAAGGAGTTGGGGATGGTTGCCAATTAGACTTTTACCAAACAGAACGAAATGACACCAATTTCAGCAATTATAGGTCGCTTATATGTGACCTGCAATGACATTTGTAGACCTATGGCGTTAATATTTTGTCATAGTGGTACGTTAAACTATGTAATGGGACATACATGTGTTGCTTTATATTTTGAATTTATGGACGATGTTAAAGCACTAAAATACAAAATGTAATTTCAAGATTTCGGTAAATTAAATTCAAGAACTAAAATACCGAACTCCAATGAAAATTGAAAAAGGAGAGTCCCTTCAAATTGCAAAATCAAAAGCGCACACACATCATACAAATGGATAAAAACCGTCATATTTTTTTACTTCATACAGTCATTTTGTTATGTAGAAAATGGCGATACAACCTAGTTTTACAGCTAGCTAAACCTAGTATGACAAGCTCTTAAAATTATAATATTATGACAACAGACATAATAAGTAAAAATGTCAAAAATAGCTATACAGCAGTCAGCATTGAATTATAATCTTAATCACTATGAAAACAAATAAATATGTCAACATAAAAAACGAAAAGGCATTAAAGACAAAGCACATTAGCATAAACAAAGGAAAAGAATACAAAAAGTACTATTACAAAATGACGGGATGTAGAAGTACCGAGCCACATTAAATGGATATTACCAAAAAAACTAAACGGTAAAAGTGATAATTTGCATTGACAAGAACATGTATTACGATGATTAACAAGTTGATGCGGAACATTTACCAACAAGGTCTTTGTATCGTCTGAAGGAATTATTTAGACATAAACCTGGTTCATCCATTTTCTGTTCTGACACTGGTGACGTTTTACAAATTATGAGTAGCAGCTGCAAGCTCTTGAAAACCTGATAAGTTGGGAAATGTATATCCCAAATGCAGTGAATTTGGTATATTGCTACTAAGGTGGTTGAAATTGATACTTTCAAAATTAAAATCGTCTCCTTTGTCATATATTCTGGTAATAAGTCTTAAATGAGGCAGATGAGGCCGTGTCTGCCAATATTTAACTACTAGTTCTGGAAGATATATTAATGAAACCCAATCACAAATTTTGGATTGTTAATGGAAAGAACTTCTGTTCATCATTATATCTGAATGAGAAATTAAAAGATCTGGCTTCTTTGATCTTCTTGTTTTGACAAGTGTCTGAAGGAACTCCGACTATATGGAAAAAATAGAGATCGGCAAGGAGAGGGGCACAGTTTGTTTTCATAGAAATGCCTAAACTTCGTTGAAAAAGCCTATATCCAATTACTTTTACAGTAGTGAAATTTCCATCCAATTTTATTTTTTTAAGGTATATATGATCTTCAAGTTGGGGCTTTTTCCAGGAATATAATACGGTCACAATGTCCTATGACGCGTTTGCTCCAAACTCCAAACGACACAAGGTCAACAGGGGACGTTCATACATAAAAATCGGAATTGATAATATGACAATATGACAGCACCGAATTTGTACTTACTATGAACAAAACAACAGGTGTCACGTATAGAACAAAATTCGTGTTTCCTTATTCGCAGCATCTGGGCTTACCCCGGTCTTGACAGAGTTCGTGTTGTTAAATAAAGGCAACAGTAGTATACCGATGTTCAAAACTCATAAATCGATAGAAAAAACAAATCCGGGTCACAAACCAAAACCGAGGGAAAAGCATGAAATATAGGAGAGAAACGAACTAAGCATAGACAAAATCCGATTAGAATAACAAATATAACATCAAAACTAAATACAGGAATTTAGGATAGAAAGGTACCGTGACACGTCTTATAATAGTGTGAATTCACAATCAAATACAAGAGGAAACAAACGACCCAAAAGAAACACACAACGTTAAAATGTAACACAAACAGAAACTATTATAATATAACAATGACCATATTCCTGACTTGGTACAGGACATTTTTTAAAGAAAAAAATGGTGGGTTAAACCTGGTTTTGTGGCATGCCAAACCTCCCGCTTTTATGGCCATGTTAAATATAACATTAAAATGACAACACCACATTATAGGACCACAATACAAACAAATAGGAGAACATATCGGACAAAGAAACACACGAATAATAGCTAACAAAAGGCAACAGGTTTAAAATTGAATACGCCAAAAGTGAGTTTCGTCCACACAAGACTTACTAGTGTTAACAATTTGTTTTCTTGAGTGCTTTTCTTTTTATATTCATGGATATGTCGTGTTACATGTATTTAAAATGTACTTGTAACATAAATTGGATTTTTTCCTTTGATGTTTTTATGAAATAATTTGCTTAAAAAGTGTGGTGAGGGAAAACCATGGTATATTATATGCAAATTTATGTTGTACCATACTTTGCTAATTAAATATGCAACTCGACTAGAATCCAAAGGAAAAAAGGCGGAGCTTCAGCCATGGTATAACATATTCATTTTCATGTTATTCCATGGCTGAAGCTCCACCTTTTTTTTTTAATGTATCCGCCTCTAAAATATTTAGAAAACTGTAAAACGTACTAAAAGGTCAAGATCTTCATTTGTTTTCATTTTATAAGAAAAAGCAATAAATTATGTGTACCACATTTCAAGAAAGCCTTTTTAAACTATATAGGATTGTTACGAATTCCCTTAATTTTGGAAACAATTACTAAATGTTTCTTCTTTCAGTTTTGAAAAAAATAAAATGTAAAACTATCATTTCCTTTGCGAAAATTCAATTAAATTTCGATTTAAAATGGGGGGTACCTATACAAAAAGGAATAAATATCGGCTACAAATATCTGTGAAAAAACATGATTAGGGGACGTACACGATCTACGCCCCTGGATCCGCCACTGTTAAAATATTATTTTATCATTAAAATTGTGTTTTAATAAATAATCTAATAAAATAACGGAAGAAAAGCATTTTTCAATTAGATGAAAATTCTGTAAAATATGATTAATTTGTATGATATATACATTGAAAAAAAAAAAAAAAAACAATTCTTACCGTCATTAGAATAATTATTTAATCCTTGTCGCTGGAATCCGACATTTTTGTTTACCTCAGTCTGATGACATTATGAAATTACCTGCGCCTACAATCATACACGGGGCGCAAAACTAAAAAAAAAAAAAATCGGGAAAATCCGACATTTTCTTTACTTCTGCAAATTCAGGGGTTCTATTACATGAAATACACAGACGATCATACATGAAGCGCAAAAGTGACTTGCGCGAGCTTCCATTTCATTGGATAAAACTGTAACGTGATCAAATTTCCAATATAAGTTGAAGGTCTTGAAGCTGTCAATCATATTATTTATATTACAAATTTTATATACCATGTGTCTTACTCATTAACATATTTAAACAAACTCATCCTTCGGATTCGTTTGTTTAAATATGTTAACTCGTAAAAACCATGGTATATATAGTACTTAAAGAGTTCAGGTGTAACGACAGAGACTAAAACTTGATATTTTAATGGTAAAGGAAATTCCGAAGACAACATTCCCCACAACTAATTCACTTCTGCGGCAATATCAAGATATATGATTTTGAAGTGACTCTGGTTTATCGCTAATCCGTTTGCAATATTCATAAATATATCGGGTATAATCTGTTATTTGTCATAAAGTTGTTCCATTTAAATTATCTTAGCCAAATCAATCTGAGGTAATTAATTAAGGCTGGAAAATTGACGACACGTTTTGAGCAATAATCTTTGAACCGTTAACACTGGATGTCAAGGATTTGAGAAACCAAATGCTATATAGAAAACGTTTTTGATCAGCCATGTATATGTAGCTTACTACAGTATGCCATCGATATAAACGTTCAATGAAGAAATTGACCATTCAATCTCAATACAAACGCAAAATAATCAGAGCAAAACGATACCACCAATAAATTGATTTTGAACTAAAAGGTCCATTTTGAATCGACTTAAGCACTGGTTTATAAATTATTACATCATAGTTTAAAAAAGACACAACTTGTGAATTGTATATTTTAAGAATGCCCTGCACTTGTTATTTGCCTTTTCACAACAATAAACACTGAAGTGAATATTTGTGTTTGAAGTTCGTTTATTATTTTGAACATGAAACAGGGAGTTTGTTTTCTCGTTTTAATTGTTTACTGTAGTCATGCTGAGACCATTTATAGCTTTCTATACGATGTGGGATGTGCTAAATTGTTTAACTTGTAAGTCATTTGGTGTCAGGTGGAAAGTTGTCACAATGGCAATCGTATCACGTTTTCATACTTTTATATTAAATATATTTTTAATTTCAAAATTGAGAGTTGTATGAACCTTGAAATGAAAAAATCCCGACGGCATGGTAAGCGAATTTGCTATGTATTTATCACTAGCGACTTCTTGAAAAAAAAATCTAGTTTTGTTATGTGAAATTCTCACTTGAGTAATAGGATAACTATATTTGGTAGATGAATTCTTGTAGGTCCCTCATATCATGGATCAATGTTAAGTTTTTGTGGATTGGTCGTTTTCTGATCTACTGTACAAAAGTTAAATTACAAAAATACTGGATTCCCGGGACTGGACTCCGAGGAAAATTTAACGTGAAGTCCCTAATAAATTGGCAAAATCAAAAGCTCAAACACATCAAACGAATGGGTAACAACTGTCATATTCTCGACTTGGTAGAGGCATTTTCTTAAATAGTAAACGGTGGATTATACCTGGTTGTATATCTAGCTAAACCTCTCACTTGTATGGCAGTTGACAACGAAGTTTGGACAACCAAACAGACATGATAGCTACAAATGTACTAAAATAGGGTACAGCAGTGAACTTTGTGTTATAATCTTGATCACTATGTAAACAAAAACATATGTAGACAAAATAGCACAAAAGGGCATATAGACAAAACACATTAGCAAAAGTGAAAGACGAGAATACAAAAAATTACCACATCACAATGACGGGATGTATAACTACAGAGCCACGGCTTGTAACAAAGAAACTCAAAAGGTATATAGATAAATTTAAAGCACATTACCAAAAATGAAAGACACGAATTCAAAATGTTACCATAGAACAATAACACAATGACAGTATGTATAAGTACAGAGCCACGTAAAATGAACATCACCAAAAAAGGACTTAACAGTGAAAGTAATATTCATAAAGACAACTAAAACAATACTATAACACATTATTAATAACAACGTAAGGACCCATAATCTATACTTCATTACCATCGTGTATTATTTGTGAAGTTGATACGGAATATTTATTTACAAGGTCTTGGTACATTACGATGATTTATTTTAGAAAAAATACGAGACGTTCTTTGACAAGCACCTGGTTCATTAACCTTCTACGCAGACACTGGATACCAAATAAATTGGGAATTGTATATATCATGTGCAGATGAAGTTGGTATATTGGTACTCAGGTAGGGGAAATTGATAATTTCAAAATTAAAATCGTCTCGTTTGTCATAGATTCTGGTTCTCAGATGACCATCGGTGTTAAATCTGAGGTGCAAGTCTATAGTCTATAAATGAGGTGGAGGGAGCCGTGTCTGTTGTTTATGTAGTGTCTAGTTCTGGGAGATACTTTAATGGAAACCAATCAAAAGTCTGGATTGTTAATGGAAAAAACATCATCTATATATCTGAATGTGGAATATAATGACCTGGGTTCTTTGATCTTGTTTTGGAAAAGTGTCTGAAGGGACTCCGATTCATAATATAAAAATACAAATAGGTTGACAAGGAGAGGCGCAATGTTCGTTCCCATAGAAATGCCGACATTTTGTTGAAAAGGTCTCTCTCCGAATTCAACCAATATGATGTCAATAAGAACCTCCAGCATACTGATCACTTGTTACTCTGTTAAGCATGTTTTAACTTTTTGTTCACCTTTAACAAGATATGCCGTATGGTATCCCAAAGTAATAAATTCATAGCCTATGCTACCAGTAAGTTGAAACGCATTGTGCATTACTTCTTAGACGATTTTTCAATTACACAAAGATTAACCTTATTTGATTGTAGCATGTACAAGTTTGTTAGGCTTCATTTGACAATGTAACACTTCTGTATTGTTTGTCTATTATGTTAGTTTAAAAGATACTTTAGGCAATACGTCTACTATTTTTTGAGTTTGTAATGTTTGTAAAGTGTCTGACCTTGACCTCATGTTTATGCTTCTATGGTCAATAGTGAATTTAAGTAATGATTTCTGTTTTTCGGATGCTATAAGCAATAGGCTTACTATATTTGGTAAATATGTCTGTGCTTCTTAGTTTCTCTCACCCATTTACATTGATAATGTTAAGTTTATGTGATTCTTGTAGTTTCAAGTTTCAACATACTTTAAGTTCAATCATGATAAGTAAAGCAGTCGAGATATTTCAGGTCCGGTGTGTTATATTGTTCAAAATGAATTCGCAGCTTAGTTGTAAAAGTGAATTTGAAATGGTGAAGTGAATAATGATGTTGTTACTTCATGTATGTGAAGCCTTAACAGACCAAAATGTCATCATATTGCTAATGTTCATAAGACTTTTCTTATGTCTCTATAAGTTTGAACATTAGGACGAGTCTCAGAGTAAAGTTAGCACGCGCAGTGAGAATGAAGATACATATACATGTAAATAGTGATTTTTTAATGAATGTAATCCCTGCGACTTAAACTAATGAGTACCGTCACTAGAAATACTGTTACAGTTTTCAAATAATTTTTTTTCATCTTGAATAATATTATCAAAGACTAGCCAAAAATGTGTTAATATACTGATTTTAAAAAGGCGGATATAACCAAGTCTCATCCCTGCTTTAATAAATAATACTTTATGATTGAATACAACAATCTTTACATAAAATAAATAATAAGGATGTTCCTGTTAAATTATTAATTTGATATGTTTTAACTCTAAATAATCTGTCTTCAGTCCAGAATATTCTATCACAGATTAATTCCAGGGACCAATTATACCTTATGAAATGGATTTAATCATGAAAATGAATCAACAGAGTCTTTACCATGATACGAACATCCATTTGTGGTAATTGGTGATTTCCTAGAGCCTTTTTGTAACATGGTAGGATTGTCATCTGTCGAGAATGTATTAATTCCGGACAAAGAATCGGAATCTGGAATGTCGATATGATTAGGTTTGAACCTGACATGACATTGTTTAGGATTTGCTACAATATTTTCATCACCGTTACATTGTAATGACAGGCATGTTTCTTTTGAATTTCCTGTTCCGTTTTTAGTCAATCGACTGTTCGATCGACAGCTTGAATTTCCATCACTGCTACTACTCCTTGAAGGTGTAGCTTTAACTTGAAGTTTGTAACGAGGAAATTTGGAATCGGATCGCAACGGTTCTGCTTCGGGATCCGTAAATGATGACGCATGAGTAGTGATAGCTGTTGAACGTCTTTGGGACATACTTCCTCTATAAAACAGTCGCTGTCTGCAATAGTAGTTGCAGAATACTTTTCCAAGAGTTCGCCGGAAACTTTTTCTAAACTTTTCACTCATAGCCGTGTAAATGAATGGATTTACACAACTGTTGATGAATCCGAACAGATGAGTCATCAGCATTGTAAAAGAAACTGCTCCTCTCGTAAGAAACTTGATTCTTGAAGCTGACTTATGATGCTAACAAAATATTTGGCGACCAAGCTACGATAAATGCTACTGCCACTACAATAACCATTCTTGCTACCTGTAATCAAAATCAAACTTTGAATAAATGAAAATCATACTTCGAATAAATAAAAATAATATTCTGAAAAAGTAAAAGTCATGTTTTGAATAAATAAATTTAAAAAAAAACACTTATAATAAGTTTAATCAAATTTCGAAAACAAAATGAGATTATAAAAAGTACACGTCTACGATTATTACAGTCGTAGAAAGGTCCTTTTTTTTTTTTTTTTAAATTTCACTATAAGATGATACACAATACACACTCTACTATTGGCTATCATAACGGCAGATATTAAAGGAAATGTAGCAGTAATACATCGAAAGATAGAGGCCAATAAGGCATAACTATCTCACCAAATAACTAACTTTCTTAAAATTGTTTTTAATACTTCTATGTGTAAAGCCATGGTTTAAACGTCCAAAATCAGAAATACATTGAATAATTTTACATTGATCAGGCTTCTATGTCTACCATTTATGTAGCTTAGTTAAACACTCTGCGACAAATATCCCTACTTAAACGTCCACCTCAATAGTACTTGACTCATACGATCGAGAAAATTGTTATCATAAATACATAACTTGTAGATATATGGAAAAGTGAATAGCGTTGACAGCGAAGAATAACAATTCAATCAAAGCGATGTTTACTCACGAGCCGAATAAAATACAATTGTTCCTTATTATTGTCGCTAAAACAATTAATTTTGTTGTACTTCACGAAATGCTTATATTGGATTATTGCTTTCTTTTATAAATAATTCCAAAGTTCTAAAAAAATAACGCACTTGCATGGTATGGTTATATTTATGAATATAAGCTATAATACGCAAAAAAATATTTGTAAGTTTTTGATTCAGCTTCCCCAAAACGTTGATTCCTGTTTATGTGCATTTTTCACAGTAAGCATGGATAGTCCTGTATGATTTTAGGAAACGATAAATATATCCTATATTTTTTTTTATAAAGACCTAGATTTATTTTTTTTGTTCCCCAAAAATTATAAGAGGGTAACAGTAAAGAGTATTTTTATCTTCGGTGCTTCAAAACATTTTCAAAATACACAAAACATTGTAATAATAAACAAATACACTGATCTCCTGTTTGCGGCATTATTTTACAAAGATAAATTTGTTTTTATCAATTTTGATTATTCTAACCTTAGTATGGGTGATCTTCTGTAAAAGTTCAGTTTTCTTTTTAGCATATCTTTTTCAATCAAAAATATATTTGAAATGTTCCATTTTGTCAAATAGCACTGTTTAGTGTTATTTGTTGCTTAAGGCAAGCAATGTTTATTACTTTGTAGGTTAACTTTGTTATATTAATGAACCTGAAGTGTGATCTCGTTATTAGACAATACACATATTGCCACATCTCTAAAACCTACAAATCAAGCATTGCTATAAGGTGATTCTGATTTATTAAAGGCGCAAGGATATGTGTTTACCCTTTCAGAAATGTTCAAATCACTTCCGGTTTTGATGAGACTTCATATTGCTAATCTGTTTTAGTTAAACGTGTTTCTTATTTGTATTCTAAGTTTGTCTCGCTTGTAATGATCTGCCTATTTAAATTGTTGATAAAATTGAGAATGGAAATGGGGAATGTGCCAAAGAGACAACAACCCGACCACAGAAAAAAACAACAGCAGGTCACCAACAGGTCTTCAATGTAGAGGCATTCTTTGGGTTTATATGTAAAAGTACTTTAAACCTTCTAACAAAAAAACATTGAATTTTTTAAAGAACAGTGAAGGAAGTGAATTGCAGACTTGAGCAATCAATTAATTCATTTAATGACCATCTTATAACAGTCTCAAAGGTCTGAGTGGACGAGTTTTTATAATCTGACAGCTCTAACTATACGCTTTAAGGATGCAGTTAAACATGTTTACATTATATATCAAGGAATAAATTGTTCAAACGAGGAAGCAACTTTTCGTTCTTAAAATATTTAATTCCACATATTGGTCTGTCGTTTATAACGTCATGATTGTACAATTTGAACACATTATATAAAGTAAACAGTATATGTTTTTAATAATATCTCACCTTGCGTTTATTTACTTCGTTTCTCCGTTTAGAATCACGTCTTCGAAGATGGGTATTCTCAATCACAATTGGTCGAAGCAAGCACATGGCTATTTTGTACAAGTTCCAATTATTATCATCATGGGTAAGAAATACATAATGACGAATAAAA
Source organism: Mytilus edulis (assembly GCA_019925275.1). Classification (NCBI taxonomy): domain Eukaryota; kingdom Metazoa; phylum Mollusca; class Bivalvia; order Mytilida; family Mytilidae; genus Mytilus; species Mytilus edulis. Next base: position 39,636,418 of record CM034350.1, read on the forward strand.
GAATAAAGAAAACTCTCCTAAATGTCCCCGTGTTGCCGTCTAATTCATCAAACCTATCTGAGCAAATCTGGCGTGAAATCATACCATAATCACTAGAAATTGTAAATACATAATTTTTACAATAAAGATATGGTGATGCCACACATATTGGAATGACCCATGTAACAGCAATAATTTTCTTTGTTCTTGACTTGCTGTTAACCTTCATGGCGGATAATGGGTGCACAATAGCATAATATCTGGAAAATAAAAAACATATCCCTACATTTTTATTATCACTTCATAACTTTTATATTTATATAAACGAAAATATTTGCCAGATGTGTTTTAAAATAACCATACTTATTCCAAATGATTTTAAAATATGCTGTTATATCACTATAACATGGTTGTTATGACAAAACATAAAGCCAGCAACTTGGTGGTGATAGGTCTTGACAAATTAATGGTATATAAATTCAGCGCTTATGGTCTAGACAAGTTTGTCAATAAACTCAGCAAAAAATGTTGAATAGATTTTGCGGTGCTGGGTTTAGACAAGAAGTGGATAAATTCTGCGGTAATGGGTCTAGACAAATGGTGAATATGGTGATCATAAATATTCAAAACTAAGAGCCAGGTTTAAGGCACCAACACGAATGCTGGGTGAGACAAGTTGTTTGAGTTTCCAACCTTTACGTTTTACTAAATCAGTTCAAGATAGAAGATAAAATGCTTTGAAATGGGCCAAAATCCGTGTTTAAGGGAGTATTTTAGTAAATATCAAACTGGACTAAGCAAAGTTATAAACACCAATGAAATATGAACTCAATAAATGTACAAGTAATACGTGTTGCCATAATAACCACAACTTTTCACATACAAAAAATGTAACAAGGGAATGACAATTATATAAATCTATGCATATTAATGAAATATCCATGGACAATAATTGATAAAAAATAAAGATTATAAACGATGAGTTTTAACGAATAAGAACGTCGATGCGTGTTTGTCATTTGTGTTATAATTGCTTTGTAATAGATGAATTTGTTACTATATGCTATTGTTTTTCTATTACACGGTAATATTTGTATGATTTCTCTTCCCATAGATTAGTATCATTACTGTTGATATTTGTCTGAAGATATTTGATCCTATCGTCTATTGGAAATCAAGTCTGTCAGAACAATTATTTTTCGTCTGTTCCCACATGATATAATACCCTTTTGTAATAAATGTTACTTGAAGTATTTCAACACGTAATGGAATATACAAAATTTCGTGTACGCAATCAAAAAATGATGAACGTTGAAGTTTAATCATTATATTTATGAAACGAAATCAGTTTCTCAACAATAAATGAACAAATTTTCTTTTCATCCGACATTTCAAGTCGTACTTTACGTGGATTTTAGACCGTCTCATCGGCAGCTGATGTTTTGTCATTATCTACCGAATTATTCATTCAAGGGTTTGTATTTACATGAACAACACGATGAATGATAGATGTGGAGCAGGATTTGCTTACCCTTCCAGAGCATCTGATATTATTCCCAGTTTTTGGGTGGGATTCGTGTTGCTCCGTCTTTAATTAGTTTTCTATATTGTGTCTTGTGTGCTATAATAATTGTCTGTCTGTTGGTTCTTTTTTGTTTATGGCGTTGTCAGTTTATTTTCGACTTTAGAGTTAGTAGTATGTAATGCCGTTGTTGAATAAATATAAATGAATTTATCCTTATAATGTTGGTTAGCCGCCATGTTGACGTTTAACCAACTTTTTTTACAATTATAACTGTACTAAACTTGTGAAAATTGCTAAAGTCAAATATCTAAAAATTCTGAAAAATACAGACAGTATTACTATAAATTTTCTAGGTTTAAGGTGGCTCGTGGGTACAAAAATTTTAGCAAAAAATTAAACCTCTATTTTTTCATTACAAATTTTATTTATTACACTATTAGTTGTTACTTTATGATATGGTACAAAAAACAACCCAAAAAAATGATTTGGTTTGGCCCCAGATGACTTTAAAAATTGAAAAAGCTCCAAATTATCTCCCTTTGGTGCAAAAATGCCATTTTTTGGCCTTAAATTTGAAATATCTTTTGTAACTCATCGGTGACCTATATTTTTTATTATTGTTTTCAAATAAGCTGTACATAAACTAAATAATTGTAAAATTTAAGCGATTTCTTATATTAGGTTATTTTTTTATTTCGATATTTCCTCTTTTTCTCCTATTAGTTCAACAGAAAAAAAGGACATTAACAAAAATGTATGCTTCTTCCAGAGGCAGATTTTAGCTTAAATGAACGGTGACCCCATTTTTTTATTTCATTTTTCTTTTAAGTATATGATAAAGTTCATTCATGAAAAAATATAGCGAAATCCTATATTAGAAATTTTTTTTTATTTATACCCAGGAGCCCCCTTAAACCGAAAAAGCGTGTACAGAAATATTACGATTCCAAGGGAACAAAGCGCCTTAATTGATTTTTATCGAAGAAAACAGAGGCTGACGACCTACGAAACAATTTTAGGCTTCACGATACCATTTAATATGGCTTTATGTAAAAGCATGCTTCACATGTGAAATGATCTCTGGCATACTAAGGAATGAGAACTACGCTTATGTCTGAGACTATCTGTGAAACACGGATATCTCAATTAAAGAATCGATCAGCTCTTCATAACGATAAAACATCCTATATTTGAATGATTACCAGACAAATATGGAATGCTTGACAATAAATTAGTTTTATGATATGGTATGCTGTCAGTTGAATACAGTTGATTTAACCTAAAAGTTCGTTCGATCGGTTGATTGTTCCAATATGAATATTTCTAAGCATGGTCTAGAAGTAGCGCTTGCCTCACGTGCGAAAGGTCGTGTAGATAATCCCCTACCAGGCCAAAGTCGTTTCCATTGAGCACGAGGCATTTAGGAGTATGACTAAAGACGTCTGATCAGCTCATAGTCAGAAAAATGAGTCGAGATAAGGTGATAAGTTTTAAAGTTCCTGCGAACTATTTGCGTCTGAACTAGCAAAAAAACTCCGACTAGGCGTAACAGACTATACTATACATAGCTGGGTTCATATTCATATTGCATTAACATTTTCTCGCAATTATTATGCACTTTTCTTTTGCCACTGAACATGTAATAGAAATATAAAATACTAGTAGGTAGGTTTTGCAGCAAATTTACTTGGATAAAGGTCGAAAATTTAGATTTGCATTAAGTAAGAGAGTGTTTTGAAAAAAGACAGAAGTTTCAAGTTTAGTGTCCAGTGGCAAATATTGCAAATACATTCACGACGAAAACAAATGAAGAGGATGTCTTATTATTGCATAGCAATATAATATTTCCCACAGAAAGTAACCAAAAGTTAGCGTGCAATAAATTATAATATTGCACTAGTGCAATAAATTTTCAAAATTCATGACGTCATCAACGACAAAATCTTAGTTTATACCTATTTTTACTTTCAATATTACATTGCTATACATTAAAAGGGTTATTGCATGAATATAGAGGAATATTGTCCCTCCTAGAACATATATTGCACTCGCAAGCTTGTGCAATATAAAATTGTTCTCAGGACAATATTCCCCAATATTCATGCCCTTAACCTATATTCCTGAACATGAATATATAGGATACATATTTTTTTGTAGACACAACCATTCGAATTGTTATAGATGCTTGTTTCAGTCTTGTTTATGAAATCGAATTCGATTATATCTATTCACATGATACACGTTTGAATATGAACGTTACACTAGGATTAATCAAATTTATATAGAAATATTACCTAAATTCAATTATAGATTAAATCAGTTTAGAACTGCTATCAATCACCAGTACTGAAACTTGACAGAATTTAGAGTACAGCGGTTTATGATTATTTTTATAACTGAAATGTAACTTTCATTCCATTTAATTTCCATTTCGTTTATATTAGTTTTCTGCATTTGTTTGGTTTGTTGTTCAGAATAATAGAATTTCAATGCCATAATTATAGAACAACATGAAAACCTATGCATGTTATCCGATATTAACCGTTTCACGGGGTATAGTTTCGACAACTAAAGTCTGATTTAGTGTAATTTTATTATATGTAATTTAATATATCTATAGCCTTCTCTTTACTACTGTAAATAAAATACGGAAACTGATACAAAATGCATTTATTTATTAATTTTAATCCATCATACTAGTCTCGAATGCCGTTCAAAGACGTTTAAAAAACAGGTTTGTTCGATATCGTTTGTGGAGGGTTTTTGGAGAATTCTAGTATCGCCATCCACCACAAAAAATATGAAAAAAAAATCGGAAATGAAAGTCAAATGGGAAACACTTTAACATGCATCAGTCTTAGAGAACATCATTTGGTTATTACTTTTTATTGGCTTTGAACTAGTTTTCAGAATCTGCAAGCGTTATTATTTCATTGTGTTGTGTCTGTCAATTAGAATATGAACTAGACTATTTGATCCTTTAAAACAATGTAAACATCTACATGCATTAATTGCTTTCAGTTATGCCATATTGCATGATGAAAACTACCACAGAAAAATGAAGAATTCAAACTAAGCTATAATAATGTATTTTAATAGACGCAAATTAATTTGAAATAAACTATAATTCAATTAAAATAAAGTACTAGAGTGTTAGATCCTTTAAACACTTGCTTAGATCACTAAATTTCTTGTTTGTCATATTTCCTGATCAAAACTACTACAACTTAGACTAATGCATACCAAGCTACACATTTTAATGGACGCAAAATTTAAAAGCAGCGTTAATTCAAGTAAACGCGATGTTTGCTCTACACATAGAAAGTAAAATCACGTTCATTCTAACCACATTAACTTATTTTGTCAAGGATGCCTATATCAGTTGACAGATAATTGCGAATCAAGTTCATCCGAATGAATCCTAATTAAATGAACTGTGCTGCTACAATCTCGGCGGGATTTATGCACACGGTTGTATTCAGTTCAGCTTAGTGGTTATATAACTTTTGGAGATATAATTAATTTTATGTTGACTTTCTTCATTAACGTATGTTTCACAAAATAAATATCATTTAATTGGGTTGAATGTGCTCTCTCAAGAAAAAAATCAAGCTATGGAATATCGTAATTAATGGCTCAGCTCAGTCAAGTGAAGTAAGACATATTAATGATAAATGGTCTGTTTGGTTACGAAAATAACAAATATTATTGAATTTAATGTTTGCGTATTATAACACACATCTAGGATATACATATAAACGAAATCTATTAAGGAAAAATTCGTTATCTGAGAGTTAAGATTTCTCATCTTATTGACGAATTTTTCGAATCTTGAAATGCAAGCTTTAATTATTTAATATCAAACTTCGAATCTTGACTCACATACATTTATATAGGTTTTAGTAATAATATAGATAGTTAAACACGACTTTTAAATTGTCAGACTATGTTCAGGTGCTCTCTTAAAGTAGCCGTCAAATAAATGACTGCATGCCACGATTAATAAGTATACGAGTATTTTGCTAAATTATGCAAGGACATGTGAAACACGGGATATACAAGCGAACGTTATAAATGTATAAAACCTTATGTTGACAGAAGTTTTCAGATTCACATTTACATTTGTCTACTTGTACAGTCTGGTCACGAAACTTGTAATTCGTATGCCAATCAAACGTGTCCTCTATTTGTATTTACTCGATGACGTATCTGATCTCAAGAGAAGATATTATACATAACACAATCTTTCTAGACTCCCGTTATTTTACTTAATTTTACCTAAATATTTATTCGTACTTTCATTTGATATTTTATAATTAACACTATTTGTTGTTACTGAATTATCGAAATAAAACAAATGCAGTGACTACCGTGTAATGAGACATTTTCTCTCGTATCTGTTTCTAACAACATTGCCAACACTACTAGTACAATGTACGTGTGATCACTAATAAGTCATGTGTTTTATTCTACTGTTAGAGGATACAAAATGGAGCAATGGCTATGAAAATCATCTTATAAAATGCACGAAAAGGGAGATGCAGGATATACACATGCAATTGTACAGCAACCCAACAACATAAATTACTAAAGGACATATAAAGGGCAGTCCAAGAAATATGCCAAGCTCTTATTATATTGACCCAATTATAAACAAGTTGAAATCAAATCAATTACTATTGCTATTATTCGTTCAGAGTTGTTTAACTCATTTGATATTGAAATAATAGATAAAAGTGTTGAAGGAATATTATGGATATATTTTAATTGTAAATATAGTGATCTTACTTTTTCTCTTAGAATATGCTATTTACCACCAAGTATATCGACACGACTGAATGATCAAGAAAAATTCTTTGAAAATCTTTTACACCAAGTCTACTGTAATCAATTGAAAGGAAATACGATTATTTGTGGTGATTTTAATGCTAGATGTGGATTTAACACGGATTATATTGAAGGTATTGACGATGTTATACCTAGATCGGTTATTGATTCTATCGAAAACCATAACGGAGATCTATTTAGCGATTTTTTATCAGATGTCAATTTTGCTATGCTAAATGGTCGTTTAGGCGTTAACGATTATACATATATATCACCAGCCGGAAAGTCTGTTGTGGATTATTTTTGTGTGCCGTATGAGCAATTAAACCGTATTTTAGATTTTAAAGTATTACGAATGTCAGATGTAATTGATTCTGTGAATTATCACACGGAAAGTATCCCAGATCATTCCATCCTACTATGTGATATTAAATGTGTTATGAAACAAAATACAAATGTAGTGAAAACTACGATTGTAAAGTCAGTAAAAGGATCAAACGCAATACCAAAAACGTTCCAAATGATTTTCTTACCGACGAAAGTGTGCAACAAATGGTTCGAGACACAATTACGAAAATAAGAAAATTTTATTCACGTCGACCAGGATATCCAAAGTGCTTATAATGAATTTCAAGAGCTTGTCCAACGTGAAATGAGCAATAGATTACCAGTGGTGAAACAAATACAAAACAAAAGGTCGAAATCCTTTTATAAACCGTATTGGAACGAAACACTACAGAAACAGTGGAATACTGCTTGCGAATATGAAAAACAATGGCTGAAATTTCATGGATCTCCACAACGTAAAAAACACATGAAAGATAGATACTGCTACGAAAGGAAAAATTTCGATAAACTTAACCGGAAATTTAGTATGAAATTCAAAACAGTGTAGCTGTGGCCATTGATTGACACATTAAAATCATTCATTGACTGGGACAATTTTGGTGAACGTTTGTATGTAACGACCAATGCTCACTATGTACTTTTTAAAGACACTTAAACTATGGGGTCACCAAAGGTTCTCAACACCTAAATAAAGTAATTCGAAAAATTAATCAGAAATAACACGATATTTTGATTTATATCAATCATATAAATCAAAACACAAAGGTTATTCCTGATTAATTTTTCGAATTATTTTATAATTAAAGGCGTTAAGAAACCTTTGTTGACCCCACAGTTTAAATGTCTATTATAGGTACGTCATGAACAGTGGTTGTTACAGACAAACGTTCACGTAAATTGTCCCAGTCAATGGATGATTTTGATGGGTCAATCAATGGCCACAGCTACACTGTTTTGAATTTCATACTAAAAGAAAATTCAACATTCAGAAAGAAAGAGATTTACAAGAGCAGCTGAATTCGAATTGTAAGCGTGATTTCTGGAGAAGTATAGGAAAACTGGGTATTGCAAACGAAAGAACGGAAAATATACCATGGGAAATCGTGAACCCGGATGGTACGGTAAATACAGACAGGGATGACGTTCTCAATACTTGGAAGTCCGATTTTGAAACATTGTACGCAAGAAATGATGACAACGACGATCTCGATAATTTAGTCAATGAGGGAAACATAACTGATTTACCTGATCTTAATAATAACATAACTCGTGATGAAATAGTTAAAGCCGTTGAACATACGAAATTACGCAAAGCAGCTGGATATGATGAAATTCCATCAGAGGTGCTAAAGAATGAAAGTGCGATCGACTTACTGCATGTTATATGCAACTGGGTAAAGTGCCTGAACAGTGGACATCTGGAGTTGTAAATCCCATATTAAAACCGGGAACAAACGATAAACGCCTCCCAACAAACTACAGGGGAATCACGATTACATCCGTACCGAGCAAAATCTACTGTAGTGTCTTGAATTTCCGTTTATGTAAGCAGTTAGAGGACAACGATATCCTGTGTGAGGAACAAAATGGCTTTCGTCCAAAACGCAGCTGTGAAGAGCATATATATAGCCTTACTTCAGTTATAACAAACAGAAAAATATCAAAACAGTCTACATTCGTCAGTTTTATAGATAGGAGGAAGGCGTTTGATTCTGTATCTAGAAGCCTTTTATGGTATAAACTACGACGTGCAGGTATTCAAGGAAAATTCCTATCCGCCATACAGTCACTTTACGAGAATGTCAAATGTACAGTCCGCGTGAATGATAGATACACTCCATGGTTTGATGTTGACTGTGGTGTGAAACAAGGGTGTTTGTTATCACCGGCAATGTTTGCGATCTATATTAATGACTTGGCCGAACGCATTAACAATCTACAGTGCGGCATTCGTATAGGAGATGATCTTTTAAGTATCCTTCTTTACGCCGATGATATAGCGCTTATTGCACCCGATGAAGATAGTCTGCAAAAAATGTTGGATGTTGTCTCCGATTGGTGTAGTCAGTGGAAGCTTGATGTTAATCCGTCCAAGAGTAACATAGTGCATTTCCGAAATCCATCTATCGATCGTAGTAACTTTAACTTTACTTGTTCCAGACAAAACATTGCCTATGCTACATCATATAAATATTTAGGCATGTGGTTAGATGAACATTTAACGTTCGACAAAGCCGTACGTGAACTATCAAAATCAGCGAGCAGAGCACTCGGTGCGTTATATGGCAAATTTATAAGCGCAGGTGGAATGACACACTCTGTATACTCCTAGTTGTACTCTACTATGGTTGAACCAGTGTTATTTTATTGTTCGGGAATATGGGGCACAAAAGTGCATTCAGTAATAAACTCTATTCAGAACAAAGCAGCTAAATTTTTCATGTCTGTTGGAAGGTACACTGCAAATACTGCGATTCGAGGAGATATGGGTTGGACCTCGTGTTTTACGAAACAAAGAACTGCATGTATACAATTATTAAGTCGGATATTGCGATCTGATGATACGCGTTTAACTCGAAAGATTACCGAGTGGACTAAAAATCGACGTAAAGGATGGTACGTTAAAGTGAAACGTTTTGCGGAAACCGTTGATGCCACTGCTATTCTTAATGATACATTAATTTCTACAAAAACTGTTATGCGAACAATAAAGGAACGCTTTGATGTGGTTGATAACGATGAATTCAAACAAGCGTTATTTGACGATTCGAACAATGTAAACGGAAATAAATTAAGGACATACCGTTTATACAAAACAAACGTTAAAACTGAGCGATACCTTAAGCTACAACTCCCCAAAAATGTGCGTCGAACTGTTACCCTGTTCCGTAGCGGGTCTCTGCCGTTGGCGATCGAGACAGGACGATATGCCCGACCGCAAACACCAGTAATGGAAGACTATGCCGACTATGTAATAGCAACGATGTTGAAAGTGAAAAACATTTTTTGTTGTTTTGCCCATTATATGACGATATTAGATTTGAATTGTTTGCTAAAGCTAGAACTTTAATTGATAGCTTCGATACTTTGGATATGGACAGTAAATTTATCGAAATAATGTCTTGTGAAGATATACAAACTTCTTTGTCATATGCAATTTTTAAATCTTTTCAGAGACGAAAACTATTTAGCACATGAGAATTTATCAAGCAAAAATATTTAATGTTTTTCTATTTATATTTATAAACAGTGATTTTAACTCAAATTATTTAGTCATTTTGGAAAAACTTTTACTTTTTTGTAAGTTTATTTGTGATAATCAATATTTTTCTATTGTTATTTCTTATTTTTGAAGCTCAGTATGAAGATAAGTTTATCTTTTTAAATCTTTTTAAAATTTTTAGAATTTGAATTTTTGAACATTTAGACTACAATGACTTGTTTAATGAAACCTTTTAACTTTTTGATTTTAGAAATGTTTGAACATAAGTGTCTCGTAAGTCTACATAAGGCTGGGTATTTGATCTTTTTATTTTGTGTTGTTTATGATATTGTGTATATATATGTCTGATCAAATATGTGACACTATAATAAAATAAATCATTATTATTATTATTATAACAAAGTTTTCAAATCAAGATACAATTCCAAAAGTTTACAAAATCTTTCAAATGATATTATACGGGTGGCTAAAAAACATTATAGTCTGTCATATGGCAGTATATTTTTCAATTGGATCTTGCATATAGATATTAGAAGATGTCGTATGAGTGCCAACGAGACAACTCTCCACCATGTTGGTCTACGTCTATATACTCCTTGCATTTAATTTATAACCGCAAGAACTGACAAAATATCCTTAACTTTGGGATCTTTTCATCATTGTTTAGATATTGAATAGAACTAAAAGTATTTTTAAATCAATTGCACACTTTTTGATAAATTTTGTGTGTCCGAGACACTTTTCTAGATTTACCTTCATCGGGAACGCTAAAACCCTTTCTAACATTTGAAAGCCAGGGATGCGTTATCATTGACGCTGCAATGCTACTAGGAATTATATAAACAATAAGGATCTCAAAACAATAGCCAATTCATCTAATTAAGGTCAAATTTGCATAGGGCTTTAAAAGGTTTGAGGTATACCAATATGCTTTTGGGGTTTACTCCGCAAAGATACGATTAACTTTAAACGTAATGAATGGATTGATGGTCGATCTCATTTTCTTGAAAGATGTAATATACAGGTTGTCAAAAAGTTATAGAAACGTCTTGGTTTCTATTTGTTTTCAGTTAAATAAATAAATATTCCATGTTAAACATGGTGATTTCATTTTAAATCCAAGCGGTCAACTTTCATAGCATTATCATAAAGCATTTTAATTATCAATTCACTGTAAAAAGTCCATTAGTTTTTTCTCTTTTCCTCGTCTAGAAAAGTGACATAATGTGAAATGTCGTGTGATCATGGAGGCAATTTACAATTTGAAATTATTCTGGCTATGGAATTAAATCAGCCTATTTACAGTTAGCGGCAAACGCTTATTAAAATTGTTATCGATAAAGATTGAAGCTACAAAACGAATTATTTACAGAAAATATAATTGACAAACCATCCCTGTGGAATAACATTACTTACACAATACGCATATTGAAGAAAAAACATATGTGTAGGCTTTAAACCACTAAATCTGGTTCGTTCATTTGTTGTTGTTTAATGTAAGTAAATGGTTCAACTGTGTTTTATAGAATGTATGAATATACAATGCAATAAATGAAAGCAAACGTTCTTAAAGTCATATGAAACGTGTGACTGGTGAAAAATAATGTTAATCCAATTCTTAATCCAATTCTTGAACCAATGTCTGTATATGTTGTGTACAAGTTGTCATGTTGTACAAATAATAATTTGTACAGATATTTTGTACAAGTTGTCAGTGTTTTATTTACCGCTTAACACAAATGGATTTTAGAAGATTAACTTGTATCACCAGGTGCAAGAAGGTGTGTATAAAAAAACTAACAACTTGTACAAAAATCCTGTACAAACTTACATTTTGTACATAACATATATATCATAAACATAGTCTTCTGTGCACAATTTTATCATTTTTTTACGCAAAAATATCGCAAAATCGTCATGTGTTTCCCTTTCTGTTATGAATTGAAAATATGGCCGCTCATTTATTGTCGTGTTTTGAAGCCGTAGTTTATCGATTGTCACCTTATAGTAAACAATCAACAAAGAAGCATGGATATTGAGCACGTGTATAACATGCACAATCAGGTAATAATTTAATTAAATGACAGATCCATGCGTATTGCGATCACCGGATTTTTACGAGAAGGGTCACGCTAAGGTCACTTTTGATACGAAAAATATTTCGGCGAAATTGCTTCCTGGAAGCAAGCAATTAAAAAAGTAAACTTCTTCTAAATGTGGACAAGTTAAAGAATGTTCTTCAGAAAAAAGTATATGTACATAAGTTTAATAATGACAACTATCCATTTTGTTATAAAAAAACATGCATATTTTTTTTTAATTTGAGGTTTCATATGACTTTAAGAATCAATATAACAAAATGTATGATAATTTCTTGTTATACTCTTCCCGTTCGCTTGATAATTTATTTTAAACATGATACATTGTTGTAGTTACTGTAATTTTAATGTTGATTGAAGGCTGGTACATTTTTCATATATATATATATACCTTCCAAATACTGTTTCGATCCCAAACATCACTGAAGAGACATTTATTGTCGAAATCCGGATCTGGTGTACAAAAAAAAAACATTGACACCTTATGTTTGTGGCATAACATCTTGGCCACAAGTTTATTGTTTTCTGTTTAGTATTAAATTCATATTAAGATCCATTTTTTCACATCTTGGGATCATTTTATTTGGCGATCACCAATGGCAGTCAGCAGGGTTAAAGAACATCAGTTGTTCGACCTGTTAGTCAAATGCGTTTTGTTTAAATATACTTTTTCACTTTTTTGGTCTTTTGGAAAATGTTGTTTGTGCTGTATTTAGACCCTTCTACAACGAAATTTGTTTTACATGCACACGTCTTAAAATTGCGGTTTTTATCCAACGCAATCATAAGTTCGAACGTAGTTTTCAATTTAGACTTGTTTATATATATATTTTTTGTTTAGACGAGTTGTATATATATATATATTCGTCCACAAGGATGTCTTTGGCTGTAATTTACAAAGACTATAAAGTTGGACAGTAATCAAGTTTTAAAATCAATTTCATCAGCTTTGAGTCTTGAAGTTATTATTATTATCCATGCATGCAGTGTAAAACGTCAAAACGTCAGTAATTTTTATGAGCGATTCTTAATAAATATTTACCGCTTGGTCAACGTAGCGGGATAACAAGTACAAATAAAACCAAAATTTGTATATGTGTTATTTGTACAATAGTTGGCTGATTGCAGAATAAATGACTTTTATTGAAAAATAAGGTTGTTTAAATCGATTTGCATTTACATACTTGGTTATTGACGATCTTGCATTTAACGGATGGACTAGACAACAATTTAAAAAAAAGTCCAGTCAAGTAACACTGTTATATTGAATAATGTATGTTGTCGCAGGTAAAACTGCGTTTCACGGCAACCGTCGAAATCAATTCCAAAATAAGGGTGACAACTCTCAAATACATGTACTAAACTAGTATTCCTCAATTTAAAAACAATATATGGTATATGGTTCTTCAAAATAGGGGCATTATCGTTTTTCAAACTTTGCGGAAAGTTTGTAAATTACCTCTTTGAATATGTTCTGTTTCCGACCAGATGTACGACTAACAGTAAGATTAACATAAGACTTTGTAAATATTCATATACATGCAAATGATTTATAAACTTATCCTTCGGGAGTGTTCCTTAAATAGAAGGAACATACATGTACCAATTAACTGTAAACAGAATGTACATGTAAATTAGACTACAACCCTGAAATAACAGTTATCAAGATACCGGTATTCAATCAAAGTCTGCGAGTACAGGCTCTTGGGTTGCCTCTAGTTTTATGTTTAGCAGTTGTAGGGAACATCCCTATGAGCCGGATATATGAAAAACTTACACAATGAAGAAATATAAGTAACTGTAATTTTTCATTGGCAAATACTGGTATTTTATTGATAAAAGGTCAATCCCAATTAGTAATCAACAAATATTCAAAGAATCACGCTAAACACATCCAATTTCTTTGATCTTTCTTGAATAAATCCTTATGGCTTCAGTAATTGTATACAGACGCTATCTATATAGAATGAAATTCATAACAGTGTAGCTATGGCCATTCATTGACTGGGGAAACTTAGGTGAACGTTCGTCTGTAATGCCCACTGCTCACGACGTACTTATTATAGAAATTTAAACTGTGAGGTCACCAAGGGTTCTAACGCCTAAATAAAATAATTAAAAATACTAATCAGGAATAACCTTTGTGATTTGAATATAAATAAAAATGGCCTCACACCGAACAGCAAGCTATAAAGGTTGAATACTTAAAATTCTTTACTTGATTTTTTGTTATGGTTTGGCCATCAATTTTCCTGATATGATATCGCACGTTCTTTCAGATTATTTTTTTTACTTAATTGGCTTTAAAAGTTACAATGCATGTTGTCGTCTGTTTATGTAGTTCATATGTGTTTTTCGTTTCTCGTTGGTTTTCCCGTTTGAATGGTTTTACACTAGTAGTTTTGGGGCCCTCTATAGCTTGCTGTTCGGTGTGAGCCAAGGCTCCGTGTTGCAGGTCGTACCTTGACCTATAATGGTTTCCTTTTATGAATTATTACTTGGAAGGAGAGTTGTCTCATTGGCACTCATACCACATCTTCCTATATCTATGTGTGGATTGACCATCTTTTTGCGGACGTCAAAGCGATTTAACAACTGCGGTTGTCGAATTAAGTCATCTTTAAACTTTTATCTGATCTTAGTTATATTTAAAACCGAGTGCATAATCCACCTTAAAAAATTGTGCAAGTAAAAAATATAGACAGAATATACTTCTGCCCTATCTGCGTACTTGCAAGTTTTTGGAAAGTCAAAAAGCTATTTGGATTAAACCTTGTGAAATTTGAATTTACGTTAATGTATTGGTAAAATGTAAAACAAATTGAATATAGGAAACTTGAAATTATTTTGATATTTTTGTGTTATAAATTTGTATTGATGCCATCTCGTATGTTTTTTTAATATGAATAAAGAGATAGTCAGTTTGTCTTATACGCAACGAGACACACAAAAAAAAAAAACTGAAGAAAAAAATTAAAAAAAGGTGCAACCTTTTTTTTAACAAAAGAATACATCACAAGAATATAAGTTTTGTAAGAAACGTGAGAAATTGTGTTGGACTTGAAGATAAGGCAAAGTGACAAATATCTGAAAGAATGAATCGTTTTGTGGTATTAAACAAAGAAATCAAATGATTTTTTAATTATCCAGAACTCTTCACAAACAAAACCCACATGTATATGCATTGAATAAATAGTAGGCCATTCTTTAATGATCACACCGTAGAAGAAGTTGTGCTCTTAATCAATGAGATATTTTGTGAATTAACCCCATCAATTTAATAGTTTTTTTTTACAATGGATAAACCTATTTTTTTTATTATTATTAAATGATATCGTCTCTGAACATTATTATTCTAATAAATGACACGGTTGTATGTGATGATATAATAAATATTTAAAACAAATTCCTTTAAAGCTTCGTAAAAAGAAAGTTTCATTTTATGTATCGGAATGTGTAACCAGTGAATATTTCAACCCCCACTGGAAGGCCTCTGACAGACTGAGTGAGCATAGAATCATAGCCGTTGACAAACAAGTTACAACCTACAAACGTTTTACCGTCGACCACACTGTTATGAAATTAATTCTAGTTTGTTAGATTTCTTTGTATTTCCGCATATTTGTAAAGTAAACATAATCTCATGATAATCTGATTAGAGATATATTCCCACTAATATTTTTATGACGCAATCAATTTTAAAATTACTATATTATAAAGAATCATGCTTTATAAATATTGATTCAAAATAAAATATGAAGTTTTGATCTATCAGAGAAAAGACGAAGGTTGAAGTGATCGAGAAGACATTTACAACACAATCTGAGATTTAATTGTTTTTTTGCACGGATGAATTTGGTCGATATGTTAAGGGTATACACAGGCACAAGGTTTATAACACTATTTTCCGTAAAGATTTGTCTTGTGGTCTTCTCATACTTTTCCATCATACTTTAAAAATGAAGGTGGGCTAAGCAAAAGCAGCTGTATATAACTAAAGATAGAGCGGAAACAACTAGTATATAAATTAGTTACGAAGATCTCAAGATAGAAATCACTGAAACGACGAGTATATTAATTTAGTTAGAACGTCTCAAGATGGAAATGATATTGCTTAAACGACGATTACAATTTCTCTTTCTGTTTGGTTGCAGGCGACTAGAGATAATTTGTTTGCTTGCTTATAGGTCATGGTTTGAATATTTACATAACATAATTAACATCTCGATAATTGTATCATTTCAACTAAAACTAAATCCTTGAATATGCTATAATGATATAAAAGAGAGATCTTCTATCATTTAAACAAAGCCTCGTTCATATTTTCATACCGGAACATTGGTAATCTTGAACGATATCAAAACATCAAAGTTGTAACGGAGTGCTACCTTTTTCAAACGTTATGAGTTATCTTGGATTCTTTGATATTTCATTATAGCTTTATTTATATATAACGAAAGTTGGGCAACTCACGGTTACTATGAAGTTATGTTCTTTTTTTAAACGATTCAGATGAGATTTAAATAAATATGTATGTATAATGTCGAACTATAATTGACTTATTCATAATAAAACAAAAGAAGATATAAGAGGACAACAACAAAAAATGTCGAACACCCCGAAAGACAGTCAATCAGTAGTCTACAAACACTTCAGATTAGTACGTCGTAAAGCAGAACCTTGACCGTGTACACTTTTGTTTCATTTCTTTAGTGTTAATGCTCCCTCCTCAAAATCAATCGAATTTTTGTTATAGAATCGAACAATGAGTTTTTTTTATTCTCATCCTGAATACGCAGAAATATATTTGATGCGTTTTATCTTAACACAGCTACATGTACGTGTATGTCTACAATTCTTCCAAAAAAGGTTAAGCATAATCTTAAGATATAAGAAAACGTTTTCTTTATCAATTTGTCTTGTCTATTTTGTTTTCATTATAGATATAACTTTATCTAACTAAGATTTTCTAATGGAATTTAAGGTAATTTCGTAATTAGATCTGTTTGTACTTGTGTGTGTGTGCGTGTGTTTAGTTTTTCATAACTCAGACGAGATTAAAATTTAATGGAAGCAAACATCGTCATCATAGTTTCGTTATCGTCATCCATCTACCGCAGTGAAATCGAAAGTGGTCCGGCAAATCAGTAAGGCATATTCAAAATCTTGTGGCTAATTCATATAAGCGATAGCAAGGTATACGTTTTGTAATTTTTTGGAATTTACGATATGAAATGTCCATAGTTCCCAAATTTATGCGCCAGAGTGACATGATTCAAATGCCAATATAAGCGCTAAAAAAATCCATCCCTATATAAATCACTGATAAATACCATTTAGTAACAGAAAAATCAAAGCATTGGAAAATATTTCAAATATAATAGATTTTCTCATAACTGGTAAATGCACATTTTCGTAATAAAACCATAAAAACAATTATAATACGTTCTTTTCCGAATAAAACTGTTGACCAGTGTCCTTTTCTATGCCATAGGACATTTTTAGATGCAAAATATTTATTGATGTAGGATTCTAGAGTAAGACGTACGTATTCGTCGCTGGCGGGTTGCAATTATATTTATCTCAATTTTAAAATATTTATATCATTGTACAACGTTTTCTTTATCAATTTGTCTTGTCTATTTTGTTTTCATTATAGATATAACTTTATCTAACTAAGATTTTCTAATGGAATTTAAGGTAATTTCGTAATTAGATCTGTTTGTACTTGTGTGTGTGTGCGTGTGTTTAGTTTTTCATAACTCAGACGAGATTAAAATTTAATGGAAGCAAACATCGTCATCATAGTTTCGTTATCGTCATCCATCTACCGCAGTGAAATCGAAAGTGGTCCGGCAAATCAGTAAGGCATATTCAAAATCTTGTGGCTAATTCATATAAGCGATAGCAAGGTATACGTTTTGTAATTTTTTGGAATTTACGATATGAAATGTCCATAGTTCCCAAATTTATGCGCCAGAGTGACATGATTCAAATGCCAATATAAGCGCTAAAAAAATCCATCCCTATATAAATCACTGATAAATACCATTTAGTAACAGAAAAATCAAAGCATTGGAAAATATTTCAAATATAATAGATTTTCTCATAACTGGTAAATGCACATTTTCGTAATAAAACCATAAAAACAATTATAATACGTTCTTTTCCGAATAAAACTGTTGACCAGTGTCCTTTTCTATGCCATAGGACATTTTTAGATGCAAAATATTTATTGATGTAGGATTCTAGAGTAAGACGTACGTATTCGTCGCTGGCGGGTTGCAATTATATTTATCTCAATTTTAAAATATTTATATCATTGTACAACGTTTTCTTTATCAATTTGTCTTGTCTATTTTGTTTTCATTATAGATATAACTTTATCTAACTAAGATTTTCTAATGGAATTTAAGGTAATTTCGTAATTAGATCTGTTTGTACTTGTGTGTATGTGCGTGTGTTTAGTTTTTCATAACTCAGACGAGATTAAAATTTAATGGAAGCAAACATCGTCATCATAGTTTCGTTATCGTCATCCATCTACCGCAGTGAAATCGAAAGTGGTCCGGCAAATCAGTAAGGCATATTCAAAATCTTGTGGCTAATTCATGTAAGCGATAGCAAGGTATACGTTTTGTAATTTTTTGGAATTTACGATATGAAATGTCCATAGTTCCCAAATTTATGCGCCAGAGTGACATGATTCAAATGCCAATATAAGCGCTAAAAAAATCCATCCCTATATAAATCACTGATAAATACCATTTAGTAACAGAAAAATCAAAGCATTGGAAAATATTTCAAATATAATAGATTTTCTCATAACTGGTAAATGCACATTTTCGTAATAAAACCATAAAAACAATTATAATACGTTCTTTTCCGAATAAAACTGTTGACCAGTGTCCTTTTCTATGCCATAGGACATTTTTAGATGCAAAATATTTATTGATGTAGGATTCTAGAGTAAGACGTACGTATTCGTCGCTGGCGGGTTGCAATTATATTTATCTCAATTTTAAAATATTTATATCATTGTACAACGTTTTCTTTATCAATTTGTCTTGTCTATTTTGTTTTCATTATAGATATAACTTTATCTAACTAAGATTTTCTAATGGAATTAAGGTAATTTCGTAATTAGATCTGTTTGTACTTGTGTGTGTGTGCGTGTGTTTAGTTTTTCATAACTCAGACGAGATTAAAATTTAATGGAAGCAAAACTCGTCATCATAGTTTCGTTATCGTCATCCATCTACCGCAGTGAAATCGAAAGTGGTCCGGCAAATCAGTAAGGCATATTCAAAATCTTGTGGCTAATTCATATAAGCGATAGCAAGGTATACGTTTTGTAATTTTTTGGAATTTACGATATGAAATGTCCATAGTTCCCAAATTTATGCGCCAGAGTGACATGATTCAAATGCCAATATAAGCGCTAAAAAAATCCATCCCTATATAAATCACTGATAAATACCATTTAGTAACAGAAAAATCAAAGCATTGGAAAACGTTTTCTTTATCAATTTGTCTTGTCTATTTTGTTTTCATTATAGATATAACTTTATCTAACTAAGATTTTCTAATGGAATTTAAGGTAATTTCGTAATTAGATCTGTTTGTACTTGTGTGTGTGTGTGCGTGTGTTTAGTTTTTCATAACTCAGACGAGATTAAAATTTAATGGAAGCAAACATCGTCATCATAGTTTCGTTATCGTCATCCATCTACCGCAGTGAAATCGAAAGTGGTCCGGCAAATCAGTAAGGCATATTCAAAATCTTGTGGCTAATTCATATAAGCGATAGCAAGGTATACGTTTTGTAATTTTTTGGAATTTACGATATGAAATGTCCATAGTTCCCAAATTTATGCGCCAGAGTGACATGATTCAAATGCCAATATAAGCGTCCAGTGTCCTTTTCTATGCCATAGGACATTTTTAGATGCAAAATATTTATTGATGTAGGATTCTAGAGTATGACGTACGTATTCGTCGCTGGTGGGTTGCAATTATATTTATCTCAATTTTAAAATATTTATATCATTGTACATGTGCGTTATACTTGTCACTGCTGTTAAAATAAGCAGCAGAGATAAATCCCATTGCGTCACTTCCTGACAGATCATTCTGCAAGATAATGGTAAAGAACAAATACCTTTAGGCTTTTCACGATGTAATTAATGTATCGGGAGATAAAAAAAACTGTTTTTAATATTTACATTCTACGTACTGACAGTTCTGATATTTCAATTTGATAGTATCTGGGAGAAATAGTTTAATTAATGAGAAATTTACAACTTAATTACATTGTCAGTTGAAAAAAGCAACCGCTGCTTCTATTTGATTGAAACTTTTTACTTTAAGTTGTGTTATATGGGTCATGTTTTACTTCACTCAATCTTGTTTATATAATATAAAGAGTATATGGGTAAACGTCAACAGCGTTCAGAAAGAAAACAGTGAAACCATAGACAACATCTAGAAGTCTATGCATGGTTGATCAGAGAAATGTTTGTACCATGTAAAACTCTAATAAACATGAGTTTTGTTAATCAAAACAGAAGCTACCAAAGATATGTGTATAGAAACAGACTGTCCATTAAAAGGACAAAACGCATTATAAGGAACAAACTACTCATTCCTGGCCTCATTGTTTTCTATGTTAAATTCTCAATTTCAAGCATTCATTACTCTTTTGTCTTAAGATCAAATAAATTCCCCCATGTTGTAGGAACTATATTGTATTGTACTACTTACCAGGTCAAAGGTGCTAATTAAACCAATTTCGTAAACGCATCAAACATTCGTCAAATTTGTTTCAACTCTGAGACCTAATCGTAAGAAAGCTATATCTATTTTTTTACCTAATGAATTAGGAGCCTTTTTTCAGAAGCAGAAGGATATATGGTATAGACCTGATTCATGTGCCCGATACGTTTGAAGCATCAATCAATCTTCAAAACATCTGTAGTCCAAAACATTCACAGCAGAATGTCTGATTGATGGAATGACACTAATAATATAGGCTTGGTTTTCTTTCGAATCTCCGAATTTATTTAAATTATTTTGACAATAATCGGTTTTAAATTATTAAAAACTGCATGAAGTAAATGAGTTTGCGTGGGTTTCGCATTGTCTATTTCTTCTTGGGGAATTAAAACATACAGTTTTCTTTCCAAAAATAGCGTTCTCAGTCTACAGTTTAAATTAAATTGCGTAATATTATCATAACAACAAGAAGGACGTCGTACGTGTATAATTAGTCGGGAAAAGGTCTTCACTATCGAATTCGCAAGTTTATTTCTGAAATTTTTCGTGTTCGTTGGTTGATAAAATTCGGTCACACAAATTTGATAATTTCTTTGTGTTTGCATACTGACCATATTCACTGATGACACAATTGATTGATTAGTATTTGCTTTACGTCACCGCCGCTGCGGAGTACAACAAAACATCAATAAATTGTATTTGCATATATTCAAATTAATACATCTTTGGATATGGTCAGTCACACGTAAAGTATAGGGTCTTAAAGCTTCTTTTCTTAATTTAAAGGTTTATTATGATAACACAAACGTCGCCTAAACGCAAAAAAAAAACTACGTGAGAAAACCAATTTTGTTCTTTGAAGATAAGTAAACACTAGAACACACCGCTAATCGCGGGAATTTAGAGCTTGGTTGAAAGTATGTATACTGTTACCAGGAGAAATTTTGTAAAAGATTTTGTGTCTTGAGAATTTCAGTAAAGAGTTCATGTCTGGAGAATTTCAGAAAAGGTATCAAAATTCATAGGTACTTGAAAATAGTTTCAGCCCTCTCCCTTGATTCAAAAGTCCGTTATTTTTTTTCTTGTTAAATTCCATTATTTGGCAAACATACGTATCCATATAAATAAAGTGTATTTGCTATACACTATCAATTTCAAGTTTCTTCTCATAGGCGATCATGCTATATTATAAGAGAGTCTCTATCAACCCGATAATTATTGTGTTGTCCCGAGTACTCTTATGAAATTATGTTCAATTAAAACCGAGGTATAATAGTAGTGGTTCTTACGATCTAAAGACCATGATATGGCCCACACTCATGATTGACTTATTATTTTTCATTTTTGTTATCTATCATACGATTGGTTCTCAATATTAAAACCGGTAGTCAATGTCTGACATAAAAAGTCGGTCTGATGACGGAATAAATATCCGGACGCCTTTTGGTGTCATACCACCAATTAAAAGTCCCTATCTGTTCAACCAAATATTGCAATTTTCACAGCTTTCTAAATATTTTACCTTAAGTTTAACTTCATAGAAACTAGGTATATCCTGAATTGTACAGGTGTCACCTTTCTGCATGCCAATTTTCAACATACATTCAAAATCATATAAGAAAGCAGAGAGCTTCCGAAAGGAGGTACCACTAAAAATAACCCCTGGTTTTCTGGAAATCTTAAATTAGTATACTATGGAGCGCATTAATCCTCAATTTTTAATGCAAACTCATAGACAGGTAAATTTTGGCTCAAAATGGTCTTAATATATTTCTCTTTCAACAAAACTTTCATTTCTGCAAATTTGTTAGTTCGTTTAGGTGAACAATGACATCAAATGCACTTTTTTTTGTCCGAGTAGGCCTACTTTCACATACGTTCTAAATTTGAGGGAGTAATTGGTGGTATGACACCTAAAGAGACAAAAAAAATGATTAGAAATCTTTTATTTTGCTTTATTCTTAATCCTTAGTCAACTTGTAGTTTAAAACAGCCTATCTGAGCATTATGCGACTTATAATAAAAATTTCACAGCTCAATTTAAACTGACTGTAATGTATGACTTTGATAGAAAATACTTGAAAATTTCATTTTGGGCTACAGGAACATAAACTTTCAATATCAAGATCATTGTTTGCTGATTTTTTCTTGTTTGTTCTACTTCTTTAAAGACTTCCAACAATTTTTGCAATGAATTTAGTAAAAAATCCAAGGTTTTGAAGTGTCAAGGAATATTGACCCCCCTTTTTTTCATCTGGTGTCAGTAAAGTACTACAAATTGATCAAAAGTGCAGTCATGGTCATTTAACTGTGTTTATTTACATCAGTTAATAAAATTTAAGATATAAAAATTTCATTTGGAATAATAAATGGTGCTTTTGTGAGTTTCTGCAGTGCTTACATTAGACTATGCTATCTGCCAAGTACATAGTATGACGCAATGCTATAAGGGGTAAAAATCAAATAATTTCATTAAATCTGCATGACAAAATTTTTTTGGGGGTAGTAAACAACTTATGTTTCAATGTTTAACACCACAGAATAACTTTCTGTGCATTTATAACATTATTTAGGACATTTTTTATATAAAAGCATATTGTCAGGATGGGAAAAGCTAAAAAATAGGACAAACTCAAGATTTAGGCTCTAAATTTGCAATATGTGACATTTTACCCCCAAAAAGATTGAAATGTGGCTACTATTATCTCAAATGATCAGTTAAGACAAAAAAAAACAATTGTTTTCTGATTTTGATGTTTCACCGCATTTTGCTTAAAGGTGTCATACCACCAATTAAAAGTCCCTATCTGTTCAACCAAATATTGCAATTTTCACAGCTTTCTAAATATTTTACCTTAAGTTTAACTTCATAGAAACTAGGTATATCCTGAATTGTACAGGTGTCACCTTTCTGCATGCCAATTTTCAACATACATTCAAAATCATATAAGAAAGCAGAGAGCTTCCGAAAGGAGGTACCACTAAAAATAACCCCTGGTTTTCTGGAAATCTTAAATTAGTATACTATGGAGCGCATTAATCCTCAATTTTTAATGCAAACTCATAGACAGGTAAATTTTGGCTCAAAATGGTCTTAATATATTTCTCTTTCAACAAAACTTTCATTTCTGCAAATTTGTTAGTTCGTTTAGGTGAACAATGACATCAAATGCACTTTTTTTTGTCCGAGTAGGCCTACTTTCACATACGTTCTAAATTTGAGGGAGTAATTGGTGGTATGACACCTAAAGAGACAAAAAAAATGATTAGAAATCTTTTATTTTGCTTTATTCTTAATCCTTAGTCAACTTGTAGTTTAAAAACAGCCTATCTGAGCATTATGCGACTTATAATAAAAATTTCACAGCTCAATTTAAACTGACTGTAATGTATGACTTTGATAGAAAATACTTGAAAATTTCATTTTGGGCTACAGGAACATAAACTTTCAATATCAAGATCATTGTTTGCTGATTTTTTCTTGTTTGTTCTACTTCTTTAAAGACTTCCAACAATTTTTGCAATGAATTTAGTAAAAAATCCAAGGTTTTGAAGTGTCAAGGAATATTGACCCCCTTTTTTTCATCTGGTGTCAGTAAAGTACTACAAATTGATCAAAAAGTGCAGTCATGGTCATTTAACTGTGTTTATTTACATCAGTTAATAAAATTTAAGATATAAAAATTTCATTTGGAATAATAAATGGTGCTTTTGTGAGTTTCTGCAGTGCTTACATTAGACTATGCTATCTGCCAAGTACATAGTATGACGCAATGCTATAAGGGGTAAAAATCAAATAATTTCATTAAATCTGCATGACAAAATTTTTTTGGGGGTAGTAAACAACTTATGTTTCAATGTTTAACACCACAGAATAACTTTCTGTGCATTTATAACATTATTTAGGACATTTTTTATATAAAAGCATATTGTCAGGATGGGAAAAGCTAAAAATAGGACAAACTCAAGATTTAGGCTCTAAATTTGCAATATGTGACATTTTACCCCCAAAAAGATTGAAATGTGGCTACTATTATCTCAAATGATCAGTTAAGACAAAAAAAAACAATTGTTTTCTGATTTTGATGTTTCACCGCATTTTGCTTAAAGGTGTCATACCACCAATTAAAAGTCCCTATCTGTTCAACCAAATATTGCAATTTTCACAGCTTTCTAAATATTTTACCTTAAGTTTAACTTCATAGAAACTAGGTATATCCTGAATTGTACAGGTGTCACCTTTCTGCATGCCAATTTTCAACATACATTCAAAATCATATAAGAAAGCAGAGAGCTTCCGAAAGGAGGTACCACTAAAAATAACCCCTGGTTTTCTGGAAATCTTAAATTAGTATACTATGGAGCGCATTAATCCTCAATTTTTAATGCAAACTCATAGACAGGTAAATTTTGGCTCAAAATGGTCTTAATATATTTCTCTTTCAACAAAACTTTCATTTCTGCAAATTTGTTAGTTCGTTTAGGTGAACAATGACATCAAATGCACTTTTTTTTGTCCGAGTAGGCCTACTTTCACATACGTTCTAAATTTGAGGGAGTAATTGGTGGTATGACACCTAAAGAGACAAAAAAAATGATTAGAAATCTTTTATTTTGCTTTATTCTTAATCCTTAGTCAACTTGTAGTTTAAAACAGCCTATCTGAGCATTATGCGACTTATAATAAAAATTTCACAGCTCAATTTAAACTGACTGTAATGTATGACTTTGATAGAAAATACTTGAAAATTTCATTTTGGGCTACAGGAACATAAACTTTCAATATCAAGATCATTGTTTGCTGATTTTTTCTTGTTTGTTCTACTTCTTTAAAGACTTCCAACAATTTTTGCAATGAATTTAGTAAAAAATCCAAGGTTTTGAAGTGTCAAGGAATATTGACCCCCTTTTTTTCATCTGGTGTCAGTAAAGTACTACAAATTGATCAAAAGTGCAGTCATGGTCATTTAACTGTGTTTATTTACATCAGTTAATAAAATTTAAGATATAAAAATTTCATTTGGAATAATAAATGGTGCTTTTGTGAGTTTCTGCAGTGCTTACATTAGACTATGCTATCTGCCAAGTACATAGTATGACGCAATGCTATAAGGGGTAAAAATCAAATAATTTCATTAAATCTGCATGACAAAATTTTTTTGGGGGTAGTAAACAACTTATGTTTCAATGTTTAACACCACAGAATAACTTTCTGTGCATTTATAACATTATTTAGGACATTTTTTATATAAAAGCATATTGTCAGGATGGGAAAAGCTAAAAATAGGACAAACTCAAGATTTAGGCTCTAAATTTGCAATATGTGACATTTTACCCCCAAAAAGATTGAAATGTGGCTACTATTATCTCAAATGATCAGTTAAGACAAAAAAAAACAATTGTTTTCTGATTTTGATGTTTCACCGCATTTTGCTTAAAGGTGTCATACCACCAATTAAAAGTCCCTATCTGTTCAACCAAATATTGCAATTTTCACAGCTTTCTAAATATTTTACCTTAAGTTTAACTTCATAGAAACTAGGTATATCCTGAATTGTACAGGTGTCACCTTTCTGCATGCCAATTTTCAACATACATTCAAAATCATATAAGAAAGCAGAGAGCTTCCGAAAGGAGGTACCACTAAAAATAACCCCTGGTTTTCTGGAAATCTTAAATTAGTATACTATGGAGCGCATTAATCCTCAATTTTTAATGCAAACTCATAGACAGGTAAATTTTGGCTCAAAATGGTCTTAATATATTTCTCTTTCAACAAAACTTTCATTTCTGCAAATTTGTTAGTTCGTTTAGGTGAACAATGACATCAAATGCACTTTTTTTTGTCCGAGTAGGCCTACTTTCACATACGTTCTAAATTTGAGGGAGTAATTGGTGGTATGACACCTAAAGAGACAAAAAAAATGATTAGAAATCTTTTATTTTGCTTTATTCTTAATCCTTAGTCAACTTGTAGTTTAAAACAGCCTATCTGAGCATTATGCGACTTATAATAAAAATTTCACAGCTCAATTTAAACTGACTGTAATGTATGACTTTGATAGAAAATACTTGAAAATTTCATTTTGGGCTACAGGAACATAAACTTTCAATATCAAGATCATTGTTTGCTGATTTTTTCTTGTTTGTTCTACTTCTTTAAAGACTTCCAACAATTTTTGCAATGAATTTAGTAAAAAATCCAAGGTTTTGAAGTGTCAAGGAATATTGACCCCCCTTTTTTTCATCTGGTGTCAGTAAAGTACTACAAATTGATCAAAAGTGCAGTCATGGTCATTTAACTGTGTTTATTTACATCAGTTAATAAAATTTAAGATATAAAAATTTCATTTGGAATAATAAATGGTGCTTTTGTGAGTTTCTGCAGTGCTTACATTAGACTATGCTATCTGCCAAGTACATAGTATGACGCAATGCTATAAGGGGTAAAAATCAAATAATTTCATTAAATCTGCATGACAAAATTTTTTTGGGGGTAGTAAACAACTTATGTTTCAATGTTTAACACCACAGAATAACTTTCTGTGCATTTATAACATTATTTAGGACATTTTTTATATAAAAGCATATTGTCAGGATGGGAAAAGCTAAAAATAGGACAAACTCAAGATTTAGGCTCTAAATTTGCAATATGTGACATTTTACCCCCAAAAAGATTGAAATGTGGCTACTATTATCTCAAATGATCAGTTAAGACAAAAAAAAACAATTGTTTTCTGATTTTGATGTTTCACCGCATTTTGCTTAAAGGTGTCATACCACCAATTAAAAGTCCCTATCTGTTCAACCAAATATTGCAATTTTCACAGCTTTCTAAATATTTTACCTTAAGTTTAACTTCATAGAAACTAGGTATATCCTGAATTGTACAGGTGTCACCTTTCTGCATGCCAATTTTCAACATACATTCAAAATCATATAAGAAAGCAGAGAGCTTCCGAAAGGAGGTACCACTAAAAATAACCCCTGGTTTTCTGGAAATCTTAAATTAGTATACTATGGAGCGCATTAATCCTCAATTTTTAATGCAAACTCATAGACAGGTAAATTTTGGCTCAAAATGGTCTTAATATATTTCTCTTTCAACAAAACTTTCATTTCTGCAAATTTGTTAGTTCGTTTAGGTGAACAATGACATCAAATGCACTTTTTTTTGTCCGAGTAGGCCTACTTTCACATACGTTCTAAATTTGAGGGAGTAATTGGTGGTATGACACCTAAATTTAGTTTTTCTCCCAAAATAACCCAAACTGAATAGTAATAAGAATGGATGACAAATGCGACTATGCATGGTTCATATAGGACACAGAGGCATGATGATTAATTTATTGTGGGAGGAAGAGAAGCGACACACAAAATGAGGTCTTCTCGTTTAATAGTATAGATGTGCATAGGAACTGTTGGTATAGATGTGTCTTTTACTAAAATAAATTGCAGCACATTTAAGATAAAATAAATAATTCAAAACGTTTACTTAATCTGTTCACAAATGTAGGACTCGAACATTCATCGGGGACTCTATGTTAAGTGCGATGGTTTTTTCGCTGGTGTGCTATGGTCTTTTTCACGCGTACTGGCTAGTTTAAAATCTTCAAATGTTCAATTATTATGGGAAGAAGATGTTTTTAATAGTGACTATATACTAAAAATATTTGCATCAGTTATTGTCTATGTATGTTTAGGTACAGTTGAATACTGGATGGGAGATATTCCTCTGACTTTCTGTATATGTACATAATTTTACGTTAACATTTTATCTTTACCAGGTTCCTCTCATGAGTTCCTCGTTTATTGGAATATAATAATATCTCTGCAGACCCGTATGCATCTAGAGAATGCCAAGCTAAGTCCTACGTAAAATAGATCATTTTATTAATTTCGAAAAATAATCTTTAAAGATTGTTAACAGTCCCCTCTCCGCCAATAACTTCTCGTTTCTGGTATCATTAAGAGTTTATAAGCCAATAATTAACATAAGCTTCTAACAAACAAATCGACAATTACATCGACATGAAAAGTATTGAAAATTTAGTTTATGTAGTCCATTGCACATCAGCATTACCACCATCGCTCTTCGGCATAGCTACAATGTATCATCGAGAGAGCGTCACAATACCACCATCGCACTTCAGCGTCAATCCATCGCACATCAGCGTGACCAGTATGGTACGAAGTACCATCTCTATTCAGAGTCCAACAAAGAGTTTTCATTAAGAATGTAGTTAGGTAAAATGTAAAAAGCCAGAATTAAGAGTTGCTACTTTAAGTCAGAGGAGCATTAGTAAAGAAACATAATAAACTAAAATAAATGATAGGTTATGGAACTCTTTTTGCGATATTTGATATTTTAACGCGGGGTAAATTAAGGCTGACTCGGACTTTAACTTATGTTCAACATTAGCCTTATTTGGGTCTCAAATCGTAAGAAGAAAAATAAGAATCTGCCTAAATTTTGGTAATGAACTTTTTTTATCTATCGAAGTTTTATATGAAAAGAAAAATCTGATTGGTATTAAGGGGCAAAGTATTTTACCATGTATCATAGGCAAAAAAAAAAAAAAAAGTCCGAACAGATGACCTGATCACATCCTTGTTTTATTGTGTGTGCTTTTAATTACGTTTTGCCAATTTATATGCTGATCAAGTTTATGAAGTTAAAGGGTGGAGATCTTTCGAACAAATGTTAACCCTTCTTTATTTCATAGCGCCAAACCAAGTGAGGAACATCGTCATTTGTCGTATGTCATTATCTTAGTGTGTTTCGTTATTTGGAGAATTGTGTAGCTTTTATTTCATCTGCAATTGTTTTAACTTTTATGATTTCTGAACGATTTTGGAGCTTGAAATATTATAAACAACTGTCTATGGTCGAACTTTGTTGGTTGTCACGTAACTTATTTTTACATTGTGTTGTTGTCTCATCGACGTATGCAACAGATCTCCATCTATATAATATGACATGTTTACTGCCCACATGCATCTCCAGTCGAGTAATTATTTTCATTCATACTTTCTGTCATGTTATTTCTAAGATATTGAGCTTAATTTCTAACGTAGTCATAATAGAAAGTTTAATCCCATGTAGTTTTATTTTAATGGATTTGAACTTCATATGATTAGAATTACTGTTATTATTTTTGAAAGACTATGAGATAATTTGAGTAAATTCTTGTTTAATCAGACGTTGCTGCTTAAATGGCATAAGCCATGGGTGTCGGTCGAAGCAAGATTTACAGACACAGAAGCCGTGAATTTAAGCGATAAACCAAATTTTAGTCTAATAAAATTAAACTTAAATACCAAATTGCACAAAGTGAAGCTATTAAAGTTAAAACAAATGCTATGAAACGTTACAGAGAATGTCATAAGTAAGACGTTTAAACCTACTTTTCAGGAATTCTGATTATTATGTAAACGAGTTCTAGGGTTCTATCATAACCCGATATTTGATAATACAAAAGGGTGTCGGACGTGTCGTCATAAAGGTTGAATATTTAAAAGACTATGTATGTTGTACAAAGAATAAAATAGTTAGATCTGCGAAATATCTAATTTTCATCCTACATGTGATATGAAACATCACGAAGAATTGAGATCCTGAGGTTTCTACTAATGGTTAATTAACCAAATTGCTCGACTTTAAGTGGTTTAAATAATACAATATAAAATAGATGTCCTTTCAATGTACAAATGTGTCACTAAATTATAGAAACTTTCTTTCAGTCCTATTAATGTCTATCCATTTATGTTTTGTAAAAAACATAAGATATCTATATCGGGGTTGAGTGCTGGTAATTAATAACATAGATAGTATTAAATTTAGTTCCATTGCACTTTTATCTTCTATTTTGAAATGGCTTTAGCATATTGGCTTTTAAAAAACTATATGTAAACTGCATAGGAAGTTTCTTGTTTATCTTTAATCTATCGTTTTAAACAAGCTGATTCCATCTTAATTTATTGGTAGACACTAAATCAATTGATTGTAGCTATGATGTTTGCATTGTATGTTAGACATATCAAAAAAGTATTTGACAAAAGTCTGGCAAGACGGCTTACTATTTAAGCTTTAATAAAATTGTATGTGAGATAGTATTCTCATTTGTTCCATACTTATCTCAAAAGGTTGTTATAAATGATAAGTACTAAATAGATTTTAGCTGAAGAGCCACAATGGTTTATACCATACCTTCTGTTGTATATATTATGAATAATATCAATGCCATTATTATAGTGCAGGTATTAATATTGAAATTAAATCGTTTATTCCTTAAACAATATTGCTGAAATCCTAAATATTAAAGAAGACACACGGTATCTTGATGCTGTAATAATTATCTAAGCAATAACAAGCAGATATGAAACTTAGAAATGTATCAAGAGATTTGGGTGAAATCCTAATATCTTTAAGAGGTTAGCTTAAAATGTTTGGTTACGATTGACAATAGAAAAAAAAAATAAGTATATAAATAATTCGTGCAACAGTTCTATCTTGACAAAATCACACTATTTTTTTTTCGACATCATACTGGTTTCCAATTGCACTTCGACCGATTTTTACAAGAATTATGTAAGTTTTTCGTATTCGTCATATTCGACTTTTGAACGTGTATATCATTGTTAGTAAACAATTAAACTTTAATTAAGGTATTGTGAAAAAGTAGAATCAGAGTTTTATCAGTGTGAGAACAACAGTGAATATTGTCATCAATCAATGGGCGTCACTGTTGTAAATGAAAATTCAGATATCAAACTTCGACGCAAAATTGAACTTTTTGTTGTCTTAAGATAACGTAAATTTTATGAAGGATTGGGATGTTTTTGTCAAATGACAATTGCCCATGGTAAACAAGTCAGTACGAAACTGACACTCTCTGACATTTCTAACTTTTCTCATTTGATCCCACTTTGATTTTAATTATTCTCAGTGTTCCTTAGTAAGAACATTTATTGTGCTTTTAATCATTTGTTTTTTAATTAATACCTCGCATCTTCAAAACAGGTTAGAGTGATATTTTCATACAAATCGAGTTTTTTAGATGTTCGAAACGATTTTTCTCTAAAAGATTGGAATCTCAATTAAAATGAAAAACATTGTTGTTTAATAATGATTGAACTAATAGAAGCCAATGTGTTATATTGAACGCAACTTTTACAAAATTTATCATACTCACGGGGTATAACCGCTAAACTTTACATGTCGGAAGTTGTACGTTCTGATGCGACGAACAACAATAAGCTTCAGAGGAAAATATACAATTTAATACTGAAAATAACTCTTATGTTTGTCAATATTTTATACACATTCAAAGTACTGAAGTACTGAACATCAGGTGACCGCAAGTTATGTTGGATAATGAATAAATAACAGATGGCAATATACCTGCCAGACAGATATGTACACCCCGCTGTTGTTGGGTTGTGTTTTTGAGATATTCGTACGCAACACAATTTTTCGGTACGCGTGAATAGATATTGATGTTTTTTTTTATACTTATATATATATTTATCACGACAAAACATGTTCATGTTATTTATATATGTTCTTATAAAAAAAATTTATGGGTATTCATTGAAGAAATAAATTTATAACAAGCGATTAGGAATGTTATTTGCACTCGGTAATATCCGCGTATTCATACGAAACACGTTCGGTTATCAGTAAAAAGCGCAAGGAACGTGTGCAGAAATTTATGCGGCAACATAACACCCGTATGACCTCTCAAGGTCACATCCGATGTAAAAAAAAATAGTCACAGCTAGAATTTTTTTTATATAATGCGTAGCGAACGAGTTCAAAGAGGCTTCATATTGTGCCGAGCAACATATTTTCTTCAATATGAATATGAACTTTAAAATCTGATAATCGGTTTATCGGATTGTATTTATGTGTTTTGCATGATAGAAATAAGTGTTTTCTTTGTTTCACCAGTAAATCGGAAGATGATTTGATAAGTTTGAGTCCAGTAACTTTACATGACATTTCCTTTGGTTCATGTTTATATCTATACAACAATTGTTTAATGTATATAACAAAGAAAACAAACTTGAGAAACGTGACTGCTTTTGAGTTTTTTTAAGAATATTTACTAAAGGTTGTAATAAAGCAATCTAAAACATTTGTTTTGCGTATACATGCAAAGCGATGTTGTATATTTCAGAATGAAACCTTTCAATTCACTCTTCACAGTTGTCTGGGATTATTATTTTTGTGATTGTAATTTTCTCATCGGACGACAATATTTCTTATAAAATTGCGTGTTTTAAGATTATTGTCATTTCATTTCTTTGGAAATCGTGTCCTGTACTTAATTTCAATCTATACTTCCTGTTATAGGAGTGCTGGGGAAAAACACAAAACGCTTGAAAACCCATCAAAAACAAGATCAGCTAATGCGCTTTATGTAAGAGATGAATAGCATTATGAAATACGTGAAAGGAATCTTGACAGCTACGACACTTTTTCCAATTGTTCCTTGGTTACTACATATTAAGATTTTAATACAAATTCGTTTAACATGCACTAGCAGTGACTAGGTGATAGAGACTTCCCATATTCCATCACAGATGCTTTTAAAATACTTCAGTTTAGTTTTCTGAAATCAGTTAGTTATTTGACGCCCACGTAATGACGTATAATTTAATCTATCATATGCAAAGATTTGTTAAGTAGAGTCAACAACCAATTCTTCCTCTTATTGCAATAAAACTTTTTTTTAATATACTTTAGTTTATGCACACAAAATTCCAAAAATCTTTATTTTTTTCGTATTCACAGTATTTTCCATGTTTAGTCGCCAGTTTTTATTAAATCAAATGTAATTCGGTATAATCCTGCGGTACTTGATTTTGGTAGTATAAATACTTGAACATTTGAAGAAAATCTTAAATTACATTTCTGGTTTTGAAAATCAACGAATGAGTCTGTAGTTTCCAATAAGAAAATTACTTATTACTTATATCGTAGAGGCAATTTTTTGTACAATTTGACCAACTTAATACTTAATATGCATTTTAACCAACTTTATTGCAGTGTTATAAAGAATATTTAACGGTTAATTTTAACGACAGACAATGGACGCACCGATCAATAGTTACTAAATGTCCTGCCGCTATATTAAAAAATGCCTAGACTGAACTTACAAAAAAACTTGCGGATAGTATGATTAAATGCCTGTATACAGTCAGGAGTCTACTTCGTCAAAATTATCTCCCCATTACGCCAGTTCATTTTCACAATCGTAGAAATGGAAGCCATTGTAGGGATGACGCGCTACCAATATTGCTCTTGGAAACCGATAAATTTATCCAAATTGCACCATTACGATCCTTATATGTAAGTTGTATTTTAAAAGACAAATGTATCAACTAGCTAATGAGCATCAGTTAATAATCTTTTCTGCATTGATTCAACTTAAAACTATTGTCTGATCGGTTGTCAGGGGGAATTTTCGAAAATTCATAAACATTTAAAAAAATTCTAATTAGATATTTCATGGAAGGGCAGACTAGATTTTTTTAGTGTATGAAGACTATAAACCCTAGTAATCACACACAAAAAATTAGAACTTTTCGAAGATATGCATTTTCATCATCCAACTTGAAAGACTGTCGTCAAGTACTTTCAGTAAAAAAATAGCTATTCGAACACACCTTCTCTGTTTTTGTGACTCATTAGATAGGTATTTCACTTCACCCATATATTTCATCTTTTAGTACTGTGATTCTTTTGTGTTATAAAGTCAACCTGTAGCTTTAATATATAAAAATGATAGAATCTGAAGCGAGACGATGTATGAAATATTCTTACTTTGTACGATATCAAGACAAAATACTCAACTCAAACACGCCCTAACATAAAAAGGTGCATTCGATTTTCTTTTTTTGTTACCCATTTTTTGGAATTTTTTCTTCAGTCACATAATGGAAGGGCAGACACGAAAATTACTGAACTAATAGATTGATATGTTTTCCGTCCGTGGTAATTTTTTCATAAAAATCGGAGGTTATGCATTTTCTTCATCCAACTTAAAAGATACCCATGTCGTCGACTTGATATCTAATTGTTCTGCTTAACTATATACTAGATAAATTGAAAACTTATGCAAATGGTGTTTTTAAAATAAAACACCTCGTAATTGAGAAGAAAACTGCAATTTTGTTTGTTTCTATTAACTTTTAAAAATTTGGTCACTATAGTAAACAATACAGTAAACATTTATCGCCTTCTCTAACAAAGAGCTTCGATTCTTTTGTTCTATTTCAACCTGGTTTCCGACTGTATATATTAAAAATATCATGCCTTTATTTTATACTTTATTTTAAAGAAATGAGGTATATTAAGATATGAATCAATGTAAGAACTCATGATCAAACGTTTTTGCTGCATATTTCAAAACGTCAGTCAGCTTCTGTCACTGACGAAATACTTTTAATATATCTGAATAGAAGTAATTGTCTTTTTCTTGATATGCATTTCAGATTCACGTTTCTTCTCCATATACTTATATACATGTATACGACAAAAGAGGCGATTTTCTTTTTGTTCCCATATGCTATGTTTTTCTGTTATAAAACGATATGTTCATTTGACCCTTCACACTTCTGTAATAAACAACTTCTCTTGACAGACTTATTTTGAAAACTGTAAAAAAGAAGTAAAGCCGCGAGTCAATGGTCCGTGTTGAAGACAATCAGTACCTTGACATATAATGGTTTACTTTTATAAATTGGCACTCATACCACATCTTCCTATATCTATTTTAAATTGAAAATGAAACGGCAGGCGACTCGTGTCTTCTATGAAAAACTCACAATTAAGTCTTATTGTAAACCAACCATACAATGGTCGGCCAAATACCTTGTAGGTCATGATTACGAAATACACAGCAATAGTGACTGACTTTGATTTAATACTTGTATTACTAGTTATACATATGTAGTGTAACAAAGCAGAAGGATACACTTATTAAGGAAAACATCCGCTAGAGTAATTCGTATAGATGGCAGTCTAATTTGGAATAGTTGCTAGTGCTCAATTTTTACACCCTACCCAACTCTTCATTTATTTTTGAGTCAGTCAACATTATTTTTTTTTTTTTTTCAAGTCACCAATTTCTCATTTATATCATCCGTTTTCTAATTATCTCCTTGATTTTTGCGTTTCTGATACTGAGGCCTTAAACACCAAAATTTACCCGTGACAGTGGTTCATGATCAGCAAAAAAAAAACCAATCCAAAAGACTGTCTTTTATTTTTTGACGTTCTCTTTTGACTTTTACCAACACTAGACGCCAACTGTAAGGACATCTCGATCATTCGATATATTCTAAAAGCAATCAGAACCCTTTCAAGGTCTTGGAAGGATTAAATATTGACCCTTTCAAATTGTTCTTTAAGCTATAATTGGAATTTGAATTTGAATCTTTTATTTGTAATATATTTAAATGTGTTAAAGCCACCATTAAAATATTCCTTTGAACTCACGAACTCCTTTATTCAAGCACATTTGTGATTGTTTAGATATCGCTATATTTTGCATTATTTTTATTCTCAATAAAGATTTATTTATTGATATAATCAAGATTTACACACGATCATACGATAAAAGATATTTTAAAAGTACTGTTTACAATGATTGATACTTGTCTGTTTCAAAGAATTGTCAGGATTAGATGAATAATATGCCTTGACTGGGTTCATGGGAAATCTTCTGGGTTTTTTTAAAGTTCTACTGGACCTGTCGCGACATGAATTATTAGGAAGCGGTTATGTATTTTTTCTTATTCATGACACAGAAGAAAACAAGCCATGACTCTTCAAACAATAAAACATTTCCCCTACATGAAAGTAACGATTGGGAGGCGAAATTCTCTGCGTTTTCATAATGTTCCCTTGAAGAAAACCGAGCTTGGTTCAACAGATGATAAGATAGTTGCTTCATGCAAATCTCTTCTTGATGTTAATATAACAGTTGACGATTTTGACAGGTCACACATAATAGGATCTATAAAGAAATATGGCAATGCCCAGTTAATCTGTCGATTTAGGAATTGGAAAATTAAGAACTCTATATTTCAACAGAAGAGAAAGCTTAAGAATAATCCGGATAAAACAGTTATTACTGAAGATCTCACACAATATCGCCAGTAATTGATGAAAAGGTTAAATGATGCCAGGAAAAGACACGAAATCGACTCGTTCTGGACGATGGATGGACGTATATTTGCTAAAAAGACACCCGAAGCTACCAAAAAGTTTATTGGAGGAATGGAGGACTTAAGTGAACTATTTTTTTCTAACTAATAAAGTATACATTATCAAAAACTTATATTTGTACTGACTATGTTATAAAATGAATTCAGAATATTAATAATATGCATATGTTAACATA
Source organism: Mytilus edulis (assembly GCA_019925275.1). Classification (NCBI taxonomy): domain Eukaryota; kingdom Metazoa; phylum Mollusca; class Bivalvia; order Mytilida; family Mytilidae; genus Mytilus; species Mytilus edulis. The sequence goes on from CM034350.1 coordinate 39,673,609, forward strand.
TTTCAGATTATAACATTATTTAATACTTGTAACGAACATATTAGAATACCATCAAGTAAAAAATATAGACTTACCTTAAATGAGATATTAATATAATACTTCATCCAGTTTAAATAGTATCTAATACAGTTTGGTTGTTTACCTATAACTAGGTCATTGGGTTTTTGTGCTAGGGTCTATTCGATTGGTGTGATAATGGTTTCTGAAGTACCACCAATGTTTTCGATCATTTTTTTTTTTTTTAATGTTTTTTTGTTTTTGTTTTTTTTTAACGACACTACTGTTATGTGATAAGATCAATTTATAATTATTTTAATTATTTTTTCGAAAAAGGTACGCCTAATACCAATTTACTCATACATTTCCACAGTGTCTTTATGTAAATACAGTTTTTGCTTATGTTTGTTTGTTTTGTTCATTTTTCTTTCATTGTCGAGTACAAATTTGCGTGTATTTATGGTGTATTATTACACATACTTGTTTATCTACATGTCATCCTCTGTGGCTATTACCTTTAGAGATCCTACATATTAATCAATAGAAGATGTGTGTATCATAGACAATGGGTAATGATTTAATTCAATACAGGATCTCAAGGCACATTTTATTATAGAATGAAATGCAAAACAGTGTAGCTGTGGCCATTGATTGACACATTAAAATCATCCATTGACTGGGACAATTTACGCGAACGTTTGTCTGTAACGACCACTGTTCACGACGTACCTACGATAGACATTTAAACTGTGGGGTCACCAAAGGTTTCTTAACGCCTTTAATTATAAAATAATTCGAAAAATTAATCAGGAATAACCTTTGTGTTTTGATTTATATAATTGATATAAATCAAAATATCGTGTTATTTCTGATTAATTTTTCGAATTACTTTATTTAGGTGTTGAGAACCTTTGGTGACCCCATAGTTTAAGTGTCTTTAAAAAGTACATAGTGAGCATTGGTCGTTACATACAAACGTTCACCTAAATTGTCCCAGTCAATGGATGATTTTAATGTGTCAATCAATGGCCATAGCTACACTGTTTTGAATTTCATTCTAAGTGTTATTCAGTTATGAAAAGAAAATGTTGTATTATGTGAAAACATTTTCGCTGTCTTCACAGTTTGTTCAATTTGTTTTATATACTGTTAAAATAAGCTTAGATTATATCTACAAGTTTGCTTTTTGTAACTTTTGTGTAGATATTAGTTATACCTTTATCATGTTACTTTTGATATTGCTTTGTAATGATGTAGCTGAAAACCCCGGCTCCTATGAAAACGAAATTTCGATATTTCATTTGAATGCCAGAAGTGTCCGAACAAAACTTGAATACATTGAAACTCTAGCCTTAGGCTCTTCCATAGTTTGTATCACAGAAAGTCATCTTGATGAAAATATTTCTAGTGAAGATATACATACATTTGTATTGATGGGTACCATCAGGAATTATATAGAAATGATCGAAACTGTTTTGGCGGGGGATTTTTGGTTTATGTATCAGAAATACTAAAAACTAAGAGACGATTCGATTTAGAATTTGAAAACGGTGAACTTATATGGCTAGAAATAAATTTTCCACAACACAAAATTTTACTTTGTGCTGTTTATCCATCACCAGGTTCAAACCATCCCTTCTGGCAAAATTTTAAACACTAAAACTATAATTACAGGTGATTTATATGCTGACTTATTTACTGAACACAATCATGTTTTAAATGCTCTAATGAATAATTTTTGTTTACAAAATGTTGTAAAAGAAGCGACCAGATTTGATCACAGATCTGGGAGAGCTACTTTATTAGATCCAATTTTAATTTCTGAAGATTGTTGTGCTACCTTTACTGAAGTTATTGATATAAATAGACAAATGAGTGACCATAATGCTACAAAAGTATATTTAAGAATTCCGAATTTTAGCGAAATTTTGTTTACACGAACTATTTGGTTATATAAACATGCAAATTTTACTAGATTTAATAATGATATTCAGAATTTTGATTGGCAAACTACTTTGACTGCTTTTGGGGACGACATAGACGGAATGGCAGTTTTTTTTTCACAGATAAATATATAGAAATTGCTAGAAATTCTATACCTACTAAAACTGTCACTATTCGATCATCAGATAAACCGTGGTTTAACTCGGAAATTCGAAAAGAGATTAGACTACGTGATAGACTTCATAAAAAATTACGAAAATTGAGAACTGTACAAAATACTAAAAAATTTAAAGTTCAAGGTAACAAAGTAAATAACATGATTATTCATGCAAAGGAACAGTTCTACTTAAACGATAATGGTCTTTTAGATGAAAAGTCAAACAAAAACCCGAAAGCATTCTGGTCTCTCGTTAAAAAAGTTATGGGTAATTGTCGTTCCACGTCGATTCCTCCGTTATTAAATCAAAATACTAATGAAATTTCTGTTGATGAAAAAGAAAAGCAGATTTGCTTAACTCATATTTTTGTAATATTTCTACATCTTCGGATGATAGAGTTATACCTCCAGATTTACCACTTCTTACCCAACATAGCTTAGATATTGATGAAATAACGGAGGCTGAGATTAAAGACATACTCAAATCTTTTGAAATTGGTAAAGCATCCGGTGAAGATTGTATTAGTCATCAAATGCTGAAATATAAGTATATAGTTTATAGTGTTTGTGTACCTTTATCATTTATATTTAATTGTTCAATGAGAACTTCCAAATTTCCAAGTTGCTGGAAAGAGTCTAATGTTTTAGCTTTTTTTCAAAAAAGGGGATAAATCGATGGTTTCAAACTATCGTCCTATTGCATTGTGTGGGTAAAGTTTTTGAAAGAATAGTTTATGAATATATTTTTAATTTCATTTTTGAACACAACCTAATTGTATAAATTCTAGTCAGGTTTCGTTCCTGGTCATTCAACATTTCATCAAATGATTGAGATTTATCACAGAATTTGTTTAGCTATGGAAGATAAAGAAATTATGTGTATGATTTTTTGTGATATATCGACGGCTTTTGATCGACTTTGACATAAAGGTCAATAGAAAAAATCAAAACTTATGGCATAAAAGGCAACTTATTGGGTTGGATTGAAAATTATTTAAGTAATAGGAGACAGAAAGTACTTCTAAAAAAATCAGAATCTGCATTGGGAACATTAAAAGCAGGTTTGGCCCAAGGCTCAGTACTTGGGCCTTTATTATTTCTGATGTTAATAAATGACATAGCAGATGAAATTCAATGTTTAGTTAGACTTTTTGCCGATGATAGTTCACGGCCGACACTCGGCTAACCGAGAGATAGGTCGGTTAATCTATATTGAGTATGCGGCTATATCGGCGGTTGGTCTGTTAATCGGGTTGGTTATACGTCTGTTAAGAGTAAAACGCACAATTTTAATATTAAAATCTATTTAATATACAGATTTTAGGTACTTTGTAAGAATCAAATCAAAAAAAGAAAAGTGTCTGACAAAATGATATATATCATAGAACATTTTCCAACTGTAAAAACATTTCATAGTCTGCGCAGTTTTCAGTAAAACTAAAAGGCGTCGCGCAAGTATGTAGTATTTATGCTTATACGCATAGCAATTTTTGTAATGAAAGGCGAAAAAAACAATTTTAGATATCATTTAAAGGACACAAAATCGTACTTTGGTTCTAAAATATAAATTGAAATTAGTAAATATTTCATGATTGTAATATAACGTTAGTAATACCACGTTTTAGTGAACATTATGGGAATAAAGTCTGTTAATGGGTTGGACAATTGAAATTGTGTCAGTTAAGAGTTATTTAGCCACGACAATAGTTGTGCTACCTTTATATTTTCCCTTTGAAAAAGTTAAGAATGAGATGCTCTTGAGTAAAAAAAAAATGACAATACGCTGCAACAGTATCCTTCTAGTAAGAACATTCTTATTTTGACTTTCTTTGCATTTTATTAAGGGGTGTGTCACTTCAATACATGGATATGGATTGCCTGCTGGAATGTGCATGAATCTATTATTAACGTTTTCTTCAGCCTTAATTTTTGTGTCTGTTCAAAGTAGCACGTTCTCAAATCCGTCCGAAAGTGTCTTTCTTATACAACACATTGTACATATAACGTGTTGTCGTTCTCATATGCACATGATATTTGTCACTGGACGTTAAACTCTAAATCGCTAACATCATCCGATTGGTTCTTTTCTTCTATTACTGAATCATCTGTTGTTTACAAATCAGTCTAAAGAAGTATATGGAAAGGAGCGAATGCAGCTACATTTGGTTATCTTAAGTTTTAATTCATTTTATTCCGTTTAGTTTATCTGGCTGAGAAATATACATCACAATGAACATGATGAAATGTACATCACCAGTTGAAACCCATCGATGGTGAACGAATGCGTTTAATATCAACAATAAGCTTAACACACAATGATTTATAGGTTTTAAAGTAAAAATATTAACAAGTGAAATACGTTTTTCCAACAATTGTAAAAGAAATAAGTTTGAGTCGTTCCACGCTTCGTTGTATAGTAAATTAGAACTTTAAGCATTGTCTATAAAATAACTTGATGTATATTCAATTCATTGTCGTTTAAACTGCCGATTTTTGATTGGTCTAGCCGAGAGGGTGACAATCCAAAAAATTGTCACCCGCTCAGCCATGTGATAGAGTAAATTAACACCTTCGTATTAGGCAATCAAAATATGGCATTTTAACATGATGTATAATAATACTTTAATATTACACTTTTTTATATCAGTTTTCAATATTCATGGCCTAAATTCATTGTTCATGTCAGTGTTTCCGTATATATTATGTTTCATTGCTCATGTGTTGTTTCCGTATATTTTAGCCACTCGTCTTGAGCCTACCCATTTGATCCGATAACACCCCATACAGCAATAAAATTATACTTTTATTGCCATTCATAACTCTTAACAGACCAATTAACAGACCGGGTTTTATACATCTGACCCATTAACAGACCAGGTTTTAAATAAAGATTGATTTATGTCACCAAAATACAGATTTTTGTGTAGATTTTTCACACAATGATATCAATTTGGTTGACAAACATAATGCCTGTCTTTGTTCGATGTTCAAAATATCGCATGCAAGTAAGTTCAACCAACGTGTCTTTTTGTGTATATTTTGATTGTGTAAAATGTGTATAAATTTATTGATGAGTAACACGCCTTTTCATTTTATAGATCGTACATCGAAGCTAGAAAAATAATAATTACACCACTGGATTCAGTACATTGAATTGTTTTGTTAGACATGAATAATTTTTATGATAAACATATATTTAACAAGTTATACAATGAAACATGCAGAATTTCCAATGATTTCCTCGATAACACCTGATTAACAGACGTTAGCCAACCCGATTAACAGACCCACCGCCGATATAGCCACATACTCAATATAGATTAACCGACCAATCTCTCGGTTAGCCGAGTGTCGGCCGTGTAGTTCACTCATGTATTCTTCGAATAATGCTTTAGATATAGAAAGGAGATTGAATAAGAATCTAGAAACATTAAATGATTGGTCAAAACAATGGCTTGTAGATTTTAATCCTCAGAACACAGAATATATGGTTTTTAATTTCCGTAAGGATTTACAGCCTATTTATTTGAAATTTAATGGACAATTTATTAAAAAGGTTGATGAACACAAACATTTGGGTGTTACTTTTTCTAATAATTGCAAGTGGTCAGTACATATAGATAACATTTGCTGTAGTGCCACTAAACAAATTTTTGTTCTGAGAAAATTGAAATATATTCTTAACAGAAACAATCTTAATAAGATATATCTTGCATACATAATTCCACTTTTAGAATATGCATGCGAGCTATGGGATGGATGTTGTGTTAGAGTTTCTGAAAAAAATTGAGCGCTTGCAGTTTGAGGCAGCCAGAATTATTACTGGGCTTCCGCAATTTGCAAGTATAGAATCCCTACTTTTTGAAACTGGATAGGAAACTTTGAGTTCTAGAAGAAATCGACGTAAACTATGTTTATGCAATGATGTTCCAGAATATCTTATGGATTGTATCTCGAATTATACAGATGATAATTATTATAATACTAGAAACCGTTCTCACTATAGAGTACCGAGATGTAGATTGGACATATTTTCTAAATCTTTTTTCCCTTCTTCAATTCGAGCATGGAATTTATTACCATTAGATATTAGATCCATACAATCATCTCCAAATTTCAAAAACACCATCCGGAGAAATGATATTTCATTTTTGGTACCTAAATATTATTTCATTGGAAACAGGATGGAAAATATACTACATACCAAATTTCGACACAGATGTAGTCCTTTAAAAGCTGATTTATACAGAGTTAATTTAGTAAATGACCCAAGTTGTGAATGTGGGTGTCCATTAGAAGATTCGATTCATTTTTTCTTAGAATGTCCACTCTACATAAACTTTAGAAATCAGCTCTTTAAAAACATTCAACACATGGCTGATATCTCCAAAGAGCATATTTTATTTGGAACAGACGAAATTACTGTTGAACAAAACACAATCCTTTTCAGAAATGTACATAGTTATATACACTATACAAAAAGATTCTTTGATTAATATTGCTGTATCTTAAAATGTACTCGTATCCAACTGTTATACTGTTTAAACATACTATATCTATTGTATATATTTTTCATATTGTACTGAAATATATAATTGCTGTCATCTTGAAATTTTGTATATAATTGTACTTATATGGAGAGAATTATCTTAAGTTGTTACAAAAAAAAATGTATAACTTGTATCCAATTCTATTGTATATTTAGACAATAAAAATATGTTTAAACTAAACGATTTCGTCAGATCCTAAATTAAGCAAATCATTAATAATTGAATTCGGTTTATTTTTTCCAAAGTGTGACTTTATTCACACATTGTAATGGTGAATGTAATATTAGCACACATTTGTTTTAGCGGCCATCCGAGGCCCGCCTCCGGGTGTGAGGTGTTTCGCTGCGTTGAAGACACCTTGGTGACCTTTGGCTGTTATCTCCTCTTTAGTCGGGTTGTTGATACGTCTCAATGACACATTCCCCGTTTCCATTCTCTATTTCATTGATATTTGATAGCTGTCATATCAAGTGGCGGATCCAGAAACTTTCATAGATGGGGGCCCGCTACAGTCATGCTTCAGTGATTCCCTATTTAATCAACCAAATTTTCCCACAAAAAAAGTTAGTGATGCAGTAGATGAACTCGTTAGATCATTCGGTTACTGGCCCCTATTATAGTTATTGGTACAATCTTGACTTGCATGTCAAATATTAGAATCGTTAACAGTTTAAAAAAACTTATTAATAAAATTTAATCAGTGTCCCGAAAAACAATATCCACGTGTATTAAAGATAACAATATGACGTGTCAATATTTCATGTAATATAATAAATTACAGTCAATACTGAGTTACTGTGATTTATTTTATCTTCGGGCACTGAATCTATACCACACTTGTCAGATTAAAACCGCACGTCGTAGAACACTCGATATAACACTATAAGTTTAATAAAAGTATATTCAAAACGTTGTGGCGCATTGATATTTTTAGAAACCACTAAGTCATTATATCAGCCTTGTATTGTTCTGAGTTTTTATTAAATACAAGCCTTTTGTCTTGATCAGTAATTAAGTCGTTTTGGTACACGGATATCTATAGGGAACATACTAGTTTTAATTTAAGGAGTACAAGTAAAGAAGTTTCAGCGTGAAAGCAGTCTCGCTGCATTTTCTACAGTCTACTGGTGATATCCGCACATTGTTGAAAACCCTATAATATTCAATACTAGTACATTTCAAAATTTAAACGGTGTTGCTGTGTTGTCTAGATTACAACTTCGAACACAGAAATTGCTATCATAGAAGGCAAAACTGGGTCTCGAAGAAGTAATTGTGTACATCCTGTGTTAGTTCTGATGCTTTATATGTATACTTTGTGATATTTCAAAAGTATATAAAAAAAGGGTTTTAAACAATATTGATATAGAATATTCTAACAAACATACGAACATAAGTCCATGGCTTTACATTTTACAGTATATATTGTTAGCTCGTAACTGTATTGCCGAATATTATTTTTCTCGATATACATAAACGTCCTTGACACAACACATCATAAAAAGAGGATGCATGTTCCAGGAGCATATCTTGTTTTATCTTTGAAATATCCGTGTTGTACTTTAAATTAAAATAAACATTACTTATTGCTCTGCTTTGAAAACATCATAATCAAACTCAAAAACAATAAGCAAATTCTTGGGTTTTACTCATGTGCAGAGAGTGACTTTTAAACGTTTAAACAGTTTAACCACTCATAAAGCTTCGTATAAAAGCAAGATTATTGTTTTGTGCATATAGCATTAATATAATGAATTATTATTGTCTCTTCGTTTCTGTTGTTGGATATACACTTATATGTTTTCCTATCTGCTGAATTAATTATCGTCTCGCCTATTTGCACGAACAAATCGCAAATGAATGGTGAAAACAAATACGTTTTTTCAATTATCCATTCATTTATCAGTTGTAAAAAAGAGGACAGATCTTTCAACACTAGTCTTCAAAATAAATCAAACATCTTAACTGACGATTTCCTGGTTTATTATATGTTTAGTAGTGTTATCTGAAAAACATTATTCAATTCTTTCAGCATACAGAGATATGGATGTGTTCTAAACATCGACTATCGCATAGTTTATCCTATGTATATCCTACCAATGTTTTGTTAGGCAATATCTTTTATTATTGCTTTTGATGTAATGAAATACTATCATTTCAAATTAAATAATATCCGATAACTCCAAATGTTAAATAAATCTATAGTAAGTTCATACTTGTAACAATTTTACCTTTGTAATAAAAAGTATAACTAATTCATGCTTGCAAATATATGAAAGCATACAATCCGAGACCGAAAAACAATTATTATAATTTACACCTGCGCTACGCGCATTCATGAGTAAATTTGGAATTCGGCCACACACGTATTTTTAGATATTTGCAAGCATTATCCTTTTGCTTTATGTAACTTATATAGATACGTTATCTCACTTTATTAAATAAGTTATAGTTTGGAGAAACGATTGGGAACAAAACTTTACGACAAAGGAGTTTATTTCCAGCTTCGCAATTATTTTCATTACTACGTAGCAACATTCCAGCAGCGCCTGCATCTGAAGTATTTATCTCCCAGTTGTAAACACATATGGCTGTATAAAACGCTTAATATAAATAAGTGGTATTTATTGTAAGAAATGTATCGTAACACTTAATTTGTTAGATATCGCCATCTTGTTTAAATCGACATGTAAAATAACATTATTACAAAATTTAAAACCATGAGGAGGTTTATATTGCATGCATATATGGGCGTTTTTCAATAAAAACGAACTTTCTTGTCCCAGCCACTTTAAAAAAAATATGTTTGATCTTTGCAAGTAATTTTTTGTGCAATCAGTACATTGAATTAGATTTGACATTTTTAAGCAAAATAACAGTTTATTTTTAGAGAGATTGACAAATATTGATTCCTGAATGGTCCAAAACAACCAAAATGGCATGTCCCTAGACCGCCTGTTCAACGTTCATACTCTAAAATATCGTAAAAAAAAATGTAGAAATAAACGTTATTTTTACTTAATATAAGTTCTTTAATAATTCAAAAGTATGTTTAGAGCCAACTTATTTTAATAAACAGCTTTTAACATCGGATTCTTAATTTCAGAAGGTGTGTCCCTGACAAAATGTCCACTTCGAAACGAAGTCTAAAATTTGCTGATAAACAGTTTTATAAAATCAATGTAATTTTGTTTGCAAGAGATATAAACATACGGGTCTTACAAAAGAAGTGATGCTTTTATAACTGCAATTAAATTGTTGGTAAGAAAAATTCAGCACATCAAATGGACCAGAGTGTTACCGTATTTCTGTTAATGTCGACTACGAAACGGGTCAAATCTCCTTCAATATCTGGTTTTAAAATTATGAAAAAAATATCTGTGTACAACTTAATACATGCTTTGATGAATACAATCAGTCTTGTTACTATGGCAATACAGGGATTGTGGGAAAAAAATAAAAAAATGTGAATATGTCCCCTACGAAACAAGAAAAACGTTTTGTAGTGGACACTACCACTACCATGCAGTCTTTTTTTTTACTCTTTTTTTCAATTATATATTCGTGCAAAACAAATAACAAGGGTTAGTTTTATGTAATTTTTATTATGTTTTTATTAACATAGAACAGGGTTGATGTCCACTACAAAACTTTTTGTCCACTACGAAACAGTGTTGTCAACTACGAAACGCACCAAAATGTCCACTACGTAACATGAGTTGTACCTTCATATGTGAAGTATGTCTAATCTTTATCGATATTAAAAAGTTCTCCATTTCAGAAAAAAATGAGATTTTTTTATTATACAAAGTAAACAAACTGGAATGTCTATAGGAAATATTTAAAATTGTAATAATATGTGTATTTAGAATCAGTTTCGTAAAGTCCCCTACGAAACAGTACACAAATTATGAAAATAATACCGCAGTCCCACTAGGCCACAATCGCACTACGTGGGACTGGGCTTAATATAATTTTAAAGCCCCAGTCCCACTAGACAACGATCGCACCACGCTACCGCGATCTAAAATAAATTCAGATCGTGATGAGGTCGCGGTATAAGCGGCATGAAAATGAAGATTTTCGTTGCTTTCACGATGCTACTACGTCCTAATTACGCTTCTACAACGATCCCGCTACGATTATACCACGTTCTCACCGCGCTTATTCTGCGACCTCACTACGCTTATCAAGATCTTTCTAAGCTCATCCGTTCTCACTACGACCATACCACGAGTTATCCGATTGCAACACGATCTTACCACTCTTCTACTGCGATTGTAGCACGTTCTTACCACGATTATACTACGTTCATACCGCGATCTTACTACATCGTGTTCCATATCAATGCAGTTCCATTCCTTCTATTTCTGATTAATACGGAAACATTACAGTCATGCCACCAAAACCTACTAGAACACGTGGGCGTGATTGAAGGGGTTGATGTAAAGGCAGGGGGAGCTCTGATAGTAACAAATCGTGATCAAGCAGAGATGTCGGACCGATCAATCCAACCTAAATTACAACCTTTTGCTGGTCCATAAAGCTCAAATGGCGATATTTTAGTGAATGATAGCAGAGATGACACAGATAGTTCAATAGATGTAGGAAAATGTGGTATGAGTGCCAATGAAACAACTCTCCATCCAAGTAACAATTTATATAAGTAAACCATTATAGGCCAAGGTACGGCCTTCAACACGGAGCCTTGGCTCACACCGAATAGCAAGCTATAAAGGGCCTCAAAAATTACTAGTGTGAAAGCATTCAAACGGGAAAACAAATAGTCTAATCTGTATAAAAACGAGAAGCATGGTTGAGCCATTCGAGAAAATGGACAAGAAGTCTAACTACATACAAACAAACAAAACCTGGAGAGATTTAATATATTTTACGTGAAAATTACAATAAGAATGATAGTCGAAGTATGAACGTAGTCAGGTCGTAAGAAGAGCGTGATGAGGACGGCAAAGGCGTGCTAGAATCGTACGATGGTCTTGAACAGCGTGGTGTAAACGTAGTATAATTGCAGTGGAAGCGCAGTTAGGTCGTGATGAGAACGTAATGGTCGTAGTGAGGTCGTAATACGTCGCTGTGAGATCGTAACACAGTCTCTCCGAATAAAATCACGCTTTAGCTTACTACGACCTTAGTGCGCTCTCACTACGCTTCTACTGCGACCTGATTTGGCCACGACCGTACCACGATTGTTTTGAGATTGTTCAAAGTTGGCCACGCTCATCACGATCTTGAAGACCTCACCACGACCGTGATACGACCTTACTGCGATCTACACGATTGTACTACGATCATCAAAATTTGCATTTATTTCACAGATCGTAGTGGCCTAGTGGGACTGCGGTATTATTAAAGAGTATTTAAGATTGCACTTTTTGTTTACAAACAGGTCTATAATAGAGGTATTCAAAATAACTCTGGAAATAAAATTTAAGACAAGTTGATTTTCCATTTTTTTTAGGTCTGAAAGTCACGCTTTTATTGAAAACACCCATATCACTGTGCTTAAACGGCTGTGGGTAACTTAAGTTACCCACAGCCCAAGATGGCGGACTCTAAACTCGTTGATATTTAATTCATACAAAATGTACCTTTTGCGACGTTTTTCATGCAGAATGTAAATATTTATAGGATTATTGAATAAAGAAATGACTAACAATTACCATAAATTTGTTAATATAGAGTTCACTAAAGCGCAAGGTCAACTTTAAAAAATGCATAAGATGTCCGTAACTTTTTGATCGAAACTAAGCAGACTGTCCGTAACTTTATTTTTAGATGTGGGTAACTTTTGATTTAAAATTTTAAGATTTATAACTTCAACAATTAGAAGACAATTAACATCATATTTGTAACCTTCGCGGCCGTTTATACTACTCATTCACCACCAAATGTGATTCTATTAACGCATCATACTTACACCACAGACGTTTTATGTGGGGTTTGTGGTACTCCATCCTGGTTATAGTTTGAACTTTTATTTACTGATGTGCGTCTTATCGACGTTTTTCGCTTGTCAGACCAAGGCTTTTCCATACTCTTTAATGTTTTGATTTTAATTATATGTTTGCGGTTTACCTTCACCTCTGTTTCTTTCTATGTGTATTTTGATGAATACTCTTTGACGCGGCTCGGTATTTATACATCCCACCAGTTAGATATAGTGTTATGATTTTTTGAATATGTTTCCTAGTATTTTTTTTTCTCTCTGTGTATGTTATCAGGGGTTGTTAGACTATTAAATTACCCTGTTGTCCTACGTAGTTATTTATATTTTTATATACTATGTCGAATTGTTACACTATGTTGACTGCTCTTTTCCTTTTATTATCACTGACTTTTACCTATTGTGTCTTTTAGTTTTATTCAGTTTAATGAGATTTAATGCAACTTGCATACAAATGAAATATGCAGCTAGCTGTAAAACTAGGTTTATTCATTTATACAAAATGTCCTTTTTTCAAGTTTTCCATTTACTGTAAATCTTGGCCAGGGTGCCGCAATATCACCGTGCGCAACGTCCCAGTGTGTCCAGATTGACACCCCTTTTATTTTACTGTCAATGCTGATGGGATTTGTTTTTGTGGGGATAAGAGAAAAGTGTTTTTGGCTTTTTCAAAAAGACGGAAAAAGTTTGTGCACTTAAGTCTCGTATAGTCTATCCACTGCATGCCTGGGCAATTTGGGTTCCCCTCCAAAATCCCGGATTCACGCTACCCTTGTCGTTGCTGGCAGAAAATCAGTAAGTAAGTAAGTAAGTAATGACTCAATTAGCTTTCGCTAATCTACCTTGAGGCCCTCACAAAGAACAAACAGTACAAATATTACAAAGCTTACAGTTTCTAACATATTATGTAAATGCACTATTCATACTAACTATAAACTGTCTGTAGAACAAGAGAAAAATAAATTCATTGATATATATATATACATAACATTCAAATCATTAGAATATTTGAGTAAGTTGTTATAAATCATTTAAACACAAGAAATCAACACATTTTTGTTTAAAAGTGTCCAGGTTTTCACAACATTTTATTTCATTTGGAAGTTTATTCCAAAGTATAGATGAGGTATATGCAAAAGATTTCTTCATTGAATTTGTGTTCGGTCGTACAACAGCTAAATTATTATTTGCAGATGACCTTAGATTTCTACTATGTAGGTTAACAATTGGACAACAGAGTTCCTTTAAGTAATCAGGTGCTTTATCGTTTAGAATTTTATGAACAAGAATAAGTTTATGATATGAAATTCGAGATTTGAAATTCAACCACTTTAGCTCTTTAAATAAATTTATACTAGGTGTTAGTATTGGTGCATCAAGTATAATCCTTGCAGCTCTTTTCTGCATTTTAAGAATTTTTTTTATATCCATCCTCATAGCAATTTCCCCATATTGAGCAACAAAAATCAAATATGGGCAGAATATAAGCATTATAAAACAGCTTTCTACTACTTATATCCAAAAATTTCTTAATTCTAGATAGCAGTGCGATACGAGAACTTAAGTTTTTACATACATAGTCAATTTGAAATTTCCAGTCCAAATTTTTGTCAATATATACACCCAAAAGTTTCTGTATTTCAACGGGTGTGATTGGGCTATCTTGTATACATATATTCATATCATTTCCTAGCAAAGTCCGTTTCTTATTTGTTCCAATCAACATAGAAGTAGTTTTTAAGGGATTTATAACCATCCTATTGTTCAGACACCAATTATTTATGGTGTTGGCATCGTAATTTAGTTTCCTTTCTATCTCTTCCTTATTTGTTCCATATGTATGAAGTGTTGTATCATCAGCATACATATCAATGGCTGTATGAGTGGTTTCTAAAGTCATGTCATTTATGAATAAGACAAACAAAAGGGGACCTAAAATGGATCCTTGGGGAACCCCATATTTGATACATTTAGATACTGAGGCTGTATTACCAGAGCACACTTTTTGTTTTCTATTAGACAGGTACGACTCGAACCATTTTATTGAATGATAAGATACTTTGTATAAATGTAATTTATGGCAGAGAATGGTGTGATTAACGAGATCAAATGCCTTTTTTAAATCTAGAAAGACTGTTCCTACAACATTACCATTATCAATACATTTGAGCCATGTGTCAATTAATTTGGTAAGGGCTGTCTGACATGAGTGGTTAGATCGAAATCCAGATTGTGCCTCATGTAATACTTTATATTTTGACAGATATAGATAAAAATGTTTTGCGACATGTTTTTCAAATATTTTTGATAATGTAGGAAGTATTGATATAGGTCTGTAGTTTTCTGGCATATGTTTATCACCATTTTTAAATATTGGAGTTACTTTAGCTAATTTAAGATTTTCTGGGAAAACACCCTCTAGTATACTTAAGTTTATTAAATACGTTATACTTGGGGCTAAAGCTTTCGATGACAGTTTAATAAAAAACGGACCAACTTCATCAAGTCCAGTTGCTTTTGATGTTTCTAGTTTATCAGTAAGTGTATACATGCTACATGTATGTGTAGTCTACTTGTTCAAAAATAAAAACGAACAATGATGTTTCAACAGTTTATCTGCTATGATCGGAAACAACCCTCCGAACTAGGCGATTCGGGTACCCCGACGTTATACAAAATGAGACCCGAGTTTTGAGGATTTATCGTGATTTTTTTCATATTTTTCCCAATTTTGTCTTCCATCGATACAATGAATTATATCATACTAGACATCTACTTCGTTTTGTGAATATGTATTCGATGCAATCTCTATCATCAGTTTAAACATTACATCCGCGTATGTCGATTCTTTGAAAGTTACGGACATCTCTATTGGTATGATGAAAAAAGTTACGGACAAGTTGTTTTGAAGTTACGGACAGCCTAAGTGTTTTTTAAAATCGTGCCGTGATCGTTTATTTTGTAGAATTTAATCACCTTTCCAGTTTAGGCGTTTCCCTAAACGATTAATACAACTTTTAAATTCAGTTGTTTAATTGATGCATTCGTGGTATTGTTATTCTATAGAAGAAAAGTATCTAACCGACGCAAGGCGGCTCCATCTTGGGCTGTGGGTAACTAAAGTTACCCACAGCCGTTTAAGCACAGTGCATATATAGTTATCAAAGGTACTAGGATTATAATTTAGTACGTCAGACGCGCGTTTCGTCAACATAAGACTCATCAGTGACGCTCATATCAAAAAAATTATAAAGCCAAACAAGTACAAAGTTGAAGAGCATTGATGATTCAAAATTCCAAAAAAGTAGTATTCTTGTGTATTCCCGTTGCTTGTTCTGATGATTGAATACTACGTTTTTTTGTTTTTGTCTTTCCCAAATTTGGACTTTAGTGTCAATTGAATAATCAAAACATTGACGTTTGCATATTTGGATCACAAACATAGTGTTCGTTATTACTTGTGTTTGTTTGCATTTCGTCTTTCTAGGAACAGGGATTTCGTGTCTTGTATGAGATGTTGTAGTATCAAATAATGTCGATAATTCCTGTCATCCTGATTTTACTTGTTTTCTTTCTTTTTTTCTACTTGTTTTATACGAGTTAATCCAATTAAATCAAATTTTAACTATATCAAATCCTGCATTCATCTGTGGTGAACCGTATGAATTTAAGAAAGTACCATTGCTAAATGTACAAGGAAGATTTTTAAAAACACATTGTGCATCTAAGCATCACATGTCTTTATTGACATTTACGACAATGATGTGATTGGATGTTGAGTTTTAAACAAGAACGCATGTCGATACAGCAGTGGAGTTTGAATAACACGAAGTTCATTACTCTGTGCAAGTCGATCAAAAGCAACATGTTTACGATAAAAAGTTATTCTCTATGTCTAATTCATGTTTGATTTCTTTAAAATACAATAGAGAAAAATAATTGTATCTCTTTTTGAATAAAAATTCTTTTATCAAACAATTACCAAAGCAATTCGCTTATCAATATTTTTTTAGTTGCTTTTCATTATAGCTCTAATTCCTTATCCACATCGTATCTAATACATTTTATAAAGTTTTGCGTTCGTGGTTCAAAGAACTATTATAGTACTATACTCCCTTTCATTCCATCTAGAAAATTTTATGGTCCCCTTTAATTTCTCCAAATAAATCTTCTAGTCTACATAAATTATCTAGTAAGTGGTATAGTCCACTACCCCTTAAATTCCATCTGATAAGTGTTAAAGACCCCTTTCTCCCCTTTAATCCCATTAGTAAATGTTAAGACCACCCCATTCCCCTGTAATTCTATCTATGAATGTCATAGTCGTATTTCATTCCATCAAGAAGATGTCGACATATTCCCCCTTTTCACTTTTTGTTCTATCAGGTAAATTATATAGTCCCCTTTTCCATCTTCTAAATGTTATAGCCCTTTTCATTCCTACAAGTAGATGTTATAGTCCTATTTTCTCCTTTTCATTCCACCTAGTAATTGACAAAGTCCGCTTTAAACTTTAGAAAGAGGTCATATATTTTAGAACTTCCTAGACTAACCACTGAATCTTTAATGTTGGAGTCAAGCAATGGAAGGAGAAAATCTTAATAAACATCATCATTGTTAGAGGAACTTTCTTTTTTACATCAATGCATTAACTTCGATATGATGTCTATCGGAAAACACAGATTGCCATTAAGTGTACGTATGATTAGTTCATAATTTTTCTTACCGCAAACTTTAACGAATCGCACTTTGTAAAATTTCCTCTCTGACTATAGAGGGGAAAATGTTCTCTGAATCTAACATCATCAAGCGAATTGAGTTTTGATTTTCAATATACTTGTTCGGCGGACATGTACTTCTGTTTGTCGATGCCTTCCTTTATTCATTGGAGGTAAGAGTGAAGAGTCTTCTTTTAGAAATAAAGAGGCTTTGATTGGTGATTTAAAAAAGCTATATGATTGTTTTATAGATAGGACAAAAGTTCTTATTATAATTAAAACGATTTTTTAAAACTAATTGTATATATAACAAAAGAAGATGTGATATGATTGTCAATGAGACAACTCTTCTGAAGAGACCAAATGAGACAGAAATTAACAACTAAAAATCACCGTACGGCTTTCAACATTGAGAAACGCCCATACCGCAAAGTCCGCTAATAAAAGCCCGAAATGACTTATGTAAAGCCAGTCAAGGTCGTTTAACACCAGTAGTTGTAAAACTGTTCAAATGAGAAAACTAACAATACCCAATCACACAACTTTTTTTGTATCACTCGGACACATTGTTCATAGTGCAATAAAACAATACAAGAACTGTACAAAACAATAAACAACGCATATGATATTCAACAACCACTAAATTACAGACTCCTGACTTGGGACAGGCACATATATACACAATGTGGAGGGGTTAAACATGTTTAAGGGCTCCCAACACTTCCTAATCCTGGGACAGTGGTGTAACAGAACAATACAATAACCGCACAATAAACAAACAACGCATATGATAAACAGCAACACACACACAACAACCAAGCAATTACAGGCTCCTGACTTTGGACAGGCACATATAAAATGATACAGGGACTTAAACATGTAAGCGTCATCATATTGTACTATCATAAGGGTAAATTTGTGTATTCTTGTCTATTCATTTTGCTGATGTGTTTGGTCTATATGCCATTGTGTGCTTCTGTGTTAAATTTTTTTTTTTTTTTAGAGATTGTGATTGTAATACAATGTTGACTGCTGTATTATTGACATTTTTACCTATTATGATCTATTATGTCTGTTTGTTTTGTTCACACATCATTGTCAATATAATGGAATTTAATGCGACTGTCATACAAGTGAGAGGTTTAGCTTTCTATAAAACCAGTTTTAATTCACCATTTTCTACATCAGAAATGCCTATCAAAGTAAGGAATATGACAGCTGTTATCCATTCGTGTGATGTGTCTGAGCTTTTGATTATGCCATTTGATTAGGGACTTTCCGTTTATATTTTTCAACGTGGGACAGTGGTTTACTAGTAGAACATAAAAGCAAACTATATTAAGCAGTCGAAAAAGGCTTAACTTATCAGATGTATACAAATAGAAATACATCTTACAAGAGAGTGGACGTTGGCCGGGTACTTGTACATCCAAACAACAAAAAGTACAGATCTGAGAGTGCTCGCAGTTACTGACAGTTAGTACTAGAATGAAATGCAAAACAGTGTAGCTGTGGCCATTGATTGACACATTAAAATCATCCATTGACTGGGACAATTTACGCGAACGTTTGTCTGTAACGACCACTGTTCACGACGTACCTACGATAGACATTTAAACTGTGGGGTCACCAAAGGTTTCTTAACGCCTTTAATTATAAAATAATTCGAAAAATTAATCAGGAATAACCTTTGTGTTTTGATTTATATAATTGATATAAATCAAAATATCGTGTTATTTCTGATTAATTTTTCGAATTACTTTATTTAGGTGTTGAGAACCTTTGGTGACCCCATAGTTTAAGTGTCTTTAAAAAGTACATAGTGAGCATTGGTCGTTACATACAAACGTTCACCTAAATTGTCCCAGTCAATGGATGATTTTAATGTGTCAATCAATGGCCATAGCTACACTGTTTTGAATTTCATTCTATATATACCACCAAAAATCAATATTATAATAAATCAAACTTACAGTCATGTCAATACTATCTTTTGAACATTTCATTTACTAGTATACATATTGTTTCAAATCATTGATAAAGTTCCGGTAATTCAAATATAAAGAGATTAATGTTACGGGAATGTGACACTTTGAATATAGTTTAAATTGGCACAAATATCGATTTTTGTCATCAGCAAATTATAACATTACCAAATTTGTATTCTTTTTAAGCGGTGTATAGAGCCATATTAATTTTTTTCAATAAAGAAGTTCACTCCTAACTATCCTACTGCATGTTGATACATTTAATTTTGGCATTACATAAGTCATTTCTTCTTTGACAGTCCATGAGGATAAACTAATAAATCCCTGGGATGTGTTTTACTTGATTTAATAGGTATATGAAGATGTGGTATGAGTGCCAATGAGACAACTCTCCATCCAAATAACAATTTATAAAAATCCATTATAGGTCAAAAACATGCATAAGTGTGATGCATGTTTTTTATTATTCATTGTTTTTTTTGGGTTTTAACTAGCTGTCTGTATCTGCGAGTACTCTCACATCTTACTTTTTGTTAATTTGACCTGTTGATACTATTTGTAATGTTTTTTTTGGTTATTTAATGTTAAACTTTATTTATTTAGGGTTATATCTCGTCTATATATTAGCTTTGATAAATGTTTGGTATTACTATAATTTTTCGCTTCTTCGTACTATGAACAACACAATTTATACTGTATACCTTATAAAAAACTCTTTCATTTACCTGAGTGTATATTATTGTATATGGCGACTTTTTATTCAAAGTTATTGTTTTTTTTTGTTTTAAATCTTAACATCTCAGAGCGGTATACTACTGTTGTCCTTATTTGTTCAACCCTTATTTGATTTTGATTTTGTATTTCTATTGTATCATAGATCAAATGTATTCGTTCAGTGTATGTTTACTGGTGTTAATATGTCTTTTGATTGACTTAAGCCATTTTAATTGATATTTTATAGTGTGTCAAATGTCTTATTATGTTGTGATGGTACACTATTGTTTCAGATAAGGGTGAAGGTTGTTACCTATTAAAACGTTTAAACCCGCTGCATTTGTATGCACCTGTCCTAAGTCAGAAATCTAATGTTCAGTAGATGTCGTTCGTTGATGTGGTTCATAAGTCATAAGACATAAGTCAACTTGAAGGCTCCGTGCAGAAGACCGTACTTTTACCTATAATGGTGTTCTTTTACAAATTGTGACTTGGATGGAGAGTTCTGTTAATAAAAGTCCAAACATGTATAGTTTTATATTTGTCATATCGCGCCCTTAGTCTTGATTAAGATAAGTATGCAATGTTGACTGCTGTACCCTTTATTTGTTACATATTACCTATTATTTCTGTTTTGTTCACGCATCGTTGTAAATACAATGGAATTTGATGCAACTGTCATCATAGATACCAGGACCAAAATTTTATATTTACGCCAGACGCGCGTCACGTCTACAAAAGACTCATCAGTGACGCTCGAACTAAAAAATGTTTAAAAGGCCAAATAAACAGTGTGAGGTTTAGCAATCTATAAAAACCAGGTTCGATCCACCATTTTCTACATTAGAAAATGCACGTACCAAGTAAGGAATTTGCCATTTGATTAGGGACTTTCCGTTTTGATTTTTCCTCGAAGTTAAGTATTTCTGTGATTTATTTTTTATAGCTTGCTATTCGATATTGGTTTTGCTAATTGTTGAATGTCGTACGAAGACTTATAGTTGCTTATATCTACGTCATTTGGTCTATGGTAGAATGATCTCTTTAGCAACTAGTAAGCTTTATCTTGACTGTAACCATGTTATTTTTCAGATAAGACAAAGGTCTATAATATCTGTTATAATTTAACTATGTGCCCTAGTTACAATTATAGATATTTGTTTATGGATAGTAAACATTAAGAAAGCTGAAAGTTGCTACAACTTAGCTGCTACAACTTAGCTTTGTTTTTTTCTATAAATCAACAGAAACCTATGCACAGAATTGAAGATTTGTATTCTTCTTTATTTTATTCTCTCTTGGCGTCCAATGAAAAAAGAAATGGAACATCCAGGGAGTAGAAATTCATTTATTATGCCTTAATTTATAAACAGGAAAGAGGGATTGTCAATTAAATTTAGTATTTTACCGTTGGATATGTTTGATATGAAATGCTATAAATTCTGTTTCGAAAAATACTTAATTCTAAATTGTTAAACCCAAACAACATTTGTTTTCCATAAAAATGTTTTATTTAATATACTTTCATTATGAAATTCCAGTAAATAAATATTGAATAGTTTCTGGGCTTGATTGAAGCCCTTGAAACACCTTTTTGATCAGAAAGTAGCTTTTCAAGATTTTAGAAAAGTCTTAAAATGAAAAGCGGAATTTCACCAAAAACAAAAACAAAACAATGTCAGATTCTTCTCAGAATTTTTATAACTTTTTTTTCACTTAATAAGTAACTGTTGTTGGTGTACTGATTGATACTTTAGTCTGGGATAACATTGTTTATTTATTAGTTGTAACAGTTATTGGCTTTGAATTAGCTTTCAATAACTGCAAGTCCCCTTTGTCTTCTGTTCATCTGTTAATTGATATTTGCTTTGATTAGACAATCAACAGATTTTAACATTTTTTCTATGTTATGTATACAGTAGCACAACTTTGACCTCTCAATTTTCTGTATAAGGAACATGAATTCACGATGAATTACTTTTACACTATAACGGTAACCGCGAAATATGTGTAAAAACACGTTTGGCATATATTTTAAGGTCACGTCTCATTCAGAATGTGATTTGATCACATGACCACAAGTGCATAGTTAACTACCTTGAACTTAAACTTCAACCCAAAAAGAATCGGATTAAAAGACCGGAAATTATTTCACCTGCCTACGATAAGGCATTTAGCATGAAGTTGCCTTGATGTCATGGAAAGAATATCCCACTCGTTATATAAAATTGACAAAACAAAAATCCTTGTTCAGTTGGCTTAATAAAATTCAGATATTTAACTAACAGGAAATGACTATCTGGAAGATATCATAATCTCAACATCGCAAGCACGATATACAAATCATCAATATAAAACGCCAGACGAAATATCATATCATTCCATTATAAAAAGCTGAGACATTTCCGACGAAAAATAAATTCCAGGCTGATTGGTCAGATAAACATTTAAGGAACTATCAAACAGTGAACAAATCTTATACAGAATTGAGTAAATTTAAACGACAGTTACGGATTGGCGTATTGGTAGACAAGGGAAATGCAATATAACGCTCACTCTGTGAGCGGAAAAATATTTAAACAAATCGTGTTCTTGTATACTATTTATGTATCTGAGTTGAAAAATGCATATAATAAAATTAAGAACCTTATATCCAACCCATGAATAAACGAACAGTGATGATATGTTAACATCAATGTGACGGCAATACAACACATAACATTAACAGGCAAGAGGATTTCAAGCGTATTATTGTAAGTCGACTTTAAAGAAAAAAAAACCAATTCAAATCTAAGTATTTACTAGGAGAATCTTATCTGAATATATTATGAATAAATATACCATGATTGGCAACTGTTGGCAGATATTTTCATTGTATCTGACATTCAGTTTAAAGACTTTGTTTTTGAGGGACAGTAGGGGTATTTTTGTACGTATATGTTGTTTAGGATATTTAAAGACAAGAATTTTCAATAACTGTGTATCATAAAATGCATCGTTAAAATCCATTAGGAATGTTCACATGATACAATGGTTATATAGTGATTATATAGTGCATTTACACTCTAGATATAGTGTTTCTTTAGTAAAAAATTTCAAAATATTATTGGTTTCATCACATGAGTCATGTCCCTAAGGAGCACCCGTGTTAAATGAGACCAGGATCTTTTCCATATGTCAAGCACCAAAGTCATCCCTTCTATAAAGCACCTTAGTTGTAAGTAATCTGTCGTTGTCACATGACAAAAACCTCCTCTTCCCCAGTCCACTCTGGACTTTTGTCTTAAATTTGAGCCAGTTAAGTATATATGTTTTTACTTTTCCTTTTCCTTTTAATCTTTTCTGTTTCCTTATGACAACCGTTCCTTGAGTTTTCTAACTACATAAGTTTAGTATCAAAACAAACTTTCTAATAAACTAGAAAACGTATAGTTAACCTTATTTAATGGGGGGAAGTGCTTGGTAGAAATAGATTGTAGACACTCTGATACATACAGATTCATTTGAAATGTTACTCACAGTATGAAAAAAAGTAAACTCACCTCTCTAAAGATATAGCAACCAATGTTAACACACTTGCAAACACGAAAATTGGCAATGTATAAGATAAAAAAGCACACAGGTTGTCGCTGTTAAATATGTGCCACTGACATGGAGAGGTATATTCTAACAATTTGAGCGGCATATCGATGGAAGCCACCAAAAAGTCAGAAATTGCTAAATTCACAATGTAATAATTTGTTACAGTGTGCATGTGAGCATTTCTCCAAACTGTCCATATTACTAGAATATTGCCAAAGATTGCCATCATCATGATTAATACATACACTACGATAAGAACACTGTAAACGGAAGTTATCTGTGTAAAATCGGCATGCGGATACCCCATAAGGGGACAACCATATTCATCATAATCATCTACAGTTCCATTAAATTCCATCGAATTATTTTTTAAGTGACTATGATTTCCAAACATATTTACTGTCCCGTTTACAATGACGGCTTTATTGTGTTGTCCAGATATTATTTCCATTGGATTTGATCACACAAATTTATAAAAAGTTATGAATTGTATTGTATGTTGAACCAAACAAAAGTAGAATTCCTTCTGTGAAACATTGTTGGTGGAATCATTTTGATAGGAATATTTAACATGAGAACACCCTTTCTCTCAAAGAAATGGTTTCATGGTTGAAGTACCTGAAATAAATAAGAACTTATTAACACGTTGCAGTTAATAAAACAAAGAAAACTGTGATAATTGGACAATCATGATGCTTTTCTAAGAAATGTTAATATTGATTTAAATAGTTACCGTCAAACCTCGCTGCTGCCCATAGAAAACTATCAGCAAATCAGACTGTCGCTTTCCTATGTAATTGACAAATACACAAATCGTGCCGAACAATCATTAACGAATGCAACCGGATAACCAGAAAATAGTTCCTTAATAAAAATAAAATCCGTTTAATCTAAACTTGATTGTATGTCATTTTTCTCTACCAAGTTTACATCCGAAATACCATTTCTAGAAACGGCAATTTGTGATCTATCATCATTTAGAATGAGACAAGTTTCTTATTGATGTACCTTCAATTTGTTTGACGTCTTTATTTTCAATACTAATAAAAATTATGCAAATTTCTTATATAGTTTGCAATACAACCGAACATGAATTATTGTTGCAGTTTTTAGAAATAATTTGAATCGTATGTAGATATAAAATTTCCGGGAATGATTAAGAACTGTACAAATATATGAATAGACATGAAGATTTAGTTATCTTAATCTCACAGTGGATAACTATAATTGATTGCGTTGCTTGTAGTAATTTCCATATGACAATTCATCAAAGTAAAAAAAAAAATTAATAGAGAATAAAGAAATAAAGACAGTATATAGAGTTAATTTCCATAGAGTACCAATTATACATATTATTAATAATTTGAAAAATTATGTAAACCCTCACAGATTTTGAACACTGATCTGTTCACTGTATTTTGAGAAGAATGTACAACGAGAAGTTAAACAAGTTGAGCAGGTTGTCCAAACTAAAATGTACTTACCCTTATGGAGCATAGGGGTTCACCAACTGATTTGATGGGGGTCAGGCAGTGTTACTTCATTTTGTGTGTAGTGGCTGTGAACATTTGTTTATCTTTTCGTGTTTTTCTTTTTTTTCCATTACGATGTTGTGTGTTTTAACTCGACTTTTTTTATTTTTATTATTTTTGATATTTTCCTATTTCTTCACATACATAGTATTTGTCATAGTTAGAAAAAAAATCATAACCCGACTTAAAGAATAATCATGCAATACATGTACAACACAATCCAGGGAATTTATAGCCTCATTGTGGTGATCTGTAATTGTTTATCTCTATGTTCTTTGGTCTCATTATTGTTGTTCCATTGGTAGATACTGGTGGTTATCATACCTCATCTTTTCTCTCTGTTTTTTAAACTCGTACAAGAAAATTTCATGTTTACCGACTATATACATATATAGTATATGGAATTATAAACATTCGTGTGAAAGAATGCTGTTTATTGGAATGTTCAGAAGCTGTAAAACCAGATTTAATCCACCACTATCTCATAAGGAAATGTCTGTACCAAGTCATAAATATGACAGTTGTTTTTCAATCGATTTATGTGTTTGAGCTTTTGATTTTGCCATTTCATAAATGACTTTCTTATTTCAATTTTCCTTGGAGTTCGGTATTATTATTATTTTACTTTTTGTAATACAAACGAATTTTTACATTTGCTTGATTGTTTTTGCTTTGTTTTCAATATGAATTAATGACTAAAACGTAATGGACCAAATCACAAGGTGTTACACAGTTATCTAATCTTGATTATGGTCGGAGATTTATAATGTAGAGGAAAACGAGGGAGAATGTGGATTGGGACAGAAATTATCTTTGAATCCGTCAACATTGACAATAAAAAAAACTATAAATGAACCTTTCTTGAGACAAATCAGGGGGGAACTGACCTTTCACTTCGTATTTATTCGTAAACTCTAACAATCATTGTAGAATTTAGATACTCTGGGCTGGTGTTTTTATTTATCTTTTGGAAATACAAGAGATATAGATGGGGTAAACATAACAAAGAAAAATCGGCGAAGAAAAAAGAATAGAGAATAATGGGCAAACATGACTTAAGAATTAAAGAATGAAGACCACCACCACCAATGCAATTCTTCGTACATTTATTCTACTTCGAGTTTGGTACTGAGCATTTCCAAAAAAATGTTAAAAGTAAAATAAACAGATAAGGTAATTATTTATAAAAACAACAAACAATATCCCAAAAATCAAATTATAATTATAAACCGTAATATATAGTTCTGGGATTACTCGTGTAACATCTGTTTCCTGAATTAAATGTTGATGTCGTTATTCAATGAAATATATGATGAAGTCGGCGATCACAAGCCCACTTTTCCGCCGCCTTAACAGCACGTAATGATATCACTTATGTCCTTGTTTATTTCTTGTGTTTTCCTCTCTGTTGTTCCTACCAACATTTGTACCCGTAATCCATTTTGAATAACTTACTGAATCAATATAAAAAAATTCAAAAATGTGTTATCATTGTTGCATTTGTATTTTATTCAGGTAAATGCATAAATATTTCAGAAAAAACATTGTCTGTAAGAGTTGTAACCTTCTTTTTTTCTGTTAAATTAACACAATTACTTTGAATTAATAATAACTTTCACAACATTAACTATACTTGTCGGATGCAACCCTGATGAATCACAGCTCAAAACAGTGATATTGACAAAGTGTAACATTTTCCATCTATCAAATGGGTATCTATTTATTAACCTTCATCAGAAATCAGTTCCTAAAGTGAGGGAAAAATATTACTGTAGAAATAATTAGAAAAGAATGGTCTGAAAGAATTAAAACTTCACAAAGATCAACTTGCCTTGAGAAAGTAAAATCTTTTTTTTAACAAAATGAATGAAAAGTTATTCCGAAAAAATTGATCTCTGGAAAAATGTCTCCGCCCCCCCTCCCACAATAACAAACCTAACAACAAACCACTGGCACATTCGCCAGTAGTATAATCATTATAGCTGTTAACATCCAAAGTGAAGAGTATTTTATATCTTTTTCAGTTATACAGTAATTAGACATTGAATCCCCAAATTGGACTTTGTCATATCAACACAATACAGTAAACTTTTTTTTTATCCGAAAAACAAAGCTCGTGGTATCAATTTGTGAACTAGCCTCGCAGACATATAGCTAAACTGAACATTTCATGTAACGTTTATATGCATAGAAACGAAAATCATTTGTCAGCACATCCTCCACGAATAAGGCTATTATTATTTTCTACTTTAAAACCTGTTGTTTCCATCGTGATCTTCACCATCAGATAGTATTTTTAGCAATATGTTTATATAAGAAGAACAAAAACTGACAGTTCTTAATTGAATGAATTGTCTAGGTTTGGATTTTATCCTTTCCAAACAGGTAAATTATATCTACCTGGTCTTCTTTAGTTAAAATCTCCGATGTTTTACTACGTGAGTTATACGTAGGAGTAGATGTAAGAATCATAAGGGATTGGATCCTTGTTTTGACAAATGGAAATGAGTCTTAGGTTAATGTTCGAACTACTTTAGTAAATAGATTTACCAGAATAGATATTTACGAGTTTTATTTAAGTTGTAGTTGTTTTCAACAGAGAAGACCACAGGAGTACAATCCACAAAACAGTTCCGTGAATGGGTAGCAATCATGTTAGAAAGACATTTACTGAAGCTTCGGTTACACCTTACCGGATAACACGAACGGACGACTAACGGATGAAAATAAAAGTTGTCCGTTGACAAAATTGTTATCCGTTGGGAGTCCGTTGATGTACTGACCGAATAAAACGGACGTGTAACGCATGCATAACGACACACACCGGATATGTAACGTACGAGAAACGGACACGTACCGGACAGAACGGATGTCGAACGTACATCCAACGGATGAGTACCGCATGAAACGGACACATAACGGAAGCGTACCGGATAAAACGGATGAACAAGATATACGGAAATATCAAAGGCGACAATAATAATACATGTAAATCGCATAAATAATTAAAATGTTTCTGTGTAACTGGTTTTGGTTTGTTCTTCAAAATTCCGCCAAAGGGCAGTGTCTGGCCTGAATAAGAACTGCTTGATTGTGTTGACGTGCCTATACTCTAAGATCGATTATGAATAATAAGAATTCATGAACCTTAAGAAATCTGACATACCAATAATTGGCATTTCTGACGCGAATTTTCAATTGGCATTTATCCGTTTCAGATCCGTTCATCATCCGTTTATCCGTATACGTCCGATAGAAGTCAGTTTCTCATCCGTTCAACATCCGTTATCCGTTAAACGTCCGGTAGAAGTCCGTGGTGAATTTATCTTCCAGACCTCCAACAGATGTATAACTGACACGTAACGGGTACAAAACGGAAACGAAACGGACGAGTACCGTACAAAACGGACGCCTAACGACATTTTATCCGTTGGACGTCCGTTCAAAGTTTGAACATGCTCAAATTTCCACCGGACAGAACGGACGTCGACGATAAAACGTATGCTTAGCGGACATGCAACGGATATAGACGGACGTCTAACGGATAAGAACGGACGTCTAACGGACATGAACGATTTAAAAAAAGTTATCCGTTAGGCGTCCGTTCGAGCTATCCGGTAAGGTGTGACCGAGGCTTGACGTTTTAGTCGAAGAACAAGTTTTGCGGAAGTTAAATTAACAGATGTGTAAAAAGTAAAATAATAAAAATACCAAACTCGAAAGGAAATTGAAATTGAAAGTCCTTAATAAAATGGCAAAATCAAAAGCTGAAACACAATTTACAAATAGAAAACAACGGTGACATCATATTGACAAAAATTTGTTAGCAAAACAAACAGACATGATAGGTAATAACGTTAAAAATACTTGGAGTAAAGCAGTCAACAAAATGGTTGTAAACTTATATTAGTCACAACAAAAACAAGCAGTAACTTTTTACAAAGAAACACAAAATGGCATATAGACAATGCACATATTAAGCAAAAATGGCAAAATCAAAAGTTCAAACACATATTACGAATGGAAAACAACAACTGTGACAGTTATATTCCTGACTTGGTACAGGCATTTCCTTATGTAGAAATTTGGATTAAACATAGTTTTCTAGATAGCTAAACCCCTCACATGTATGGCATTCGAATTGAATTGCATTATTTTAACAAAATGTGTTAGCAAAACAAACAGACATGATAGGTAATAACGTCAAAAAATTGGAGTACAGCAGTCAAACATTGTCATCTAATCTTAGTCACTATAAAACAAATAGTAACTGTTTCAACAAAGAAACACAAATGGCATATAGACAATGTACATATTAAGGAGTTTGCTGGTCAGCTTTTGGCTGAGGTAAATCAGTTGTTTATCGTAAAACGAGGTCGAATTTTTTTTTGATTTAAATAAATAAATTCAAAACGGAAAGTTCATTATCAAATTGCAAAATCAAATTCTCAAACAGATCAAACAAAGGGATAACAACTGTCATATTCCTAGCATGGTACGGACATTTTTTCATGTAGAAATGTGTTGGATTAACTCCTACTCGATATGTAGAAGAACATAATAGACTATTAATGCTACAAATATAGTCGTAAATATATTCCCTTGCTAATTACGTACTAATTTTGATACTATATACGACAATAGCAAACTGCATAAAAACCGTAACATATTATAATATTACTTTCTCTTTGAATATAAAACATGATTGAGATATATTACACTCAGCCTGTTAACGTTGTTGTACAATCATTTTAATTGTATATCCTACAAAAAAAATAGTTCGCAAAACGTCATAATTGTAGTTTAAAGCAATAATAAATTGTATGTTTTGTTTTCAGCATTGCTATTCTTTAATTGTTCTAGGCAGTGCAAAATAGTGTCTTTTTCTATCTAAAATATCTTGCACTATACTGTACATGTGTACGACCTTGTTGAGTTGTAAGAGTACATATCAAGTTTTATTACAGTAGCTGCTCGCATTCTTCGACACGCTTTAATTATTACTACATCTTTACTTGTGGTTTTGCTATCAGTTTTAACGTTAACTTATCTTACAGTTAAATACGTTTCCTGTATTGATTTTAATCGTTTAATACTATGTTCTTTTTTGTTTTGGTCTATATTAAAAGTAGGATTATTATTATCTAAAAACTAAAATAATTAAACCCCGCAACAAATTTATGTGCATTTCCAAAGTTGTGAGCCCTCCTTAGTAGTTGTCGTGTGTTAATGTTTATTTTGTAGGAATCATACATATTGGTAATGTTTGCTGAATTTATATCTTAAATGCGATATCATTTTGAGCTTGACATATTATTTAGACACCTGTTTATGGTGGAAGACTGTTGGCGCTAGATGTTATTGTTGATATTTCATAGTGTTCTTGTGTTGTTGTCTCATTGAGGAATATCCCATATTGCAAGAGAAGATAAGCTAGGAACTTGAACATTCCTATGGTTATTAGAATTTCATTTTTATGGTTAGAATTAAAGTCTTACACGTTTACGAGCAGTAAAGGTGAGCAAGCACCGTGATCATCAGACCAACTATTGGAAGATTCAAGCCTTATATTCACTATGAGATTTGTCATATCAATCCGTATTACTTCAACGACTTTAATTTTATGGTCAGTTTTGTCAGTTTAAGCTAGCACTCGTAAACAATCTAACATCTTCAAGGCTATACATCCTAAACCCAGCGTGACAAAAACTATCTAACTGAAATAATTTGTCAATGTTTGTGCAGAAGAATGTTAAACATGCTGCTTTGTATTAAAACAAGACATAAACAAATTATCAGTGAATTTTCCTTTAACCTTTGTTTCGGAAATATAAAACTAAATTGTTTCAAAAATACAAAAATAACCCCAAGGATTATGTAATCCTTTACTTTTTATAACCGAATTGTTCAAGTTTTATAAGCACTGTTGTAAAGGCAGAAAGAATTATCCTAAATTGAAATAATAATTAACGACAACACGACAGACTAGTCTTAGTTTTCAGAGGAAATCGAAAGCAAATGTTGTCAAAAACTTCTATTTGTATAATACACGTGATTGTACTAGAAATAATCAATGTACCATATAAGATGTTATATTTAAACTCGGCGTAATTCTGCTCGACCAACATATACAGTCAATTATCATTCACCGTCTTGAGTAAACCTTTAGCGAATCAAGAAGCGATCGATGTCTTATTTTTTCTCTCAATAATCGCATTGAACTAAAATAGTCTTATAATTCCTGAATCAGTAAAAATTTATTCACGTTGTCGGTCACATATTCCAGAAAATGAAATTACACTCATAGCTGTACTGTTTTTTGGAGGGGGTCAACTTTAAGCCCTTAAAGTTTTAAGATGTAACCTGGTCTTTTTTTCTATATTGATTCACCCTCTATTATTATTTTCACGAAAAATGTTTTTTTTGCAAGTTTCACAATTTGTGTCAATAGTTATCAAAGGTACCAGGATTTAATTAAGTACGCCAGACGCGCGTTTCGTCTACATAAGACTCATCAGTGACGCTCATATCAAAATATCTATAAAGCCAAACAAGTATAAAGTTGAAGAGCATTGAGGATCCAAAATTCCAAAACATTTTGCCAAATACGGCTAAGGTAATCTATGCCTGGGATAAGAAAATCCTTAGTTTTTCGAAAAATTCAAAGTTTTGTAAACAGGAAATTTATAAAAATTACCACATTATTGATATTCATGTCAACACCGAAGTGTTGACTACTGTGCTGGTGATACCATCGGGGACGAAACGTCCACCAGCAGTGGCATCGACCCAGTGGTGTAAATAGTTATCAAAGGTACTAGGATTAAATTTAGTACGCCACACGCGCGTTTCGTCTACATAAGACTCATCAGTGACGCTCGTATCAAAATATTTATAAAGCCAAACAAGTTTAAAGTTAAAGAGCATTGAGAATATAAAATTCCAAAAAGTTGTGCCAACCAGCAGTGGCATTGACCAGTGGTGTAAATAGTTATCAAAGGTATCCGGATTATAATTACACTAGACACACTATGACAATACATATGAAATTTGAAGGTAAAATTCCACTACACAGAACAACGCGCTTGTGATTTGAAAAAATGTCTGTCGTATGAGACATTCCGTCTAAAGATATTTAGTTAAATCGATTATTTGAAAAAGTATTCATTTTTTACAGAATTAAGGAACAAGTTAAATAACAAAAATACCGAATTTCATGGGAAATTCAAATTAGAAAGTCCTTTATAAAATGGCAAAATTAAAGCTAAGCACATCTAGTATATTAATTACCTAAGCTGTATTTGGTAATTTTTTATGAATTTTTGGTTCTCAATGCTCTTTATCTGCGTAGTTTATTTGGCCTTACAACGTTTTTTTGAGTCGAGCGTCACTATTGAGTCTTATGTAGACGAATTGCGCATCTGGCGCAAATACAAAATTTAATCCTGGTATCTATATGATGAGTTTATCTAAAGATTGAAAGACAGTTTATTTTTCCTGACTTGGTACAAACATTTCGTTATGTAGAAAATGGTGGATTTAACCTGGTTTTATATAGCTAAACCTCTCACTTGTATGACAGTCGCATTGAACTCCATTATACTGGTTAAAGGTCATACGTCCTGTTGTATCAAAGTTTATTTTCGATAAGGATGTTACATACATTTTTCCAAGATGTTTCTTATTGTCCTGATCATTAGACACAGAAGGACTAGTTTCCACTCTTTAAATAGGCAAAATGGGGGCTAATTTGCAATTGTTCTATAATCTTGTCTCGTTTGGATTTTTTTAAAGAATAAGTGCAAGGGCAATTGATTTGTGATTTTCAACTTCATTCAGTTTCGTTAAAATTAGACGATCATGTTCGACAGCTTGTTTATTGTCTAGCGTTGAAATTATTTTAATGGTGTCTGTTATTCGAATAATAATAACATTTACTGTAAATTCAGAAAATTTCGCGTTCATTTATTTTTGCGATTGTTTATCAATGAACAAAAATGCGAGATTTCATATTGCGATTTAAGAAAATGTTGCTTAATACAAATAATGCAACAAAATTGGAAATGACATTTATTTCATTAGTGAAATGAAATAATTCGACTTGATGTCAAGCGATATTGAATCCAACTTCGCTATAAAACCTAGAATTTTACAGTGTAGACATAAAACGTCATCAACTTGCATCCTGTTTTTGAATTATGAATTTAGAAGGACTTACCAATAATGATAATTTGGAAATACAAATCGGATCCTAGAACGATATTTTTCGGAAGTTCCAAAAAGAAATTAACAAATTTGAGGTATTCATTACTAAATTTTAAGTTGCTATGTGGTGTTTTGTGTATTCTCTTTCTAATGACCAAGGAATAGTTCTTGTTCTTCTTTCTCCCACTTATGGTTTTTGGTTGCCCCTTGTTGACTTTCTAATCTGTTAATACACTATTTCAATCTAAACTGAAGACCAGTACAGAGTTTTCAATAATTGTTTTACGACAAAGTCCCTTCGAATACACAAAGATTGCCATGCGTTACCTCTTTAAACAAAATTAAAACTAAGCTAAATTCTAATTTAAAATTAGTGGTGTTTCATTGAAATATTGGTTTCATGGTACTCTAAAAAGTGCTTTGACATTTGCCAATATTCCTTTCTCGCAGTTATCTTGAGTTTGAATTTCCATCATCTGCTTAAAAAGCTAAATGGATAAAAGGCATTCATTTTATTGTTGTTGTTTCCAGCGTATTGTCTTAAACGATTTATATGAAAATAAAAGTACGCTTTAAATTAATATAATCACATCTTTGTTATATATGACAATTATGTTTTCTAAAGTTTTGACAGTGACGATTCATCTATTATAATTAGTTTCGTCTTTATCCAAAGATTCTCAAAATACCAATAACTATCGAAAGTGATATTGTGTTTTTTTTAATTAACGCGCTTCAATAAAAGTTGAAGATATAGAGAGGATACTTCCCTGACCTGAATTGTTTAAATTCAACTAGAAAATGACCTACAAGATTATGCAACATGAAATAGGAACAATTAATAAATATGATTATAAGAGATTGAGATAAGAGATAAGAGATTATAAGTGTTTACGTCAATGAGACATCAACGCAACAAACGACAATATAACAAACACTTACAATCTTTAGGAATGAAAAGTTAACTATACAATTGCTAAAGATTTAAAATGTCCAAAAGTCATAAAACATGGGACGAATTAAAACAGAAACAAATATCAACAATCCTAAAGGTGTGTAATTAGATTGCAGAAATTTAATCCATTTAAAAAACAATCTTAATCAATAGACTAACATAATGACATAAAAGAACATACATCTTTCATGCTTCTGTCTATTTTTGTATCTGTTACTGCCTCTGTGCTCCCTTACAAAATTGTGGTCAACATTTTCACAGAATCTTACTCATTTGATATTTTGCACCCTTTTCATTATTTCATCTAAATTATATTTGTCGGTGTTCATCACTATTGCCTATTTCGTGGCGGCCATTTTATTTTTGGTAAAGGAAACCTGGAGATCATACCTTCGGAAGGAAATTAACTGTATTGACGTCATCACACCTACCATGTGCGGAGATCGAACTAACAGCCTCAGTTTTGAATGGCTAGTGATACAGTAGTTGGGAGTCAAGGACTACTTAGGACACTGGGCCACCGAGAACCCATTATATGGACTTAAATGTGTGCCATCGTATGCCTCGTGCGGTTTTTTCCCTCCGAATTTTGTAATGCTTATGGTATCAATTTGTGAGCTTATCTCGCTGACAAATAACTAAATTCACTTTTCACGTTAAGATTATATTATAACTAAAAGAAACCATAGAAACGAAAATTGTTTGTCTGTACACCCTCTAAAAAATTAGGTTATCTTTATGATTTTCTACGTAATCCGAGCGTTTAAAATCGGCTGACTCCGCAGCGAACGTCATCATCAAGTCGTATTTTAAGCATACAATTTATATAAGGACTGGCAGTTCTTAATTGAATGTTTTAAGGCAGTTTAGCCATCTCTTACATCTTATCCCTACAAGCAGAAGTATTATATCTACCGTGTCTTCTTCAGTTAAATTCGCGGTGTTTTGATATTTGAATTATACGTATATTATGATTCAGTGTGTTTGAAAATAGTACCAAATAGATATACCAAAATAGATATTTACTAGTTTAAAGTAACTTTCGGTTTTATTCAACAGAGAAGACTAAATGAGTGCAAGTAGCCGTGAGTGGATAACTAACATAAGAGAAAGACATTTACGGATGTGTATTCATTAAGAACCGATTGCCGATTGAAATAGTCGTTTATAATCAAATCTCCATCGGTTGTTTTTCTGATGTCAAAAAAATATAAATCGTACTTTTAGTTTAAGATCGACGGTCACTATCTAGCACAATCGAGATAGATATATAACGGCATTTCTGATTGGTTAATAAAATTGGATTTCATGTAAAATAGATGCTGGTTGTTGAGTTCGCTGCAAAGTACTATCAGATTTTGTACTGAAACCAGGAAAAGTATGCATTAATAGTAATAACGAGATTTTGTAACCAGTCATTAAAGAAAAAGTGAAGCAGAGTCGGAAAAATGAAAAGGATTTCGGATTTTTTTCAAACGACAACGAAGCGATAAAAAGGTGTGTTCTATGACATTTGCATTCAAACTATAATTGAGACACCCTCCTTGGTAATGTTCATGCAGTGCATGATCGTCGCCCTACCAAGAAATGTGATTTTCATTTTCTTGTTTTTAAGTCAGTGATAGAGCCTCTTAAAAGCAGACTCTTTATCTGTTTATTTTTACCATAAATCTTATGTATACCTGTCCCATGGCCTTTCTTTAAGTTTTGAAATAAAAGAAAAAAATTGTGTTAGTTGTCTGTATGTCATTGTGTAGCCTCATATATCATAAATACTAGGAGCACTACCTGACACCAAGAGATATACGGTGTAAAGGAGGATATACTATTAGCACACACAATAGGTCTTACTTAACATCCCCAAACATACATGACACAATGAATGCTATTAAAAAAAATGAAAAAGAAAACACACACACTCATGCTCTGACTCAACTGATCCAAGTAATAATAATAAAAAATGAATGTCTTGCATTTTGCATTCAAAGATGTACTTTGGCCAGGTTCTGGAATTTCTGTCAGATGTTTGATCTCTGTTTTTTTCTTTCTATGATACAGGGTTAAATATTTTGACCCATGACCATGATGACCCCATTTTTCCTTTAATTATAACACTTCAATTAATAACTCACAAAAAATTATTTTAATACCAAGATTTTAAATTCTAGATTATTGTAATTTCAAAAGTGCATCCTTTTTGCCTTAAACAGTCCATTGAATTCATCATTTGATTTATTGAGATAAGTATTTGAAATTATTAATACTGAAAAATGTTTTCTATGGGTTAGAACTATTTGAATAATTGCACGTCTACAGTTAAATTAAAAATATTTTCAACTAATATAATAAAATTTAAATCTTTTCCTGAATGATCACCATGTCTTACAGAGTCATGTCTTCATCATTTTCCTCAAAAATTTGCAAACAACTTCAATAACTTGTTAGCTGAAAGTCTTGATGATATTATTTGATCAACTTTATATGAAAATATGACCATCTTGCTGCTCATTTACCTTATCATCATTAAAAAAAATGGTGTTTGCAAAGAACAAAATTAGAGTTCAGGAGCCCCCCAGAGTGCAGGATTTTGCACCATTTTAAAAAAAAATTCTGGGGGCCTTGAGTGGCCCCCAGACCCCTCGCCGTGAAGGTCAACGAGCAAGCTCGTCGCACCGAATGGCTACGCCATCCGCCGGTGTTGCCTGCTACTTTTATTCTTTAGCCTCCTACTTTAAATCTTATTGACAACCCTGGACCGTTTAGCCTTAAATCAGGCTATGCGTATGTGAAGGTTTAACAGATGTGTCTCACTCTTAATCAGGTACAAGAACGTAATAGTCGAAATATGTTATAAATATATTCATACATGTATTAACTCACTAATTTTGATACCATTTACGACAATAGCACAACTGCATGAAAACCCGTAGCATTAAGAAATACTATTATAGTTCTCTTTGGAGTTTATTCATTGATATTTTTTAAATTGTTCTAGGCATTGCAAAATAGTGCGTCTTTAGCTGTTTACAACATTGTATTATAGAGTAACTGTGTACTGTTTCACGACTTTGCTAAATTATAAGAGTACATGTCAAGTTTTGTTTTAGCAGCTGCTCGCATTCTTCAATACAGCTGAATACTATATAGAATGAAATTCAAAACAGTGTGGCTGTGGCCATTGATTGACACATTAAATTCATCCATTGACTGGGACAATTTAGGTGAACGTTTGTATGTAACGACCATTGCTCACTGTGTACTTTTTAAAGACACTTAAACTATGGGTTCACCAAAGGTCCTCAACACCTTAATAAAGTATTTCGAAAAATTAATCAGGAATAACACGATGTTTTGATTTATATCAATTGTAAAAATCAAAACATAAAGGTTATTCCTGATTAATTTTTCGAATTATTTTATAATTAAAGGCGTTAAGAAACCTTTGGTGACCCCACAGTTTAAATGTCTACCGTAGGTACGTCGTGAACAGTGGTCGTTACAGACACACGTTCACGTAAATTATCCCAGTCAATGGATGAATTTAATGTGTCAATCAATGGCCACAGCCACACTGTTTTGAATTTCATTCTATTATGTTTTGGTTGTTACTTGTGGTTTTGCAATCAATTTCAACGTTAACTTATCTTACAGTTAAATACGTTTCCTGTATTGAGTTTTATCGTACAAAATACTATGTTCTTTTATGTATTGATCTATTGAAATAGAAGAAGAATACAGATCTGAAAACAGAAGGAGTTAAACTTCGCCAAATATTCATGTGCGTGTCCGAAGTCATAAGCTTCCTAATTGGTTGTCGTGTACCATAAATTTAAACATTTCCACGGCATACTACTTTTCAGAGGCAATCGAACGCAAATGTTGTCAAAAACTTGTATTTGTATATAGTACACTTGATAGTACCAAAACTAATCAATGAACCATAAAAGGTGATATATTAAAGAAGAAGATTATTTGCATTTCTTTATTACATGTTCCACTTTGAGAAATTTTTGGGAGAAAGTACATTATCTTCTAGGGATACAAAATATCAGATCAAGGGTATAACGGTTTTAATTATTTCTTGACAATTATAGGTTTTTGTATTTACAAGTCGTTCTATGTATCCGAGCAAAAACGGTTTATGAATGAGAATAAAACAGTATCTCAAAATGTATTTTTAATAAAGTTAAAACGATTGATATAATTCATGGGGAAAAAATAATGTTTATTTTTTACTATATTCTGTGTATTTTCCTGGATACTCAGAAAGTATTTCACAGGGACATTTTATTGAAGCTTGGACAATGAAGTTAAGTTGTAACAAGCAATTTGAAGAATATAGAATATTTATTTGTTTAAAAAAAAGATATATTAAAATTAAGTGTAATTCTGCCTGACTAAGATACACATTCAATTATAATTCACGGTATTGAGTAAACCTATAGCGAATCGAGCAGTGATCGATGTCTTTCTTCACTCAATAATCGTATTGAACTGAAATCTTCGAACCATTTTTGTATCAGTGAAAATTTATTTACGTTGTAGTTCACATATTCTAAATGGAATGAGAGTACACGTTAAGTTTCACAGTTTTTGAAATGTCAACCTTAAGGCCTTTGGGGTTGTAAGGCGTTACCTGGTCTTCTTCTATATGGGTTCACCCCATATAATAGTTCTCCTACGAATGAGTTATTGCAAATTTCAAAATTTGAGTCATTATTCAATTGACACTCTTATATATATTAAATTTGAAAAATTCCACTACACAAAACAACGCGCTTGTGATTTGAGAAAGTTTGCTGTCGTATGAGGAATTCTTAAGATCAGAAGATTTACACAAATCGATTATTTGAAATCATATTCATTTT
Organism: Mytilus edulis; assembly: GCA_019925275.1. Lineage (NCBI taxonomy): Eukaryota > Metazoa > Mollusca > Bivalvia > Mytilida > Mytilidae > Mytilus > Mytilus edulis. The sequence continues at coordinate 39,712,784 of CM034350.1, forward strand.
GTAATGCCTTAAGGAAAATGTAAAATAGCAAAAATACCAACTTCATTGGAAATTCAAAACGGAAAATTCTTTATGAAATGACAAAATCAAAAGCTGAAGCAAATCTAACGAATAGAAAACAACTGTCATTTTCCTGACATGGTACAGGTACTTTCTTAAGTAGGAAATGGTGGAGGAAACCTGGTTTTATAGCTAGCTTAACCTCTCACTTGAATGACAGTCGTATTAAATTTCATTATATTGACAACGATGTGTTCTAAAAATACAGCTGTTATCAAAGTCAATATCAAATTGGTATAAAGAATATTATTATGTTAAATTCCTCACTTTTTGTGGCGGTCATACATTCGTATGACGCACAGTTTATTATTTTATTGTTATTCTGCGGTGAAAATTTTATAATGTACTATTATGTTTTTTTTTGTGTACTATGATGTCTCTGTCCTGATTGTTTTTGCATTTATGTAAACTGTATTCCTGTCATTTTAGTTCCGCCTACCCATCTTTCTTAAAATGTCCTGTACCAAGTCAGGAATATGGCAATTGTTATCAAATGGTCAATTTCTAGTATGTATGCGTTTGTTTTTGTAGCTGATGTGTTTCCTTCGGTTTTAAAGGTTTGTGTGAGTTGCATTGAGTTTTATAACCTGTGTAAAAACGAAAACGTATTAAAAGCTAAGGTCATGATTTTGACATATTTATCTCATTCGTATTCACATTAACAATAATCGGTGAGACTCCACAATGAAAAGATCGTCATTTAACTACTAAAATTGAGAATGCAAACGGGGAATGTGCCAAAGAGACATAAACCCGACCAAAGAGCAGAAAACAGCCGAAGACCACCAAAAGATCTTCAACACACTGAGAAAATCCCGCTCACGGAGGCGGGCTTAAGCTGGTCCCTGTAAAAAATGTGTACCAGTTCAGTAAAAATGGACGTCATACTAAACTCCAAATCATATAAATGAACCATCGATTCTCAATTTTATAAAATAAAAAATCATATAAGACACACAAAGGAAAGAGGCGTTATTACGTTAAGCGTGAATGTAATTACGTTAGAAATCTCTATAAGCTGGTTTATGGTCAAATGTCCTATTATACAAATGTATATCCAGTTTGGAATTGTATCGAAGTTTATTTTCTATACGGATGTTATATTCATTTTCGAAGATCTAACTAAGCAAAGCAATACTAGTAGGTCGATTATTAGACACGAAGGACTAGTTTCCACTCTTAAAATAGGCAAAATGGGAACGAATTTCTTATTGTTGTATATTTCTTGTCTCGTATGGATTTTTTAAAGAGTAAGTACAAGGACAATTAATTCATGATTTTTAACTTCTTTCAGTTTCGTGTTAATAAGACGATCTTGTCCGACAACTTAATAAGTGTCTAGCTTTGAAGACATTTTAATGGTATCTGTTATTTGATTAGTTATACAAGTTACTGTAAATTAAGAAATTTAATGTAACAGTTAATTTTTTTTTGCGATTATTGATCTATGAACAAAAATGCGATAATAATTATTGCGATTTCAGGAAATTTAGCTTACAGATAATAATATCAAAATCGAAAATGCAATATTTATCATCATTGAAATTAGGTAATGCAACTTTATATCAAGCAATATCGAATTCAACTTAGCTAGGAGACCTCAAATTTTACAGTGTTTAGACATAAAACATCACCAACTTGCATCTTGTTAATAAATTATGAAGGACTTACCAACAATGATAATTTGGAAAAACAAATCGGTATAACGGTATTTTTTGGAAGTTTCAAAACAGAAATTAACAAATTCGAGATAACAATTATGTATGCATTACTAAGTTTTCAGTTGCTCTGTAGTGATTTGTTAACTGGTGTTGTAGTATTCTCTTTTTCTAATGACAAAGGAATAGTTGTTGTTCGTCTTACTCCCACTGATGTTTTTTGCTTGCCTCTTGTTGACTTCATGTTCCCCCAGTTAATACACTATTTACGACAAAGTCATTTCGAATACATATAGATTGCTATGCTTTACCTCTTTATAAAATTGAAACTAAGCTAAATACTAATTTGAAATGAGTGGTGTGTCATTGATTCGTCGGTATCATGGTTCTTTGAAAAGTGCTTTGGCATTTGCCAATATTTCCTTTCTCGCAGTTATCTCGTTTTTTAATTTCCATCATCTGTTTAATTCCAGATGCATAAAAGGAATTTCATTTTATTGTTGCTGTTTTCAGCGTTTCGTCTTAGACGGTTTATATGAAAATAAAAGGACGCTTTAAATTAATATAATCACAACTGTGGTATATATTGTGACAATTATGTATTCTAAAGTTTTGACAGTGCCGGTGCTTCTAAATTGATTTCGTCCTTATTCATAGTTTCTTCAAATACCAATAACTATTCAGGGTGATATTGAGTATTTTTTATTAACGCGCTTCAATACGAATTGAAGACTATATAGGAAATTTCCCTGACCTGAATTGTTTAAATTCTATGAGAAAATGTCCTACAAAACTCTGCAACATAAATAAGAAACTTTTAATGCATATGAATAAAAGATATGTGTTATACGTCAATGAAACAACAACAACATAAGAATATAACCATAACATTTACAATCTTCAGCAATGAACAGGTGTCTATACAATTGTTTAAGATAAAACCGTCCAAAATTTATAAAAACGGTGAATGAACTAAACAAACGCAATAAACTATCTGCAAGTAGCAAAAAGTAAAATCACAAAAATACTGAACTTAGAGGGAAATCAAGTCGGAAAGTCCATAATCACATGGCAAAATCAAAAAACAAAACGAAAGTTTATATTTCTAAAAAAAAAAAAGAATTATTAAAAGAGCTAAAGAGACTAAAGATATCAAAGGGACTTTCAAACTCATAAGTCGACAATAAACTGACACACAATGTCTAAAGATAAGTCCAACTGACACACAATGTCTAAAGATAAGTCCAACTGACACACAATGTCTAAAGATAAGTCCAACTGACACACAATGTCTAAAGATAAGTCCAACTGAAAACCAACTGACACACAATGTCTAAAGATAAGTCCAACAAACACAAAACACAACATAGAAAACTAAAGACTGTGCAACACGAACCCCATCAATAAAAAAATGGGGCTGATTTGAGGTGCTCCGGAAAGGTTAGCAGATCCTGCCACACAAGTAAGATATGAAATTAGACAACCATTTACGATGTTCATACCGGAAATAAATATGTGTGTGTAATTAGATTTCTGAGCTTTCGTTCATTTCTGTTCTTTTTTATCAATAAACTAGCAAAGTGGCATAAAAGATCATACACAAAAAATTAGTACAAGAAAAGGGTGTAATAATATACCAACAAATAAATTAATTAAAACCACACACAAGACTATTTTATTTTGTTGTATGCATTTAATAGTTGTGTATATATTACAAGCAAGCTCCAATACTTATATACTTGTACATTGTAACAACATGTGAAATATTTAACCTGCTAACAAGACATATTGCTTTCACACACTCTCATATCGGTTCTCGTTCTTCAGAGAAATTTCATATACCATTAAGTAATGAACACGACCTTGTGCAGTGCCAAGAACAATCGATACAGAAAAAACAAACAAAATAAACATTAAGTTACACTTCAAATTGCACATGTCGAACCAACTGACTTAGGTTCACTCGATACAGCAAATCGCCCTTAAGGAAAGAACAAGTTAATTATACTAGTAAAGGAAAAGTTTATCATTAACTTTGGAATACATATTAGAATGAGAAAATCTAATATAAAGGTTCTTAGTACAATTATTGGTTAGCGCATACTTCCAATCTTGGATTTACAAGGCAGCAACAAATATAAGCATAATAACTGATCATAATTTAATAAAACACTTGGTAGATTACAAAACATTTATTAATATTTTTTATTTCTTTATTAGGACACACTTCGATTGAAGTTGCGGAAAATTTTGTATATACATGTAAGTGGATATATGTACGCCATCTTTTTTACGACGCATTTTTGTGTAAGCCGGGATCTCAAATATGAAACACACTACCAAATGAGATAGGTTGCTTTCTACATGGAATGTTAAATGACGTACTACGTAATTCAAAATGTTAAAAAAAAAAAGGATTCTTTCAATAATTATTAAGGTGCATCTGCGAAATGGTCGAGCTCTTATAGTAGTACAAAAAGGAGCGTTGTAATTTAAAATACATGTAGTCGGAAAAAACATACAGGATACAATGTACCAATTATGTATTTTATAGTTTGACTTTTCAGCAGATATTAGCTTGCTTATTTTAAAGACTTATTTTATTACTCGAAATGACAAAACTATGATGCGTATGACTTGGTTTTAATTCTCCATGATAATCTTATTTTATTCCACCGTATGTTGGAAAGCATTTGATGCGACAAATTTGCATATAAATTCCACAAATTTCTCTAACTCTTTCCGTTTAAGTAGTTTTTCTACAACAACCTTAAAGTACAAACTTGATTTTTACTTCTTTCAAAGTGTATTTATATCGAGGCAGTCAGAAAATTTCCAAACAAACTTTCAGATGTAATAAAATATTAATAAAAGGAGAACAAATCATTGATCACCAATTCTATATTGGGTATTTGTTTGTGAAATCAGCTACAAATATTTAATGAATATTTGAACATTTCAATGACCAGACCAAATTAGTTCCGAAAGACCTATTCCTATTAGTGTCTATAAACTGTAAATAATATTTCACAAACGGTATTCCATTTTTTATGGGTTCGATTACGTTCAACCAACGAAAAACGACATACCATTCAAAAATCAGCAACACTGGTGGAAAAATTGTTGTGATGGTGGATATATTTTATTAAAGGTGATTTAAAATATGTACCTGTACGCAAAAATGCCCCCCCCCCCCCCCCCATCCTATTTATCTTTTAATTTTTCTTTTCCTGATTTTGCTAAATTAATAGAAAAAACATCAACCTGAATGCACAATTTGCACAATTAAAACAAATTCTTATTTCGGATTCAACAGATCGATTTTTTTCCAAAAAAAGGTCTGTAGAGACTGCTTAAATAACATTTTTCAATCATTACTAGTAGCAAATTCTGATCTCTTCTCTCGATTTTCCTTTCAGAAAGTGCGCCCCATGGTTGTCCCAAAACAGACAATAGTTCCAGTGCATTTTTAACTCTGTAGTTGCTAAGTTGTTCACAGCATCTTTATCAGATGCTACACACAAATCCTACTCTAGAATGATAAATAGTTATTTACAATTTTGTAAGACTTATTATGCTGAATGCAGACCATTTCCATCTTCCCACATACTCCTATCTCATTTTATTGCTAATTTATTTTTCCGAAATTATAGTCCATCAACTATCTCCTCCCATATATCAGCTTTTAGTTTTGTGAACAAATCAAATAGTTGGCCTGATCCAACAGACATGTTTGTTATTCATAAAATTTTGAAAGGTGTACAGAATTTGAACCTAGACTAAAATTGAGAATGGAAATGTGGAATGTGTCAAAGACACGAAAACCCGACCATAGAGCAGACAACAGCCACCAATGGGTCTTCAATGTAGCGAGAAACTCCCGCACCCGGAGGCGTCCTTCAGCTTGCCCCTAAACAAATATGTATACTAGTTCAGTGATAATGGACGTCATACTAAACTCCGAATTATACACAAGAAACTAAAATTAAAAATCATACAAGACTAACAAAGGCCAGAGGCACCTGACTTGGGACAGGCGCAAAAATGCAGCGGGGTTAAACATGTTTATAAGATCTCAACCCCCCCCCCCCCCTAATACCTCTAGCCAATTTAGAAAAGTAAACGCATAACAATACGCACATTAAAATTCAGTTCAAGAGAAATCCGAGTCTTGTGTCAGTAGATGTAACCAAAGGAAATAAACAAAATGACAATAATACATAAATAACAACAGACTACTAGCAGTTAACAGTTGACTTCAATTAAACTGATTGAAAGATTATGTCTTCATCATATGAATATCAGGCACAATACTTCCCGTTAGGGGTTTAGAATCATACCATCATAAATATATATGAGAAGAACATAACCCGTGTCATGCCAACAACTGGTTTTGAAATATAGTTCCGATGCAAAGAACCTATAAGTGAATCAATATTAACGCCAAAATATGCAATCTTTAATGACCTGACAACAGTATCGTAACTATATCCCTTCTTAATAAGTCTATTTAAAGGTTTTGTTAGCTTCTGGGATGAATACTGACATTTTTGTGCTTTAAAAAGAATATTTCCATAAAAAAATTGGATTTGAATTACCTGAACGTATAAGAAGTCAAATAATAATTTTTCAGTGATACATAAATTTGTCTCGTTAAAACCTAAAACATTATTACATACACGAGCGAATCGTACAAGTTGAGATATATAGACACCGACAGATGGTGACAAGGGAACGTCACCATTTAAAAATGGACAATTAACGATAGGAAATGAAAAATCATCTCTTTTATCATAAATTTTACCTATTACTAAGGACATTTATATCCCGATTTGTGCAGAAAATATTGCGTGTCCAGTCACACATGTCCATCATTATCTGTCTCAATTTGGCCATTCAAGTGGACCTTTGTTCCAATTTAAGTCTGGAGCTCCAGTTACTAGGTCTTATTTCACCACCTCTTTAAAGTCGGCTCTCTCGTTCATCGGTTTAGATACTCGGTACTATAAAGCACACAGTTTCATGATAGGGGCAGCGAATTCTGCTGCAGCTAGGGGACTTCCCCACTCCGTGATTTAAGGGATGGGGAGATGGAAATCGAGTGCTTTTATGAAATATATAAGGATGCAACATTTTTTAAGTTATTTTTGTACAGTTTTGGGTCAGCATTGTCTGCCAAAACATTTGTGAATTAATTATTTAATATCTGTTATTTATTTTTTCATTAAAGAACCAGTCTCCGATTAATCATTGTCATAAGAAATGCTAATTTTAATTTTGATTTTTACAGTTGTGTACAATATTATATGTTTTGTGATTTGTTTTGAGAGCATGTTATGGATGGAAACATTGCCTGGCTTGTAACTGCAATTTGTAATTTTAATTTTTTTTTTTTTTATATACATGTATTGATTTTTATAACATGAATTTTATGTAAATAGACTGTATTCACGTGGCCAATGCCCTTGGGTAGGGGATTCACTCTTAATGTAAGTGTGTATTTGTGGCTGATTTTTCTCCCCACCCCCCACCTTTGCTATTATTTGTCAATTATTCAATTGATTTGATTTTTAGTTGATGTAATTTCGTATTAATTATGTATTATAATTGCATATTAATTATGAACTTTAATGTCAAATGTTTTATTTTCAAATTTTAATTATTTGCATTTTATGATTTTGAATAAATGACCTTTTTTCGTCAATCTTGATTTTATAGATATAGCAAAACAATCTCACACTCTGGCTGATATATTTCTATATCAATACGTTTATGGTATCTGTCTGTCTGTCTTAAAACATTTTTCAACCTTTCTTCGTAGCAAATTTTTATTATTTAAATTATTACTTCGAGTTCCATATGACCCCAACGAGAATGCAATATATTTTATATTTATAGTAATGTTTGAGTTAGACAAGATCTGATAACCAATACCTTACTGCATCATGCCGTTTCACTGGTTATTATTGGCCTTTCAGTTGAATTCAACAGAAGGTGTCACTAGCAGACCAGTTATGTTTATCTCTTTGTTGTTTACTGGGGTTCATGTAACCATAATGTTTCTATGCAATGTTTTGTGGATTATTTGTACGTTTATTTCTATTGAGTAGTTTTGTTGTGTATCTTTCTCTGATTTGCGGTTTTAAATTGCCCTCAACACTCCACTTGGGTTCTTTTTATTTTTTACCGCAAAAAAATTGTGAAACAACTGACATGAACCAAAGCATATCAATGGCGTTCCAAATTTTTATTCCTTGCAATTGTAAAGTTATTGGCATCTAATATAAATAACCCCTGAAAAAGACTCAATTTCTAATTCTTATTATTGGAATTCATATATATATGTTACAGGCATTTTCTAAATTTAGGCATTTTGTAAAATGACTGAATTAATAGGCATTTTCTAAAATGCCTAAAGTTGACAGGCATTTTACAAAATGCCTAAAAAAACCTAGTCATTTTGTAAAATGCCTGAAATTTTTAATCAAAATTTCACAAATTGCCTGGTCTGTTAAATAATTTCAGGCAAATTGTGTAAATATGAAATATATGAAGGCAATGTTTGGCTGTGATGGTAAGATAGGACTATTGTCATCATCACTACCTCAAGAGATTCTTGGGTCTTTACAGACTGAGGAAGATCTGTTTCAGCATCTTCTATGCTCTGATAAGCCAGATGAGATAAGCAATGACAAGCCAAATGAGTTAAGCTCTGATAAGCCAAACGAGCATGACGAGGTTAGCAAGCCTAATGCAGCATTGAATCTATCCGAATTTCAGGAAAACAGAACTAGATGTTCATGTGTGTGCCGTGTGTGAAAATCCTTGTTTTTCGAATATCCAGTGTTCGACTTGTGTAACAATACATACATTGGCTGTGTTCAAAAGAAAACATGTCTGATACTATTACTTGTCATCTGTGTTCAAATGAAGAGGTTATCAGAAATGAAAGAAAGCTTGCATCAGACTCCATGACAAAACAACCTGTCAGAATGAGAAATCTATCAGAAAGAATTTTGACAGAGGTGGATGTAGGAGCGAATGTGTTAGTTGCAATTCCCCATGTTGATTTTATGGCTGTTGTTACTGGAAAGAACATGGTTATCAACTGGGAATTGAAGATGGAATAGTACATGGACTTTACACAAGGAATCAGTTTGAACTGTCTGACAGTAACTTAATTGATATTCAATCTGTAAATTATGATAATGAAATATCCTTTAGAAAAGCTGTCAGTAAAGTTTCTTTGTGTGATGGTCAGGGTTACACAAAACGTGGATGCTGTGCTTGTGGTAAGACTAGATGTAACACTAAACGTTGTCTTTGCAAAAAGTCAGGACAAATGTGTAAAAAGTAAAATCACAAAAATACTGAACTTAGAGGAAAATCAATTCGGAAAGTCCATAATCACATGGCAAAATCAAATAACAAAACGCATCAAAAACGAATGGACAAAAACTGTCATATTCCTGACTTGGTACAGGCATTTTCAAATGTAACAGTCGCTATCATCCAAACATTACATGTAGCAACAAATAATTGTCATCGTCAGTGTTAATGTAAATGATTTAATTACAATTATAGAACTGTAACTGTTTAAATTGCATGCTATATTGAATGGTAGAAAAAAAATATCTATTTGATATTTCCAGTCGTTAAATTTTGAGTACATTCCATTCAGTTTTAGTCTTTTAGGCATTTTGTAAGGCATACAAAATGCCTTACAATTTTTTCAGGCATTTTATGAAATGCCTGAAAAAAACAGTCAATTTGTAAAATGCCTAAATCATGCAGGCATTTTAGAAAATGCCTAAAAATTTCAGTCATTTTACAAAATGCCTAAATTTAGAAAATGCCTGTAACATATATATAACAACTATGTATAGCAAACCAGTTCAATGCAAGGAACGTCACATGTGCATCAAGAATTAAAACCTCCAGTTATGTATTATTATCCTCAACCTTAATAATTCAGATGTGTCTAGTAACAATTATTGTTTATTTCCTTTAACTCGTGGAATGGAAATCAAGCAGCTGCATGTATATATATATATATACTGTTTGGAAATCAAGCAGCTGTATGTATATATATATATAGCTGCTTGATTTCCAAACAGTTTTGTCTTTTCTACCAATTCTTCATCTAATTATAATAAATTTCTATTATGGCCATGTAGAACTTTAGATTTTTAAAGTCTAGATATACGAGTTAAGGGAAATAAACAATAATTGTTACTAGACACATCTGAATTATTAAGGTTGAGGATAATAATACATAACTGGAGGTTTTAATTCTTGATGCACATGTGACGTTCCTTGCATTGAACTGGTTTGCTATACATAGTTGTTAGATCCCACACAGACTTTGTTTAGCTAAATAATGATATAATGAGCAAAGAATACACCTTTTGTTTATAATAATAATGTTTATTTTAGAGACATAATACACACTAACTCTCAACAACAATCCTCATTTCGATATCATTATTACAGATTTATAGCTCCTGTCTTAACATTATTCAATTCCTATTTTTTTTGCAGAAACTTTAAGCGTTTTAGATGTGTTGTAAATAACCTTCAAATTTAGGCCATATGTTACACCGAACAGGTACTTGTACAAGTCTCTGCTGGAAGTGTATGAAAAGGAAAACAGTCATGGTAGTACCTACTTTGACATCCAACTTCAAAGTTTTATTTTTTTCAGTTTTTAGATAGAATTTATTTTCAAATGAAGTTAGAGAAAATTAAAGTTGTATCATTACTTATTTGATCTGCTCAAGTTTTACAACTTTCAATGCTACTTTGTCTGTTCGATTTTTAAAGGTTATCATGTGTATTATATGACACTAATATAGATACAGATTACTATACGACATCGAAAATTGAGATGCGGTGCGTGGTCGATGATAAAACGTTGGCACTTATGAAACCTTAAAGTTTAAATCAACTGACCTTTTAAAGGTAACAGAGTGGAAATAGATATAAAGGCGGTTGGAGGTCTTATATAGTTTGATATAAAACAATATATAAAATCATGATTATTTATAAGCCATAACTTTTTGTGATAATATTTTAATTTCGACTTCTGAATCGATAAATTTAGTTTTCATAAAGTAGCAGAGACATCAGGAGTTTCAGGATACAGTATTTGTTCTTAAGGATGTATTCTTCTGACTTTTCAGTCTCGTTCAGTCTCGTTGAAATCTCGTTCTTGAATTATTTCCAAAACATGTGATAGAAGTGGAAAATATCAATGAATTTTAAAAATATTATAAGCAAACATAAATCTCTGAAAAAATTCTGTATTTACAATGAATGGTTTTTGCGTAATCCAATTTTCAAATTTTACAACCAATCAAGTCAGTATTTTCAGCCAAAATTTTGAGAAAATGGGTGAGGGATACAAAAAATGATTTTACAAGAATCATGTACATCCCGTATCATTTTGGTCTTTTCAAATTTCTTAGATATGTCTTTTTTCATTCATTTAAAACAAAAAAGTTTAAATAATATGCATTTTGTTCTTAAAACTGAGAAAAATCACAAAAATACAAAATTGACAGCATGGTAAATTTTACACAAAAAAACGTCAAAATATGATAAAACTTTCTTATATTAACACCTACCTATAGTTTTTGTAAGTAAAATTTATTCAGATTGGTCCACTTCATCTTTATAGAAAGAATGAGAATAAGTTTAATTGTGGAACTGTGATTTTTTTCATGATAATAGCCCAAAAATAGGTAAAAATCGATGAAAAATGGGAAAATCATCAAAATCGGACATTTTCAAAGGGCCGTAGTAAAAAAAGAAGTGCACCACCATATGATTTTTTCTTCACTAATTATTTTGTTACAGTCTTATAAACCAAAAAATCAGGTTAAGAAAAAAAGTTTAATTCAAGAAATGTTTGACTCCTCAGAGGTGTATATCCTTAAGGCATTTCATGTTTGCTCTGACTATTTGTGACGTCTGTTCACTAAATCATTTTGATATTGGATGTTTTCTTATTGCTAATTAAATCATAGATGCATGATTTTTTTTATTAGTTGTTAGTGGCTTTGAACTAGGTGTCGGTAACTGCGAGCACTCTCATATCTGTACTTAGTGTCTTTTTTGTTGTTGGGATATACAAGTACCCTGCCACGTCCACTCTGTGTAGTATTTCTATTTGTATCCATTTAACCTTTTTCAACTGATTTTTATAGTTCGTTCTTATGTTGTAGTGTAACACCACTGTCCCAATTTAGGGGATGGTTGTGATACCGCTAACATGCTTAACCCCGCCACATTCTGTATATATAAAATTGAGAATGGAAATGGGGAATGTGTCAAAGACACAACAACCCGACCATAGAGCAGACAACAGCCACCAATGGGTCTTCAATGTAGCGAGAAACTCCCGCACCCGAAGGCGTCCTTCAGCTTGCCCCTAAACAAATATGTATACTAGTTCAGTGATAATGGACGTCATACTAAACTCCGAATTATACACAAGAAACTAAAATTAAAAATCATACAAGACTAACAAAGGCCAGAGGCTCCCGACTTGGGACAGGCGCAAAATTGCGGCGGGGTTAAACATGTTTTTTGATATCTTAACCATCCCCCTATACCACTAACCAATGTTAAAAAAAACAAACGCACAACAGTACGCACAGTAAAACTCAGTTTAAGCGAAGTCCGAGTCCGATGTCATATAAATATGTATATATGTGTCTGACCCAAGTCAGGAGCCTGTAATTAAGTGGTTGATGTGTTGCATTTTTGTTTTTCGTTATTTTTTGTACATAATTGATTATGCCGTAAAACTTTGTTCATTGTTGAAGGCCGTACGGTGACCTACATTTGTTAATTTCTGTGTCATTTGGTCTCGTGTGGAGAGTTGTCTCATTGGCAATTATACCACATCTTCTTTTTTATATTTGATAAAAAATGTAAAATGTGTAAAATTTTCATATACTTAAAAAAAAACTTTCATTCTCTTTCATTATAGATCCCGTGTACCAGTGTACTAGATCTGTTTTGGGATACATATTTTGATAGTGATACTGAAATATAGAACAATTAGTTATTAAGAAGTTTTTTTTTAAGTTAACAAAATTTTCCATTTGAGTTTTTAAAATAAGGATGTGTGGTATGATTGTCAATGATACAACTATCCACCGGAGACCAAATGACGAGGATATACACAGCTATAATAGCTAACAATCTGCCTTTACCAATAAGGTAAATGAATACCGTCATGTAAGCCATATATAAAAGTCTCAATGTAAACATACTTGTGAGCGCTTTACTCTTCGTCCCGGATCTAAATGGATATATAAACTAAAACGGTTGTCTTTAAATTAAACCTTTTGCATCCTCTTCATTTGAACTTTGGTGGATAGTTGACTAATTGGTAATCAAACCACACTTTCCTTATTTTTATATTATGTGCGGTATGTAGTTTTTAAGGGGATTTTTAAACAATTGTTGCTATTCGGGTTTGAAGTCATCGAGTATTGAATAGTGATGACAGCAGCGCATACCACGTTTTATAGTTAAAAGATGTGTTATTTTTAATTTTATTTTTTTGGACAAAAATGTGTTGTATTGTATTTTTGTTTTTCATAAAGTTTAGGTATCTTAAATGTTTCTTTACTTATTTCATAGAATATTTATTTACAGAAAAATATGCAAGATTCTGATATGATATGCAGTGTCTTTTTTGTTTTGAAATTGACGTTTTATTTTAGTTCGTTGAACTACCAGGTAGAGAAGATATTTTTTACTTGGTGGCAAGTTTGTAGGGGGTCACTGTCCTATCAGTGCTTAACATTGTGCTACGTGAAGTTTCATTGTATTTAGTGAGTAAAATCTTACGATGCAGTAAACATAGATGCTTTCAAAATAGCTGTAGTATTTTAGCACATAAATATTTTATGTTTGTTTAAACACGTTGCGTTAAGTAAATTCAATAAAGAGTATCAATGATCTCTATCTAGCATGCATCGAGTTCAGTTTTTTTCAGCATGACATAGATTGGTAGTGAAAAAACTCAATTTCCATTTTAAATAATTCATTGAATGCCATGCATTTGAAAGATGATTTATTTCATATAAGGGTAAAATCAGTTCCATGTGTTAGAGAGATCCAATTAGTTGGTGCCTCGGTGTAAGCAAATGTCTACTTTGTGAAAAATTTGTCATTTTATTAATTAAGGTTTCAACTACTTCATGTATTATAATAGTTGACCTTGGAATCACACGGCTATGACTGTTGGTTTAAAACATTTATTCCGAATACTCTTTAACATTTAATAGTTTGTTTGATTATTTGAAACTCAAATCAGGTGTTGTTTATTGTCATTTAATATGAACAAAGAGTTCATGTGTAAAGACACCTGCAGATGTTTGTCCTCTTATAGAAAGATATCAATTATTAATAAGCTCTTTTTATAATCCTTTTATTTCTTTCAACTTGGTTCTATTTTTGGTAAGTTTCGGTTTAAAAGAAAGCTAACAGACGTATTCTTAAATGAATGTCGAGAATCAAATAAAAAAACAAAATCAAATCAAATAATTATGTTCAGTTTCTAGTATTTCTAGGCAATGATAAATGGTAGTTTAAACAACTTTTTCCAAGTCTTAACACTTATCTATCCAATATCTAACAAATTATATATAGAATTCGTAGGTTTTAAATTGCTGTGCCAAGAGGTGAAAAATAAAGTAAGATTTCTTTTTTCCCGTAATTAAAAGAACACAGCACTAGCTGCTAGAGGAAAACAACATCTTCAATAAGACTAATTAATGTTTTAAGGAAAACAAATAGACTTGTTTTTACATTCTTAAATTTGCTATCAAGTTTTGACATGACAATATCCGACAGAAATATATTGTAACACTGTTAATAACATATATGAAGGAATATGTTCTTTCATAATTTATATCCTTTATCAACCCTTTACTTTTCCAAAGTATAAATAATTTCGCTTTATATATCTACTGACTAGTGCTTAGTCTAGGGAGGAGAAAATCACTTGAGGAATGATTCTGGATAACAAAATTTATAAACGTTGGCACTAAATGGGTTTAATGAAAATGTATAAACCAAATAGTACAGTGCTATATGTAATCTTTGCAACTGGGTGTGTTAGTTCCAATTGGGATACATACAGACGCAGCCTCTTTTGTAAACATCTCTATGCAAAAAAAGATTTCAAATTTAAAAATCTATTTACAAACGTCGAAGAGCTGATAAAACCAAAAAAAAACTATATACAGCAAAACCTAAAATGGGGATAAAAGTATGTATGCATCAGGGAGATATTTAAATAGTTTCCTTAATTGCAAACAATTTCAAAGGATTTATCATCACAAATTTATAAAAAAAAAAATAGTATCCGTATTATCACACCAGTACCGAAGCACTGAACTATAAACAGATACATATGGTTAACAAATTGTATGTTGTTATCCGAAATTAAATTATGAGAATTGATTCCGATTCTATTTTTAGGTTAACGCTTCCTGTCCTCAGTAGGTCTTCAAACTAGTTATAGCATTGGTGCTTTTTATTTATTTTTGATACTACATTTTCTGGTATCAGTATATGATTTATACGGTTTTTATAGATATGTACGTCCAGATTTATAGGATTTCAATATTTATCCTTTTTATAAAATCATTCTACGTAATGCATAAACCCGGAAATCCAATTAACAAAGTGTCTATAGAGTTCAAAATAAAAGCCAATTAATGAGAGAAAAACAATAAGATACAGACGTTGATACATACCAAGGTTAACACATATGACATCTGTGATCATTTGAGTGTGAATGAAAGAGTAAATTATCATTTGGGTGTAAATGAAATAGTAAAATATAGGATTATTTGCTTTTCAATTTACGATATTATACATTAACTCTGGAAAATAGTTCAATCAATTTCAAACTTTATTTCGTATTACGACGTTCATCCGTTTTATTGCTAACTACCACATTGGTAAAATCTTGTTACTGCTTTCAAGTGATTGTGGTCAAACAGTACTAGTGTCAATATGTCCATTTGTTTTACCAACACAATCATATTATGTCTAGCTTTCGAGACTTGAAACATGAAACATTTAAGGACGAGAATACGGCATTATCCTGATGGAATGGTTTTACTATTATAGTAAAAACATAAGCTTTATGAAAGAATAATTTCTTCTAAAGCTACACTGTAGACGATTTCACTGTGAATGCACTATCATTGTTTAAAAGCTACCATTACCGTTAAATTGCTTTCTGATGTTCGTGTCTTGGTGTAAATAACAATAACGGTACATATTTTATACACCAGATGCACATTTCGACGATAAAAAGCATCGCACATGATAAATTTCAAACTTATTAATGTACTTTATAATTGTTGAAGTCCGTATGATTGCATAAATAATTGCTCATGTTAACGTCATTTGCAAACTTAATTTGTTGTGTACAATATCGACCTTAATGTACACGACACGTGTGTCTTGGACCCAACGTTTTGGAGACAAATATATATGATGAAAACCGGAGTGTATAGGCATTTAAATAAAAATAAGAAAGGAAAAAAAATCAAGGTTTCAATTTCAAATGTTGCCATAGTTTTAGCTGAATTTATTTTTATCAAAATGTATCTGCTAAAAGATTACTTTTTCCTTTTGATGTATTAGGGACGACATCAAAAGATCGATGTAGGATAAAAAACTTAAATCAAATAGTTTGGGGGTGGGGGGTCAACATTGCTGCAAGTTTTGTTAATCTAAAATCGATTTTACATATATTCCTATTGGTCAATAAATTTTTCCCAAATTAAGTTAAGAGGGGGGTGTAGGGGTCAGTGAAAAAACTATGTGAATTAAGTTTTTTATCCTTCATTGAACTTTTGATGTCGTCCCTTATAGTATTATAGTATGGTTTTAAACATAGCGTCAGTTAGCTATAGTATCAATTACAAGTAAATAATCAATTAAAACAAAAAAATGTGTCAAAATGTCTATACTTGGTTGTTAAAAACGTTTTCCCCTTTTGAATGGTTGGATAAACCCGTCAAATTAATTTGCTAATGATTTTCAGTTATACTGTATATACTCTAATGTTTGCTTTCGATACACTTTAACTACATCATATGGACGTGAATGTCCACATCATTTATGTCAATAAACAAGATTTACGAATTGCCTTATGTTATCAGTAAAAGCTTTTGACCATTTCAGCATAAGTTAACAGTTAATCTCTCAATACTGAATAACGAGAACCTTGATCTTGGTTTTACGCCTGGAAATCATTTCCTATACGATCATTGCTATTTGAACGATGTGAAACACCAATATGTAAAATTAAACTCGTTTATCAAATTTGGAGGGTTAAAAGTGAAGCTAAAGATAACAAAAGGACATTTAATGTCCAAAATATACTGACAACACCATGCTAAAAGAAAAAAGATAAAAAAAAATTCAAAAGACAAACAACCGTATACAAATTTTTAAACATAAACATGGAAAGTAGAAAACAAAAGACATTAATACACTTTATGTTTTAACGTTTCCACGATTAAATGTTTCTAAAATGTACGATTGAGATTATTAGAAAACAAAAGCAATATATTTTCAATAACATTTTAAAATGAAATTTTGAATACAGAAATCATGCACTTACCTTAAGTTAAATTGAACACCTTCGTTAGCTATGTGTAATACAACGAGAAGCGAATGTAATCCTTTGTTCTATATAACTTTTAATTTCATGATTAAATTAACATATTATTTATTTGAGGCTACAACTTTTAATTGCTCAACCAGCGATTTGTTTTCCACGATATTATACTGTATTACAGTTTAAAGATACTCAAGTGTTCTGGACAAGGGTTCAAGTATCTATCCTATAGATGTTACTGAACATTAAATAAAATTATTACACCTTATAAATTGTTGTAGACATATAAAAACGTCGTTAACTTCTGTGTTGAATTATTTGTGACCCACACCAATAAGGATTCGTGGTGCATTTAATAACCCATTATTAAGATTGAAGGATGGTTGTTTGTTTAACGAACAAAAGTGTATTTAATGAAGACATGAGTCTTTGTCTAAGGAATATTTAATAAATGTTAACAGTTTTTAGTCTCCCGTCAAGACTATATATAGTGTACTTATAGCGTACTAGTGTAGGTAAGACAGTATATCCGACAACAGATTTTTTTATATGCCAGGTAACGTTTAAATCAAAATATTGAAATAGTAGATCTATTGTTCTAATGTGAAAATGATCATATATAATTTGTTTTACCTGGTTTGTATCTTTCCTAGGAAACAGAATGTAAAATATAGCAAAAAATGAACTAAGTCTCTAAAACGTGACTAAGTTCAATTGGGGTGTAAGTAGATAAACATATACTAGCACATTTTCACAGGAAGGTACCATTGGCAACACGACGGGTGCCATACGTAGAGCAGGATAATTACCCAACCACGGAGCACATGAGATCACCCTAAGTTTTTGGTAGGGTTCGTGTTGCAATGTCTTTAATTTTATATGTTGTGTTGTTTGTCTAAAACAGTTTATTCGTTGTCAATTTATTTTCGACTTTTTGATAGATATAGGAAGATGTGGTGTGTGAGTGCCATTGAGTTTGAATGTCCCTTTGGTATCTTTCGCCTCTTTTTTAAGTGGGCAAATGTCTTGGTAGTCAAAAAAAAAACCCTACCAACCAAGTAATGATGAATGTATAATTTCTTTAAAGTGCTTTTTATATATTGAAGATAAATTGAGGAAAAATCCAAAGATAGACGCTTTAGTAGAAATTTACATCATATTTAAAAAGAAAAAAGGAAATGACATCGTTTTGTTCAATTTGGTTTTGCAATAAACATTTGTTCGTTGTCTGCAAAAAATTGTGTCTATTTCAATTGTGTTTTAAAACCTAAAATCAAACACAATTGTGAAAAAGAAAATATACAAATGACTACTAATAATGCAATTTATTGCAGTTCTGAGTAAAAGGTTATTATATAAAAAATCATCTAAAAAATTGATATTTAATGGATATTGTCAGAACCGTGAAAAAAGAATTGTCTAGTCATTTTTAATTCGCACAATTGATTGAGATATTACATATAATCTAAAGAGAATTTAAAATACTGGAATTCAATATTTAAAAAGAGCTCATGTTTTAAAGGCAAAGTATGGATAATATACAATAGGAAGCTGTAAGTGATTTGATGTCCATATCTTGGTGGTATTTTGTATATAAATGGCATCCAATCAGTCATATTAAGATTTATTCCTATGAAGAATAAATCCGGTTATCGGAGGAAAGTGGGCTTACGTTTTGGGAGTTGTCTCGCTTTGAACACGTGGTGGAACTTGTTATGTATTATGAGTCACGTTAATTATTTTAACCTTGATAACTGTGACGTCATCATTCTTTCTTTACCACGTACGATACAGCAGAGGGAAGACGCAAAAAATTGGGTTCCGTATGAATTAACTAATGTTTGTTTCAAAAGTTACCCACCCACCCACCACTTAGATAAAAGACATACTCCTAAAATGTAGTTAATATACATGTGTTAAATGTTATATTATGTTATATCATGTTGTTCGTTTTTCTGCTGTTTTTGTTCTATTTTTCAGGTTGAAATGACTGGTAGCTTATTCCGATTGTAATCCCAATCCTTCGTCACGGCTTCAGACAAAGACTCCGACCATTGTAATCCCAATCCTTCGTCACGGCTTCAGACAAAGACTCCGACCATTGTAATCCCAATCCTTCGTCACGGCTTCAGACAAAGACTCCGACCATTTAATGGCGAAAATAGCGACACAACATCTACAAATATATTATGCTTCTTATAATGGAATTATGTATCCGCTGAGCTTCTGTTTCCCAGGGCCAGCATCCGATATATTTTGGAAGCAATAATGTTAATAAGGATATTATATTGATATATAAGGAAATGACATTATAAGGAATAACAATAAGGTGGAAATAAGGAATAAGAATAATGTGGAAATAAGGAATAAGGAATGGACAATAATGTGGAAATAAGGAATAAGGAATGGACAATAATGTGGAAATAAGGAATAAGGAATGGACTATAAGGTTTAATTATATATACTAGGGACTTGCCAATTATGTTTCTCGGCAGTCCCATTCTTTGTCAAGCCGTGGCCGTACAATTTTGTACTTTTGCCAAATAAAATATTTCTTACTTTATATATTTGTATGTCATTTGGCCCCACGTTGTCTCAGATAACTAGTTATAACTTGAAAGGAGGTAATCACTTCATTTGTAAACGTGATGGAAGTATATTTCATATCTGATTTTCTCATCTGTTGCTGCAAGGCTTTACAATAACCTCGACACATACAAATATAGAAACAAATTGTTTAGTTGAAAGCACCTCCTTAATATACGATTGCAAAATGGTATCAAAACTGTAACATGTGCGAAGTTGTAATTCTCAAAATTGAAACTGAAAAATAAATTAACAAATTTATTAACAATAACAATAATCGTGTCACAATATAACAGAAAAAAACGCTCTACTGTTATACACATCGAACATGGAAATTACTATAAATGTCCTAATCAGAATCGAAAATAATTGATGCAAGCTATACTGTCTCTTTGGCACATTCCCCATTTCCATTCTCAATTTTATTCATTGTAGTTTTAACATGGGTAGGCATTATATTCGTGGTATTTTAGCCCACACTATCGCTCGGGCAAAAATAAAAACGAATATAATGCCTACCCATGTTAAAACTACAATAAAGTATAGCTTGCATCAATTATTTCTTAAACAATCAAAGTGTATATTATGAAACTAAAATTGCACCAAATATACACTGGTGGTAAGCGGATGGTCGTAACTTAAAGTTACGGACCATCCGAAAATGGGAGACAACTCTAGGGATCAGTTTTTCTTTTCCGATTTTCGTGCAGTAAAAGGTTCATTTGAGCCAAACCGCTCGTCTCATATACACTTATCGTGAGTGCGATGATATTGAAACCAAATTTGATGCATACAATCATTCCAATTTTCGTAAAATAGTCATTCAAAAATTCAAGCATGATGGTCGTAACTTCAATTATAGGTCGTAACCGACACAAGATGGGCGTAACTTTGAAAGATGACTGTAACTTTTTTTGTTTATCTTTTAATTAAAAGTTATATATAATATATCTGTCGTAAGAAAAAATGCGTCCACAAATGAGAAAGTTGAGGGAATATCCGAAATCTCGACCTCAATTTACTCAAAAAGAAGCACATAAACGTATATTTTTATTACATATTTAACTTTATCAAGTATAAAATAGCCTATATATGCAAATTTTCATCAAAATTTCAATATGGAATCAAAACTGTATCGTATGCCCTTAAAGATGGCTGTTACTCGTGTATTTAGGCGAACTTTTATCGAAGGATTTTAAAGTAATGTGCACGTAAACATGTTAATAAACTCACTGAACCACGATGAGTTGAAGCAAAAGTTCTATCTTTCACTATTATCCTGGCTACACGCTACGCATACATGTATTTGATTCCATTCTTAAGTTCAGTGTGTATAGTGGATAGCAGCGTCCACCAGTAGTTACCGATTTTATTTCATTCAACAAATTAATTTATGACCTGCATGTATGTGTCGCTTAGAACACGGTTATGATATAAATAAAATCTTTATTGCAAAAATTACACCCATAAGGGTCGAGCAATACAATTAAAAAAATATACAATATAAAAGCACACTATGTAACTAATAATACAACACAATATATAGAATAATAGAACATATGTTAAGAGTTCAATTATGAATTTATGTAAAAAACACCATCATAAGCTTGTCTGACATGGTTCTGAACCCTCAGTTCTATAGTAATAAAGACTCCAATATGACAAACAAGTTCAGGGATGGGGTTTAGAATGAGTTTTAGTTAATTAAATGCATCAAGATATTGAAATAATGGTACATATAGTAGTCGTTTGGATGAGCAAAATGATTGGAACGCAATGATATGTCATTGTCACAATGCAAAAATAAATGAAATTCGTCATCTAGGACTCGACATGTTTTACATAATCTTTGTGCTCTTGGAATTTGTTTCAGTACCATCCCAATTCAATGCCCAGGGAATGATCACTAAGCCTAACGTTTTAGAGTAACTGCCTATGAATAAAATTATAGCAATTTAAATGTTCCTTAGACTGACAATTAGATTTTTAAAACTTCCCATAAAGACAAAGTTTGGATGAGGAATCCAATTTTGAAAGATTATTTAAAGTAGTTTGTTCATATTCCTCTGAAACACACTTTTCAATATTACATTTTAACACGTTTTTTAATTGTTTAAACGGTACATTAAGATTAGAGTAATTTTTTTTTGGGGTTTATTTTCATATCTTTAAAAATTGTATCTGAAAATGAGTACCAAGAACAAATTGCTGTGGAATGTAAATTTATGTTTGTTTGTAGAGATTCTTTAACCAGATGATTAATATATCATAACAGTTTATTCTATAAAAATACATGAGTGTTTGACTTTTTATATAAGAGTTCAAAGTTAATCTACCTAATTCCGATCTAGCACCTATGTTAATGTCTGTCTTTTTCAGTCCTTATACTGTTTTACAGAATTTAGAATGAACCTTCTTAAAGGGATACTTTTCTGCTAATGCAAGAGTATTACAAAAGGTATTTCAGCAACTCTATTAGATGCCCTAAAAGCAGACTGAATATTATCCATAAACCAAATTCCAGAGGTGTATGACAAAAAAGGTCTTATAAGAGTATCAAATAATTTACATGACAAATTAGTGGGAACAAAATTTAAATTGGACGTTTGTTTTCTCAATAAAAATAAATCTTTGATACCTTTTTTTACACAGCTCTTCAGTAGTTTTTGTAAAATTCCTCTATAGTTAATAATATTCCATAGATATTTCCTTAACTTCAGTCAAAAAATTATCATTGCACAAGAGGGGTGGAGATTGTTTATACATATTCTGATAATCTAGAACTTTACTCTTGTTTGTATTTAAATATTAATTTATAAAAGAGAAGTTGTGGTATGATTGCCAATGAGACAACTCTCCACAAGAGACCAAAATGACACAGAAATTAACAACTGTAGGTCACCGTACGGCCTTCAACAATGAGCAAAAGCCCATACCGCATAGTAAGCTATAAAAGGCCCCGAAATGACAACGTAAAACAATTCAAACGAGAAAACTAACGGCCTCATTTATTTAAAAAAAAAAATGAACGAAAAACAAATATGTAACACATAAACAAACGACAACCACTGAATTACATGCTCCTGACTTGGGACAGGCACATACACAAATAATGTGGCGGGGTTAAGCATGTTAGCGGGATCCCAATCATCCCACTAACCTGGGAGAGTGGTAAACAGTACAACATAAGAACGAGTTATAAAAATCAGTTGAATTTAGTTTGTCTAACGCGTTTTGAAATCCCCGGTGTGTCTCAGACAGTAACGCTAAATTATCTTAGTAACTGGGAGTTTTGGAGGGTTACAAGTTTCAACAAAAACTGAATGCAAATCAGTAATATAACAATTAAAAACCCGACTCTTCTTGGTTATTGGAAATCATATGAAAAAAGATATAAATCATAACAGATAGTTATAATAATGTTTGAGACCAAATTTGGTTTAATATTGCTATATTTGCTTCCATTCCATTCAATGGTTCTCTTAAAGAAGACATTTGTATGTATTTCCAATAGGGATCTATGTTAAACTAACTTCCCCGCTGGTGGCCATCCTGAATGATGGATCGGCTAACAACACTTGGTCAGCCCCTCATAAGGAACATGCATGCCACATTTGGTTCCATTCCATTCAGTGGTTCTCTAGAAGAAGTTCAAAATGTAAAAAGTTAACGACGACGACGGACGACGGACGCCAAGTTATGAGAATAGCTCACTTGGTTCTTCGGGTCAGGTGAGCTAGAAAGTAGATTTTAAACTGTCCCCTTATCTTACATCTCTAATAATTGGAAAACAGAGTGTTCAGTACTAATCTTCAGTGCGGACTGTGATAAGCTATACATATTTTTCAAAATATTATGAAACTTCACACTAACACCATCATTTATCAATTTATACAACAGGCCATTATTCCAAACAGAGCCAAAAGCACCACGCAAATCTACAAAACAAGCTTTAATGGTCTTATTTTTTCCCAAGTATTTGGTGACAAGAGTTTTTAAAATAAATATGCTATGAGACGTTCTATGATTTGAACGAAATAATCCAAATTGATGACTGGAGAACTTAATGCTTTATTAATTAGTCTTTTATTTAAATAGAGCTATATAATTTTGATAGACAGTTTAAAATAGAAATACCTCTATAATTGCACATGTCTTCTTTGTCTCCAGACTTATGGATTAAAACAATAAAAGCTTTTCTCCAGCTGGTGAGATAAATACCATTTGATAAAATAAGATTATGAAATTATCTTCCGTTTCGCACTTAACATGTACCTCTATCTTAAAAATCCACCCCTTTTAATTTTTTTTACTTTACTTTACATATATAACATATAATATATTCATATAATAAAGGACACGTTTAAAACTATTTACAAGCCTTATTCGGTCCAATACATTAAAAAAATGGAAGTTTTTATATTTTAAAACTTTAATCAAAATTAAAAAAAACAACAACTAATATTTGAATTTTTTTTAATTTTAAATTCATAAGTGTTACACGAACCGAATTTTTTTATAATACGTATGTTAAAATAAAAAAAACCTTCATTAATATATCATATAATATATTCATATAATAAAAGACACGTTTAAAACTATTGACTTGCTTTATTCAGTCCTATTTAATAAAGAGTTACGACCATCACAATTTTACGTTACGACCATCCTCAACATTGTTGTTGTTTTAGTTACGACCATCATGCTCGAATTTTTGAATGACTATTTTACGAAATTTGGAATGTTTTTATGTATCAAATTTGGTTTCAGTATCAACGCACTCACGATTAGTATTATGAGACTGCACAATAATCGGAAACTGAGAAAAACTGACCTCCAAAGTTGTCTCCCAAAGAATAAAAAAAAACATACAAATGTGTAAAGCAAGAAATTTTCAAGGAACTACCTGAACTACTCCTGTAAATTGAATATCATTAAGGCACAAATACATACCCATTTTCTAGAATGTGTCATCTTGTAAGGATCAAACTAGAACGGAAGTTATCCCGGAAAGTGTTTGTACAGAAAGACAATAAGAGCCATACCCTAGTGTCATCTTGGGATAATTAACAGTTGCAATTATATTTCATTCATGATACCAAAATAGAAATTTAAACAAATGCTTTTTAATTACATTTAAAAACAATATATAAAATGTTTTGGTAAACCAAATTACAAAGACAGTACAGTTCCGGTTCACATGTTAATTATTCTGTTAAATATATATCTGACAGAACGAAGAAACATTGTAATTATATCGCAAATAGTAAACATATTGAATTGATTCGGAAAAAGAAAAATAGACGATGCTGTTTACGGCTAAAAATATGTCAGCAGCTGACAATTTGTTTTGATGATTTTTTTTAATAAGGGCGGAATATTTTGTTTTGTTATTTTGTTTTTATTGTTCTTATTGGTATTACAAAATATTAGGTTTCAAAAAGTAAAGATTGATATCTAAAAATTGAATAGAGTACGAAGTTAAAGCGTATTGAGGACCAAACAATTCCTTAAAGTTTTGGCAAAAAGCAGAGGTAATCAATCCAAAGTTGGCGGCGATGATGAAAGCATCTATCCCATCAATCTTGAAATAATAGATACAACCGATACAGTTCAATCTGCTTAATGTTTTGACTTTCATCTAGAAATTGATAATGATGGATGGTTGGACGAGAATAAAACTTTACGCATATAGATGATTTCAGTTTCCAAACTGTAAAGTTTCCTTTTCTATCTAGCAACATTCCTGCAGCGCGTACATATGTAGTATATTATATATCCCCGGTAAGACAATATTCGAAAGATGGCATTTCCTATTATGATTTCTTTGATACATACGTATTGCTGATCACGATAAATCTATTAAACCAAGACATTATAAGTTGTTAAATTGAAGTCACTCCTTCGAACGTTATTGGCAGATTGGGACGAATCTGTCCAATTGTTGTAGCCACAAATCTTTACTCTTTCCTTGAATGTGAAATGCAGATTGGGACGAATCTGTCCAATTGTTGTAGCCACAAACCTTTACTCTTTCCTTGAATTTGAAATTATCAAATTAGACTTATTGCCGAGTGTGTATTATAAGATTATTATCACGACGGGTGCCACATTTGGGGCATAATCTGCTTACTAGTTCAGATCACCTGGTATCAGTACGGGTTTTGATAGGTTCCGTGTTGCGCAATATTTTTGTTTATGTTGAGTTCTTTTATACTGGTGCTTTATCTTTTTTGTCGTTTTTGCAATGCCATTGTCAGTTTGTTATACACTTACGAGTTTGATTATACCTTTGGTATCTTTTGCCTTTATTTTTTAAATTACAAAATAAAAACAACGTCGTTTTTTTGGCTTTAAAAACGGGTTATGTTTTGAAAATTTTCATTGCCGGAATCAATGATATATTAAAACTTGTATATAAAAAGATAAAAAAACTTAAAATATCTTTAGCAATTTCTTATATGAGATTTTTTTTAACTTAATGCGGGATTTAAAAACACAATTTCCTGATGATTTAGGTTTAATATAGATCCTTTCACAATCTCATCTGTGTACTTTTAACTAATATTGAGATATTGACATCAAGAAAAAGTAGGTTTTATTACGCAACGTATTCGTATGAAAGTAACCGTGAAACTATAGGAAGAAAAGAAATAGATTTTCCTTACGCATGTTGTTTATCTTATGGCTTTACTTCCGATCTAAAGTTATTCTTGAATGTACTCTGAGCAACCATATATGCGTTTGATATCTTTATGTCTGTTTGATATGTGGATTTTAGCTTTTATAATATATCCATGTGCCCTGCCTTTCGCAATAGAACACCAGAAATCAATACTTCCATTTTTTCAAATTTAAAAACATAGCTATTTATGTGTAAAAATAGTGTTCTGGAAACTCTGATAAACATGAAATCTGGACATAATCTAATCTACTAGAGTTTTTAAGATATAACACAATTATTGCATTTTACTTTGTGATCTTTTTAAAGTCATGGCAGCCGTGTGTCTTGACTGTTGACTGACCCCCCCCCCCCCCCAAAAAAAAAATCTTTGCTAGATACCTTAATTATCAACCACCCACAACTTTCGGTGGAACATATAATACTGGTTTATAAAGTAGCTTCAGAGGTGGAGATATTTGAACAGTCCAAGAAGCATGACCTTGTACAATGTTAAATTATTAAACAATGTCAATAAATGTTAGTTTTCAACGGTCAATTCTGCTCTTAACATTATCTGAAATGTCTTATTATAATTATTAAGTCATTTTAAGTTTTCAAGTTAATTTTCAAACTTATCAACTGCGGTAAATGCAGCACTGTTAAATCCCGAAAAACATCTACATTTGGGTGTCTTGTGCGATACGTAGCTACCAGGTGGCATGGAGAGAACTCAACGAAAATGAATATTTTGCAAAAATAAATAGGCGATACAACTGCCGCGCCAAAAACTAGGCAAACAGCTTAAAAGGTTGACAAAACAGTCCGTCATAAAAAAATAATAGAGATCATACATATATAAAACGACCAGGAATTTTGCTTCTTGGAAAACATTGTATAACATTAGGAATTAAATATTTGTTAGACCTTCAATATAAATGAATTTGATCGTCCACTAGCTAATTATTATTAGTTTTTAAGCATATAGAATGATCTACATGAAGAGGAACAAATACATGTATGTCATTTCACTATATAATTATTTTTATAAACTACTCTCACTCGTTCATATTGCAGACGAAGCAATCAAAAGTGAAGTAGAAGAAATCTATTTTGATAGGGAAATACCTAATCTCAACAGAGTATTCTTCAAACCTCTGAATCACAAGTACTGATCGAGTCTCATTATAACATCGTTCAAGAAGATGTAATATAATGGGATGCAACATCTGCAAAATGGAACTCACTGCATTAAAGGAAACGATTTTGATATTGTGTTATATTACAATGGATTTACAATGTTTTTAATTTTATCTTAGACATATTGTTACTTTTCTCCTAGATCATGGTTGTAATCCTTTGGTTTTTACTTGACCTTAAAATCCAATATTCTATTGTGGATACAAAGAACTTTGACTTATGCAAACAAGTGACATCTTCTCTTTTAAGTAATTAGAAAAACCGACGTACATATAATTGACATCAACATTTTTTTTTACAGTCGATCGCATTTATAAACGATGCGAGTTTTTTATGTCTGCACGACATTACCATTTTGTTCCAAGATATCCAAGTTATTCCAAAACTGACCAATTCTGAGTATGATGGTGAGACATGCATTGTATGAAGCAAGTATCGTCCACCAGCTATTGTCAAACTAGTCTAAATTGAAAATTCAAGTGAACATGGAGAGTATTTTCAAAAAGTGTTTCAAATCATAACAACTTCAGGGAATCGGCGTTTGCCTAGCTTATAGGACTATTAATGACTAAGGTGTATTCAGTTCCTCTCAGGAGCACCGAACATCAACCTGGTTTTTGCATTCACATTATGAGCAAAGAGACTTCACCACTTGAAACTCGTGGTTTATTAACGTATTTGTGAGCTGTAACCCACTATCAAGGAAATCATGGTAGGAAATGCAAGCACTAGAATGTAGCAACAACTAGGAGATTTAAGCTCTATATGCAAGCCCTGTTGAAATATAGTCAAAATTAGTAAGCTGAAACCATCCCTTTTTGTCGAAAAATTAAAAAAAAATACCAAACTCCGAGTAATATTCAAAACGAAAAGTCCCTAATTAAATGGCAAAATCAAAAGCTCAAACGAATTCGCTCCTGTTTTTATACGCCCGTCGTCTTTTAGACGGGACGTATTATGGTATACCGTTGTCCGTCCGTCCGTCCGTCGTCCACACTTCGGACAATAACTCAAAAACACTTTCACCAATTTCCATGAAACTTAAGTGAATTGTTTATATCTATTGACGTAAGCTCCCTTTCGTTTTTTTTAAATTTCAGATTTTAAGTTTTGGATTTATGGGGCTTTATTCATAAAAAAGGGGGGATTTTCAACACTTCGGACAATAACTCAAAAAGGCTTTCACCAATGTCCATGAAACTTTGGTGAATTGTTTATATCTATTTATGTAAGCTCCCTTTCAATTTTAATAAATTTCAGATTTTTTAAGTTTTGGATTTATGGGGCTTTATTCATAAAAAAAGGGGGATTTTCAACACTTCGGACAATAACTCAAAAAGGCTTTCACCAATGTCCATGAAACTTTGGTGAATTGTTTATATCTATTTATGTAAGCTCCCTTTCAATTTTTATAAATTTCAGATTTTAAGTTTTGGATTTATGGGGCTTTATTCATAAAAAAAAGGGGGGATTTTCAACACTTCGGACAATAACTCAAAAAGGCTTTCACCAATGTCCATGAAACTTTGGTGAATTGTTTATATCTATTGATGTAAGCTCCCTTTCAATTTTTATAAATTTCAAATTTGAAGTTTTGGATTTATGGGGCTTTATTCATGAAAAAAGGGGGATTTTCAACACTCCAGACAATAACTCAAAAAGGCTTTCACCAATGTCCATGAAACTTTGGTGAATTGTTTATATCTATTGATGTAAGCTCCCTTTTAATTTTTATAAATTTCAGATTTTAAGTTTTGGATTTATGGGGCTTTCTTCATAAAAAAAGGGGATTTTCAATACTTCGGACAATAACTCAAAAAGGCTTTCACCAATGTCCATGAAACTTTGGTGAATTGTTTATATCTATTGATGTAAGCTCCCTTTCAATTTTTATAAATTTCAGATTTTACATTTCCGTGTTATGAATTTTTATGCTTAAAAAAGGGGGATTTTCCAATTTTGGGACAATAACTAACACTTTCACAAAATTTTATGCAACTTTGATAAATTGTTTATATCTATTGACATAAGCTCCCTTTCCATTTTCATAAATTTTAGATTTTACGTTTTCTTAAGTAATGAATTTTTATACTTAAAAAAAGGGGATTTTATGAAACTTTGGTGAATATATTAATGTAACATCCCTTTTGATTTGTATATATATTTCTAGTTGATCATATAAATTCATTTAAAGCATAAAAGACAAGTTAAAAGAGCAACGGGCGTATCATGCGCTAAAGCGCAGCCCTTTATTAAACATGTTTGTCACTCTATTTTGACAGATTGTTTTTACCCTACATACCAAAAACTATTGAGATATGAATACCTTTGTACAGATCTTTCTATATGTACATGTGGATCTGGATATTATGCTTAACCTTCCGGAGCACCTTATAGAACATCTGTGGGGGAGTTCATGATCTTTTGTGTCGTTTGCGCTATTCAAATCTCGCTGCATGTTGTGAATGTTTATGAAATAGACAAGTCGTTTTAAAGTTTTGAACTCTATAATTAACAATTATATTAGACAATTATATAAAAATAGAACAGAGACATAGAAAACAATTTCTTCTATAGTTCGGAAGAGGATTTTGAGTGATATCGAAACTGTGCATTTGGTTTGAATGTGAAAGAAACCATTAGAAATTAAAAGATTTTATTAGCTAAAAAAAAATAAAGACATAAAGAAAATAAAACGCAAAATATAATAAAAGACTACAAGGCTAAACAAATACACAACACTAGACAATAGTACACAAGCCACAACATAGACAACTAAGACAAGCAACACGAACCCCACCAAAAGCTGGAGGTAATCTCAGGTGCTCCGGAAGGGTAAGTAGATCCTGCTCCACTTGTGGCACCCGTTGTGTTGCTAATTACAAACCCAGTAAATAGTCTTATTCGGTAGGTCACAATCGTGGAAAGCAAACAGGATTGTAGTTACGTCAACAGGAACATATCCGATATCATCTGTGAAACGGATATTCCGTAACAGTCAACCAACTTGTGATGCCGTCCGTAAAATTTACGAAAGGATGATTTCAACTTCACTATTTGGAACTCTTGGTTTATTATCTTTCTTGAGAGCAGCAACCCTATATCAAGGAAATCGTGATAGGAAATACAAGCCCGGGAATATCGTATCGATTTGGAGATACATACTCAGTATACAGGCGCTGCTGGAATGTTTTTACATAGAAATGGAAAGCTCACAATTGGGAAGCTGAAATCATTGTCAATTTCTAGATATAAGGCAAGTTATGTAGCAGACTTGGCTCTATCTGTTGTATCCTTAATCTCTAGTTCGATGTGATATATGCTTTCAACATAGTCAACAAATTTTGAATTACTTAGTGAGAGAACATCATCTTTATAGAGGAAAGTGAAATTAAAGGATGTTGCTTACATGTACTTCTTTTCTTTCTCCAGAAGAAGTTTTTGTATAAAGTCAGCCTGATGAGAATACAGGAACAAGACTAAAGTATAAGTATAAGTTCCGAAGATACTTCAAACTAAAACACTTCACCAAAGCCACACAAGTATGTTCACGTTCTCCTTCCAAGCATCGTATTTCGTAAAGATATTCATAAAGATGAGTTAAAACTGATGAAAAATAATCAGAGCTGTATTCTGTCCCCACTAAGAATTTAAAGCAGAAACATAACAATACATTCATCTATCAAATGTGTTTTGCCGCAGAATTGAGGTTTAACAACAAAAATCACGATGTTTTGGCTTTGAGTAGTGGTGAAATAGAAGAAATGCTATTTAAGTCTAATTGCAAGTACTGACCCATTGCAGAGTCAACGCAATCATTTTGAACAGGATAGTTTAGTATATCAAATGGAGAAATGTAAAAAATGAAAATTTTGACCTTTTGAAAATAAATTGTCATTTTCAAGGTGTCAAAACAAAATCGTGTTGAATGTTTAGCCGGACAGACATCGACATAACTTCACTGGTGTGATGTATATATCAAGATGATAAGTGATAAAATAACTAGAATGTGTCCAAAACTTTGATTAATTTAAAAAAAAATATATATATTGGCGAAAAAAAAGAATGTGTCCAAAGTACACGGATGCCCCACTCGCACTATCATTTTCTATGTTCAGTAGACCTTGAAATTAGGATAAAAATCTAATTTGGCATTTAAATTAGAAGGATCATATCATGGGGAACATATGTACTAAGTTTTAAGTCGATTGAACTTCAACTTCATCAAAAAATATTATACCTTGACCAAAAACTTTAACCTGAAACGGGACGAACAGACGAATGGACGCTCAGACCAGAAAAAATAATACCCCTCTAATATCGTAGTTGGGCTTAAAAGGGAACACAGGAAAAACCGGTCAAGGAGAAGAAATTTGCATAATGGAATCTTTCCAAACCCGACAATGAAGTCAAGGTGATATCTCACTCAATATAAAAATCTGATTTACAAATTTAATTGTTTAAAAACTTATTAAAAACGTAGTTTTGCTATTATTGAATATATTTCTTCCATTTTTCAAATGCATATTTGACGCAACTTCTACTGCATTCTTTATAAGATTATATAATCTTTTTTACTAAATTAAGACTTGTTTGTCGTTCTCATGGAAAGTCGTTACCAAATTTTCACTAGAAAGTGAATGTTAATTTGATGCTAGAACCAGGAGTAATTGTTAAAGTGGTTTCGACTTTCCACACTACCAAATGTATGTTATCAACTGTCATCCTAGCTCTCTGATAACAAAGAAATTTAAAGAATTTCAAAAAATAGTAATAACGGAGCATGAAGAAGCAGTTACAGTGGAACAATATATATGACACAACAAACTTTTAGGAAAAAAACATCATTATAAGTAATTTGCCGTTGAAGGTAGTTATAAATAAAATGTAAAAGTTGTCTAGAAAAATAAGGACAAATAGGATTGGCAAGTGATTTTTTGTTATTCATCATTATTATATTTCCATCTTCATTTATCTTGAATAGACGTTTGTAGAAGTATGAACCAATATAATATTTCTTGGAAACCAGCATGAAACATAAATCTAATTTGATTCGCATATATTCATTAGCCTTTCTAGCAAGTACATAAAAAGTACAAAGCAGGTAAATACGCTGTACTTTTCTTGAGACCTAACCTCGTTTAACAAGTTAACTGCACTTTTAGTGTCGACGTATTTGTACATCAAGTGTTTCTAGTTTTAGCAGTATATGAATAGAAAAAAATAATTGAAGTACAATTGTGATTTTAAAGTTATATTTGTTTTCCTCACAAAAAACGTACAAGTTCATGGTCTACGTAGACATTTTCATTCAAATCTGATTAAAAGTACAACGAATCGAGTGATTTTTGGTATTTTTAGCGATTTTCTTTGGTTTTTAGTTACAAGAAGTCTTTTCAACATTCTACATGATCATAGCGTAAGATCATCTCTCTTTATATTAAATTTTCAATTTTCAAATTAGCAATCAAATCTGTTATTTCCGTTATACAAATTCCTATAATTTGTTCAGATTGTTCTGGCATTTATTTGTTTGAGATTCGACACAAACGTTTATTATATTAGCATACCATGAATACAATTAGCGCTTTATATATATGCAGAATTTATATTGTTCGGCTAAGGTGAGGAATACATAGAATATTTTGAGTTAAATAAGCATTGTATTGCCTATATATGGATCGACTATTTAATAGACAACAATATCATAGAATCATTCTTAATATCTCGTTCGAAGTCTTCAATTGAAATAGACCTAATCTTTATTTTTTTTCTAAATGACAGGCCTATTTCATGATTTATAGTTGATTATTCACACTAGAATTGAGGTTCTAATTGTTATATCTAGGTTGACTAATAATTGTATAATAAAAATCTGTAAAAGATCAAAGTATACCGTTACGATAAAGACAACATAATTGTAAAAAAAGGCAACAGTAGTATACTGTTCAAAAGTCATAAATCGATGGAAAAAAAATTACAAACTTAAACTGAGGGAAACACATCAAATATATGGGAAAAACAAAGAAACAACAGAAACACTAAATTGCAACAACAAAACAAACGACAATGTAACACAAACAGAAACGAATTATAAGATAGCATTTGCCATTTTCTGTAAAACGCAGAATTGAAGTATATTTAGATTAATAAACATAGTCTGATGTTCAACTATTAACTGTTAAATTAATGTTCCTGTAAATCTGGAGAATGTAATTGAAAAATATTGTACGAAAACCACTTCAAAGTATAGTGCTTTCTAGAGTTGATGTTATAACGTTGGTGTACCATATGTTTGACACGCATAGTTCATACGGAATACATAGAAACATAAATTCATTTTCTGCTCATAGATTGGGTTTATTTAGCTTCAGGTTATTGTATTATAAACTGAACTTTTATGGAAATGGATTGTATTTTTCCATTATATTGTAAAAATAAGATAAATAACGCATTTTCAAGTAATTCGTGTCAGTGGTACTTATAGGATATGAATCGTGCATAACCTCTTTTGTGATTTGGGAAATGATTTTCAGGAATAGACAAGCATTCATCTCTGTAATGTTATGCAAATTGTAACCTTTTTATACATGGTATCATATGTTCGCTCTAATGTTATGTAAATTGTTATCTTTTAAACATAGTTTCATATGTTCGTTTTAAAATAAGAGGCAACAGTACTTTGTCTATATTGAAACTCATAATCGGTAAAGTTAAAGATTGGACGACAGTTTGCTTCGTTGTTATGATATAATATTGATCGCCTATGAAAAAAGTAGCAATGATAGATTTTGAAAAAAAAAAGAATTTGGAACATCCGTAAAAGATTGATCAGGCTTTTAATTTTCTTATCTCTCTTATCTGAAAAAAAAGTTAAATCACAAAAATACAGAACTCAGAGGAAAATTCAAAACGGAAAGTCCTAATCAAATTATAAAATCAAAAGCTCAAACACATCAAATGAATGGATACCAACTGTCATATTCCTGACTAAGTACAGGCATTTTCTTATGTAGAATATGGTAGATTGAACCGGGTTTTAAGTAAACCTCTCACTTGTATGACAGTCGCATCAAAATCCATTATATTGACAATGGTGCGTTTACAAAACAAAGACTTAATAGGTAAAGCTGTCAAAAAAGAATTACAGCAGCCAATATTGTGTTATTATCTCAACCACTAGATACAAACAAACAAATATGTTACACAGAAGCACAAAATTGAGAGAAGACCAAGCATATTAACAAAAATTGTTGGACAAGAATACACAAAATTACCATAGTACAATAACGGGATGTATAAGTATAGAGCCACGTCATATATGTATCAAATAAACATTGTGTACAATTTGGAAATTAGTATGGCGTTCATTATCACTGGACTAGTATATATTTGTTTATGGACCAGCTGAAGGACGCCTCCGGGTGCGGGAATTTCTCGCTGCATTGAAAACCTGTTGGTGGCCCTCTGCTGTTGTTTTTTATTTGGTCGGGTTGTTGTCTCTTTGACACATTCCCCATTTCCATTCTCAATTTTATTAAAAGGCATGACAAAGCGCATTAGCAAAAATTAAGACTGAATACAGAAATATATTTTAAGTTATATAAATGGCAAAATGTACAACATTATTTTAAATATGCATCAAAATATCAAATCATGATTATTATTTAATGATCAAGGCGAAACTGGTGTTCGACAGGTAGAAATTCTATCTTCCTAAATGTCTTCACCTTTTTAAATGACTTAGAATATTAGAAGATGTGATTCGTCTAGAAACAATAAGCAAAGACATTGAAACAAAGTTAGATATTTATCTAGTTCCAATTGCAATACTTTACGCTGATGACGCGATAATATTTGCCTAAACTGTGACTATCTTCAGGCCTCCCTATATACGCTTATATGTAAAATGAGAATAAGTGCTCAAGGTAAAAATATACATAGAGAGAACTCAGCGTCTATGTCATCACTGCTTATCAAATTGATCAAATTCTATTGAAGATGAGACCCATATTACAGTAAATTGTCCTTTATATAATGAACAGAGACAGTTATTATTTGATAAAGTAAACACTTTTTGTCCTAATTTTTAAGAACTACCTAAGGATAAAAAATATTCCTGGCTGTTCACAAATGAGCACTTACCAACTCTCATGTGGCAAGGAAATTACATTATTAAAGGTGTGGAAATAAGATGTAAACAAAATATATGAAATAATTTTATTATTATAAGATTTGATGTAATAATTATGTAAAACACATGTTGTGTTAGGCTCTGATCCTGTCCATAACGTTATAGTATGATATTAGTTTTTTGTTAAAATAGCCTTTTTCCATTCATATTGTGCATAATATTGTTGTAAAATGATTCTTTATTAGATTAATAAAATTCTTATTCTTATATACACATGGAAAAAAGTATTGCAACACCGAATTGAAATTCTAATTTATAAAACACTTTATATTGCACGGGTAGTAAGGTCGTCATATCGAGGAGCGTTTAGTACAGTGATTTTGTCATAGTTTGGATAAGTTTGACATGACGGTGTTAAGTTGTTTTGATGACAATCAATGCAAAAATGTAAACATTTGGATATTTTGTAAAAGGAACTTCTGATCAATAATTCAAGCTGGCAAGTACCTTTGTACAAAGCAAATATGTTAGTACATCACAAGTTGTATCATATAGTTAATGATTTAACACAGAACAAAGCTTGCGTATGTCAAAATTTAAAAGTTGCTTATTGGTTTAACGCGCACAAAAAAGGTTATTATCTTTCTGTCTGTTACATCACATATTTCTTCGTGATATAATACTGCCGTCAATTATTCTGAAAAATACCTACTTTTGCACTCAATTCAAATTTACTGAAATATCTGTGTCATGGTTTGGTTCATTCGTGTCATGGTTAAGTTCATGTTGGACATGGTTCAGTTATGCAATTCTTGTCGTGTTGAAGAGTTACTATCAAAATTAACAACAATTGTTTCATTTGAAACACAAAAAGGGAATAAGAACGCACATACAATGTAGTAATATGTTATCAGTAGATGCAATATGATTGCCAATGAGACAACTATCCAACTAAGATCAAATCACGTAGATGTTAGCAACTATATGTCATCAAGAGGCCTTCAACATTCAACAATGAGCAAAACCATACTTCTTAGCAAGTTATAAAAGGCTGCGACAAAATCAATAAGAAAACCACCAGCCTAATTTCTGTTCAAAATAAAAAGAAAAATATGATATACAGTTACAAACGATATTCACGGCATTACAGAGACAGTATATACAAACTATTGCGGAGTTAAACATGTTTGCGGGCTCCCCAACCTCTTCTTCGACTTAACCATGGCAGACATGCAAGATTTACATCACAAAACAACAAAGTGGAATTTGATTCAATATCAACAAGCTGAACAACAAACCCTATTTTAAGTTATACTACATTATTAACCATGTTAAAAGGTACATTTTTTTCTGCAAATGAAACTTGACTGCTAATTTTAAAACTCTTGTCCGCTCTGTTCGTTAACTATTCTTTATCAATCTGTGTATCAATTTTACACTTGGATGGCTGTAGGGTCCGCATGAAATACGTTTATCATGAATTTATGAAAACAGTACGTATTGTATATTATATCTTATTTTATTCAAAAATCGTGAATTTGTCGTCTGTTTATTTATCGTTCTACATAAGAAATTCATTAAGGATACAGTGAAAATGGCATTTCAGGATTTGCACATTACATACACTGATTACAAAGATTTTTATTGATTCGTAATAATTATTGATAAACTTGAACGTTATGTCGGCTTAAATCCAAATCGAAATTGTGATCTTTCATATTTTAAATTCGAACTTTGAAAGTGTTTTTTTTTATTGTAAGTTCACATATAGTTTTAAAACCAATATGTTTTAAAACTGGTGGCCATGTCACGCGTAACGATTCTGTTTCTTAATTCATTTGTGACAATTACACCCACTAAATTTGGTTAAAAAGGCTTTTTTCTTCTTAGGCAGTTAATATATAGTGTAACTTTGTTCAATAACATGCGCTATCAAACAAATTTCAGTGTTAAAGTGAAACACATATATATTTATTTCGATCTAAACCATGACAAACTTGACCAAAACCATGACGAAATTCTAGACTATTAACCGAACCATGTCAATCGCTTAACCAAACCATAGCAATTCCGATATCTTGCTTATTCTGCATTAATTTCGTGAAACAACAATTCCAATGTAGATCGTTTGACATCCAATACAGATTCAAACATCTTATTTGCTCTTCCTCTGCTTGTGTGAATAGAAATGAGGCAATAGTTTAGAAAAGTCACATAAATTAACCATGTCAAAATTATCCAAACTATGACAAAATCACTGTACTAAACGCTCCTCGATATGACGACCTTACTACCTGTGATATTGTTTTGTAATATAATTTATTGAAAAAGAATTAGTGAAACATTATTCAAATCTCACTTGAGCTTTATCAATAAATGTCGACTCGATAAGTTTTAATCTCCATATGCAGCTACTGTACCCGTAAAGAGTAAAACAGATGTTTTCATCCTCATTGTTCTCGACACTTTCAATAACCAAGTTTGTTAAGGTATGTGATTGACACCATGTAATGGGTTCTCCACAACTTTGAACTGCGCCAAGATGGCAGATTATCTTCCCTTTTCACGAATTTGACCTACCGAATTAGACTATTTACCGGTGTATAACATAAGCAACACGACGGGTGCCACATGTGGAGCAGGATAGGCTTACCCTTCCGGATCACCTGCGATCACGCCCAGTTTTTGGTAGGGTTCATGTTGCTTAGTCTTTAGTTTTCTATGTTATGTCTTCTGTACTATTATTTGTATGTTTGTTTTTTTTTAAATGTTTAGCCTTCTCGTTGTCAGTTTATTTAAAATATATGAATTTGGCTGTCCCTCTTTTATCAGCATGAGAAAAGCAGCGTTGTCGCTGCGACAAATTGCACGTTTTGTTGGTCATCACCATTCCACTTTTAGTCGTTAGGTAAATAAAAATCAGGCAACAAATTTTTTGAAGACCTACCGAGATCAGTGAGACCCCCTATTACATCAGCTAGGGAAAACCAAGTCTTATGACGGTTGGTAAGAAGGCAACCCTTTGCAAACAGTAAAATACTAGTGGTTGCCTTGCAGGAAATCGACTCATAACTACTGGTTATCGTGCGAGAAGTCCATTTCGGGGACCTTTGCTTACGAACTGAAATAAACGGCCAATATCAATGGTGCAGAGGTCGCCAACGTTAGAAAATAGCATCTTGGAGGAAGATCTATTGGTCAAATGAAAGTCAGTTTATATTCCTTGGCCTGATCGTAGCTCAGATTTGAACCATACGAGTATATGTGGGACACTATTTGGCGTAAAGTGCGCGAAAGGACACCCCAAGTTCAAACATTTCATGAAATGCCCTTCATTAGGAATGGTTGCGGTTATATCAGCAACAAATTCGTCGATTGGTGGCATGCATGCGATGTCGTTAAGAGGCGGTTATCAGTGTAACTGTATTGATTCTTTGGGGTATAACGGTCAACCATGATGTGAACAATCATCTTACAAAATGTAAGATTTATTTTTTAAATTTCTGATATTGTAAAGTCCGATAACTGTAACAGTAAAAGTTGTAAAATGCATTTTTTGGGGGTACAAAAACTACTTCAATTTGTTATCAAAATTGTGGTTAACTAGAACATATTGTTCATATTTTTTTAATTCATTTTAATACCTAAACAAACAAGCAAATATTTTATTTGCCAATCACGGCGCCCAAAATGAGCAGAATAATTACAGTATAATTTTCAAACATAATAAAATAGGTTAAACAAAGTGCATAATATGATTTATTTTGATTTAATTGATTAATATAATACCAATGTTATCATTAACAATGTTTCAATATTGTTATACAAATATTTAATTATATTCTATCCGAAAAAAAAGGTTGCTTTTCCAAGATTTGAAACATCAAGGTGTTGCAATACTTTTTTCCATGTGTATATGTACACATGTTACACATAGAAACTCAATGTGAATGTTGAAAAATGCAATTATTACATATTTGAATACAGTACCTCACATATCGATATAGTTAAAAGTTCAACTTCACAAATAATACATGATGGTCTTGATGTATAGATTTTGCGTACTGATGTTGTTTATCATCTTAACAACGTGTTATATTGTTCTTTCATTTGTCTTCGTTCTATTATTAATATTACTTTTCCTGTTGGATTGTTTTATGTGCTATCCGTTTAACGTGGCTCGGTACTTAAACATCCCGTCAATGTGTTTGCATTATCTTTCATTTTCGCTGGTGTGTTTTGTATATGCGACTTTTTGTGTTTCTTTGGTTCTTATAACGTGACTCTGTACTTTAAAATATCCTGTCAATATGATATTGTTCTATTATATGTCATTATGATATATTTCTATTATGAATTAAAAAATACGTTGAACCACAAACGTCAAAATTATTCAATCGCGTAGTGGAATGAACTATTTGTGGATTCTTATAAATTCTATATAACTTTTGGACTATTTTAAATCTCGGTCTATTTCTGAAAATAATTCTTACATACTTTGATTTTTAACCCTGTATGCTTACATCGCCTATGTGAAATTTTTAAATTGTTTGTATATACATTGAAAGACAAATTTATGTGACGTATACAATTTTCTGACGTCCGACAAACGAATCAATGAATGTGTTTGTATATATATATTTTTTTTGTGTTCTGTTAAATTGTTCTTTTAAAATTGTTACACGATGATGACTGCCGTACCTCTATTTTGACTATTTTATTTATCATATCAGTTTAGTTCACGCATCATTGTAAATATAACGGAATTTCATGAGACTGTCATCAAAGTAAGAGGTTTAGCGCTTTAAAACCAGGTTTAATCCACCATTGTCTACATTTGACAATGCCTGTACCAAGTCAGGAATATGATGACAGTTCTTGTCCATTCGTTTTTGATGTGTTTTGTCATTTGATTTTGCCATGTGATTAATGATTTTCCGATAGGATTTTCCTCTGAGTTCAGTATTTTTGTGATTTTACTTTTTGCTGTTACCTTATGGTTTTATTATGTATGTCTATGTGTTTTAGTACGGTGACGTAAAAAATTTAATAGTCAAAAATGGCAAACGGCTGTATCATATATCATTCGATTCGAAAATATATGTACTTTAAAATTAATTTGTCGTCAAAACTAAATATGGTGCAGTTTTTCAGAAATCGAGATCAAAGGTCAACAACCATTTTCCATACATAATTGCAATGGCTATTAGAAAACAACTAAAATACCTTATCGCATATATATTTTTTTTTTAGCAAAACAGCATGGATTCTGTTTTAATATGGTCATTGTTATATTATAGTTCGTTTCTGTGTGTATTACATTATAACGTTGTGTCGTTTGTTTTCTCTTATTTTTGAGTGTAAATTCACATTGCGATAAGACGTGTCACGGTACTTGTCTATCCCAAATTCATGTATTTGGTTTTGATGTTATATATATATGTTATATTTGTTATTCTCGTGGGATTTTGTCTATATGTGTTACATTTTAGTGTTATGTCGTTGTTCTCCTCTTATATTTAATGCGTTTCCCTCGGTTTTAGTTTGTTATCCCGATTTTGTTTTTTGTCCATGGATTTATGAGTTTTGAACAGCGGTATACTACTGTTGCCTTTATTTTTCATTCAATTTTTTATCCAAAAAATCATCCTAAAATAAACTGTATCGATAAAGCCATTTTTTTTAAAAAGGGGGTGATTTTTTATTTATAAAGAAGCACTTTTTCCCGAAACAATCATTATTACAAGCATTCCAACCATAATAAATGAATATAAAATACGAAAAAACGCCTGCTTTAAGAGAAATATCTTTTATTGCCCAATATAAGTTAAACAATTAAGTTTTGTACACTAAGGGTAAGGTTGGTACACGCCGAATTCACAATAAACTCTCTAAACACAGACTGATATGTGGCTTTAAAAAAATCATGTGTATGTTATACTATGCATGACATGGAACACAAGTCAGCGCAGAACATATACATAATTGTAAAAAGTATTTTGGATTACATGTACTAGAACTGCAAAACAACTGGCTAAATAATTATACCCCACGCAACGAAGTTGCGGAGGGTATAATGTTTTTGACCCGTCCGTCCGTCAGTCCGTCCGTCAGTCAGTCCGTCCGTCCGTCAGTCCGTCCGTCCGTCAGTCCTGTTTCTTGTCATCGCAACTCCTCTCAAACCACACAACAGAATTTCACGAAACCTTTTCAGATAATAAGGACATACTATGTAGTTGTGCATATCGACGGGAAATTGCGATTCAATTTTTTTTCTAGGAGTTACGCCCCTTTGAACTTATTTACTTTAATGTACTACTGCAACAGTTTGTCATCGCAACTCCTCTCAAACCACACAACAGAATTTCACGAAACCTTTTCAGATAATAAGGACATATTATGTAGTTGTGCATATCGACGGGAAATTGCAATTCAATTTTTTTTCTAGGAGTTACGCCCCTTTGAACTTATTTACTTTAATGTACTACTGCAACAGTTTCCCATCGCAACTCCTCTCAAACCACACAACAGAATTTCATGAAACCTTTTCAGATAATAAGGACATACTATGTAGTTGTGCATATCAACGGGAAATTGCGATTCAATTTTTTTTCTAGGAGTTACGCCCCTTTGAACTTATTTACTTAATGTACTACTGCAACAGTTTGTCATCGCAACTCCTCTCAAACCACACAACAGAATTTCACGAAATCTTTTTATATGAAAAGGACATATTATGTAGTTGTGCATATCGACGGGAAATTAAGATTCAATTTTATTTCTAGGAGTTACGCCCCTTTGAACTTATTTGCTTCAATGTACTACTGCAACAGTTTGTCATCGCAACTTCTCTTAAACTACACAACAGAATTTCATGAAACCTTTTCAGATAATAAGGACATACTATGTAGTTGTGCATATCGACGGGAAATTACGATTCAATTTTATTTCTAGGAGTTACGCCCCTTTGAACTTATTTGCTTCAATGTACTTCTGCAACAGTTTGTCATCTCAACTCCTCTGAAAACACATAACAGAATTTCATGAAATTTTGTAGATAATAAGGAATTACTATGTAGATGTGTATATTGACAGGAAATTATTATTCAATATTTTTTCTTATACAATTTTTTTTTCTTATACTTATTTAATTTCTCCAATGACAATGTGGGGACGTGGGGTATGTGAGCGTGCTCACTAAGGTTCTTTAATTGCAATAGGCAAACGGTTTTATGTTTCTCTGCATCCATGCACTGATCATACCATCTCTAATGTAAGTTGTCAACGAAGGATCAAAATCTGGAAAAGAAAGAACCGGCGAGATTTCATTTTCAAACTGTTTTACTAGATCTGATTTACAACA
The DNA here is from genome assembly GCA_019925275.1 of Mytilus edulis. Taxonomy (NCBI): domain Eukaryota; kingdom Metazoa; phylum Mollusca; class Bivalvia; order Mytilida; family Mytilidae; genus Mytilus; species Mytilus edulis. The sequence goes on from CM034350.1 coordinate 39,756,110, forward strand.
TTTTCTCATTGTTCCATCTTCATGGAACAAAGAAACCGGAATAGGAGCAAGTGGAAGTGAGAGAATACTTTCAATAGTAACATCATCTCTGCTGTTAGCCAAAACCAGAGCATGTCTGAAAACAATTTCTTGATTGATATGGTCGGTTATAATTTTGCCAGATTTACACTTAAGGGTTGTCTTAGCGTTCATATGTTCAAATGTTTTCAATTTGGACTTGGTAATAGGACTTTAGAAGCTTCCGGATTGGTCTAAAGAAACCGCACTCTTAACAAATTTTCTGCACATATTTTCTCCTTCATCTCCTGCAGAAAGCAAAGAATCCTGAACTTCTCTAGTAGCATTCATGCCTGTAGAGAAATTAATGAGACAAGGAGGGTGGGCATCTATATCAAAGGGATCAGTCATGGTTTGGTTCAAAAGGATAACTATTGCATGTACTTGTTCTTCTTTTCGCTTCAAAGCTGTTTGTTTGATTTCCTCGTGCGAATTGTCACTTTTGCATGTAATACCTGCTCTGTCATTCATTTCATTACTGAAGGACGCTAATAAATGACGAGTCAGAGTCCACCTTATCAGAGCAGATTTCTGATTTGTAATTTCAACGATACCACCTGAACCCTTTGAATCTTTTATGATGTTTTTTTCAGTGCCCATATCACTCCAAATACCATTGAATGTGTCTTGCTTTTGTCTGATGGAAAACTCTCCTAGTTTAAAGCTGATTCGATCTCTGATGGTAGTTCGAGGAGATCAAGAATATATACAAGTTTAAGATGGCCGCCGAGCTGTTTACACTGTTAAATTCAGCATTTGCAATTTTTGCAAAATTCTTTGTTAATCAAGTGTGGATGTACAAATTTTTGTGATTTTGTGATTCATATTGGAATGATTTATCTGTAGATGGATTTATACATGTTGAAATTGTGAAATTAATTACTTTTCCTTAACCTTATTATATATTATATATATAAAGAAAAAAGAATTTCAACTTTAGATTAATACTCACAACTATTGGTCATTGTGTCTGGAGGCAGTAATACTTTAAATAAAACTTCCACTAAACCTACACATAGTGGAACAGTAAGGAGTGTTCAGACTTTATTGGCAGCTTATAAGGACAACGAAGATGAAAAAGAACCCGAGGCAGAAAGAACTCACTCTGAAGTTTCTAATGACTCAAACCCTAGTCTGGACTTATCAGGTCTTATTAACTTTCAAAAAGACCTTGATGAAATAAAATTTAGCTTGAAGGATGTAACCACAAAACAGCATTTGATTGACGTTACAAAAGACTTTGTCAAGACTTCAGACTTAGAAAATCTCGTTACTGGAATTGTAAAAAAAAATGTTCAGTAAGTTTGAGTCATCACTGGAAAAAAGTTACTAAAATTGAAAAAAAGATGGAAGAGAAAGCAGAGGCCTTATCTATTGAAAATGAGCACCTGAAAAAAAGACTTGATGCAATGTCCTCTCATATAACCCCTATTAAGACAGACCTAGCTGAAACAGCAAAAGTTGCCAAGATAGCCAATTTGAGCAGCAACTTTAACGAACAATATTCCAGAAAAAAACAATATCAAGGTGTTTAACTTTCCAAGGAGAGAGAAGAGATCGTGGTATTTATCGAATGGTATAAGTGTTCCATTTACCATAAAATATTTTCTATTTGGGGATATTACAAAATCATTAAGGGGGAATGCTGTAAATTTGATATATATGAAGATAAAACAATATATTTTCAACTGCGAATATTTTAAGAAAGCTTTAACAATGCAGGCAGTGCAAAGTAAAATTAAATCTTTATACAGCACTGAAAAATTAATTGCTGTTAAAAATAAAAGAGTAGATATTTTTGACAAAAGTTGGAATGCTTTTGTAATTCTTTTCGATGAATGATCAGATATTTTTTTTACATTGTATATGTGTACATAAATTAGAAGAAATAAAATTTTCATATTATGATATATTGTCTCTTACATGAGAAAGAACTACATAATTAATCTCTACAAATAAAAAAACAAACAAAAAACTTTTAACTTCCTTGAAATTTATTATTTATCTTTCAATAATATATTTACTTATTTATTTAATTTTGTTTCTTTTTGTTGTTTTTTTTTCTTTTTTTTTCCTCATAATTTGAATTCAAAATAATCTACGGACATACTTAAAATATATATCATATACATGTATATCTTTATATTTTACTACTTAACTACTCACATTATATATTTTTCATAACGTTTGCATTTGTTTATATATTAGATAATTATGTTTGATAATCTTCATGGTAAAATTCATTTTTTGATATTACTGATATGGTATATAATTTTTTCAAGTATGGAAACTTGTATGTAAATACTAACAAAAACTAACAGCTGTACAAATATGTTATTTACTAATGTTAACGAGGCAGGGATGAGGTACCGGTACTTGATGTTTTTAAACAAACAAATGTACAGATTTCAATAAAATATGATAAATAAAAAAACGGAAAAAAAAGAATATATCCAGGCATCCATCTAGAATAATTTATACGGTTGGTAATGTAAAAATAGGGCAGCATTTTGGATGAAGACATCAAATGTGCCGACCAATTACCTTCTCGTTCTGCTCGTACATTTGACAACATACTTTCAACGGGATCGAGGAACATGTTCCAATATTTGAAAGTAGGTGATGTATCGTGTCCCCATTCTTTAAACATACCGATAAGAGGCTGTACATGGTCTTCAAAAACTTTTCCAGTCTAGTTTTAATGGCTGAGGCTTGGTCCGAAATCTAACAACACATTCCAGAACAAAGATGGTATCTGATCGAAGTAATTAAAGGTCCTACACCAGTGTACAAATGCTGAGATAAAAAAGAACTTGTAAGGCTTCAAACACAAGCGTGAACCCTCTGACAGCCCTGTTAAACTCTTTACCATTCAACATAAGTTCGGCTGTATTTCCAGCATACACTACAGAATCTACCAACAAATCGCGAAGACCGCCATCGGCCCAAAGTTTCCCAATAGAGGCTAAGAAACACGACAAACAATGGAAACCACCAAGCCGGAGAATATGGTGACTACAAATGTCAGGGTTCGACCATTTGACTTGTTGTGCGATTGCATAGAGTTGCTGGTCAAATGTTTGAAAAGCGTAATCCTGTCAATCATTAGACATGTCAAGACATTTCTTCATGGCAGTATACACTATGGCCAATTCTATAATTGGAGGATATGCTACAACTGTAACATCGGCGCCCTTTTTAGACAAAAGACAATTGTACCCTGTCCAAAAAAGGAATCTTTTGTTCATTCACTTTTATTTCCATTGGGAACTCTATAACATCCCTTGACAAAAGTCTGGAGAAAGCCATATCTGATCAACATCATCACTCTTATTATCATCATAATTGAAGTTTATCGAGAGCATCCGACCGTCGTGGAGGTTCAGATCTACATTTTTGTTTAAGGTAAGGAATGGCATCGGTCAATGTTGCTGTTGTATCATCTATAGCCAAAGATCTCTATTCCTCGCTTGTTTCGTTCTGAACCATAGTCATGCACACCAGCTGATTTAGTCTGAAATACAGCCCTAACAAGAGAATTGAAGGTGGGTTTTTTCACCTATTGTCTCGGCGTTTATGTCAATATTATCAGAACCCTCTTGAATCAATCGACCTCCTTCTGAAATGGGACGAATACCTCCGCCTGGGATGTATCGATCGCCACTGATACGACTAATCTCATTGTTTGCAACACTGGTAAGGTATCTCCGCAATTCAGTATATGTAATGCAAAACCCATGCGCGTTCAGAATTTCAATAAGGCGCTTCGACCCAAACTCGTGGTAAACTTGAATTGCAAGACCAAGATGAAAAGGTGTACGGATACTGCGACTAGTTGCAACAATACATTCCGTTAAAGCTAAACTTTTCCTCACACTTTCTGTTTTGATATTTGAAGGAACAGTGCAAGTGCAAAACGCCCTTTCTTCCGTAATCAAACTAAGTAGTTTGACCAAAGAAACGGGCATTGACTGTAAAGAATTCTCGAATGATACCTCCGTTGAAGTTGGGTAGTGTTCTTTCAAAATTCTTACTTTGTCAATGTCTCTCCGAATTATACTTGCTACTGAATAAAGGAGTTGGTCATCCGTTTGTTCGCTATACTTGCGTCTCGTTTGTTTTTCATTGGACCATTTTAACTTAGCTTTCAAATTACTGGCTGCCTTGATTGCGTCCCCTAGTGTTTTATTGATTCTTATGATCATGTTGGACTTACCCTGACCTTGTGATAAAATGACAACATAATCACCGTAATGGTTTTCAAAATATCGCTGCAGTTTCCTTGTTGTAAAGCTTGTAGGCATATTTTCTGGTAGTTTGAAACAAACTTCTCCATTAAAGAGGATAATAGAAATGCCTTTTTATTCCTTAATAAATCATCATTTATGCTAGAGATTATTTTGGAAAAACTAGCTGCATTTATGAATTCACATTCTGAAGTTGAGTTACCAACGACCTCGATAACTTTTTTAAATATGTTAGATATTTTGTTATGCACTGTTTATGATAAAAAGCTTGTTCTTTAAAATTGTCTTGACTAATTTTATGTAGCAAGTTTGAATCACCGTTATGGTTTGCAGCGTTTGATATACGACTAACCCTTTCATTTGATTCAATTTTCAAAAGTTTTTTGTCTTGCTTATAGCTTTTCTTATTACAAAATATACATACACTCCAATTGGTAGAAGACATAGATCGAGTTAAGATACTCGTGACTAGACTCCTGTATTGAACAGTCCGCTACTTCATCATTTTGTCTCTTAGTAAACACCGCAATGTTGTGTTCACTTGTATAAGACTTGTAGCAACTTTTATGATAAACCATTTCCTAAATCATATTCACTAATAAATTTCAAGTAAATCATCATTATGCTTACCATCTGCAGCAAAAAACCGCGATTTACTGTTATGAGTAAATAAATCAACTGTTTCATTACTGCTTTTCTGGCAAATTACAACTTTTTCTAAGATTAAACTTGGTTTCAGCCGCTTTGCCGTACCAGGGCCAAGTTTCAACGGACTTCCCTGTTGTGCCATCTTTATGGGTTAGGCCAGACCTCAATTTCTAAAAATAACTTCCAACTAAATAATTTATTTTCCTTTTAAATGAATAAAACCAAATCAACACAACCTCAAAATGAAACAAACAACAAACAAAAATATCTAAGAAACCAAAAACTTTGAACAAATACAAGTAATATCAAGTGATAATTGCTATATAATAATCGAACATATGGTGCGCTCGAAGTTCAAAATCAATCAGGTTAATAATATTAGATTAGCCGCACCGGACACGACTTTCCGGAAAATTAAGTAAGATTGTATTTTAATAGTGAATATATTGAATGTTATTTTAAATCTTTTTGTGAAATTGGTTATGAAAACAATTATGTCACTGAAAAGAGTATTTGCTGAATTTTCACGTTGTGTAAATTTGTTCATAATTTAAAGATAAGTGCGTTCTTGTAAAGTATTGAAATCCGGTGAAGCGACAAAATGTCCAAAGATTTAGAACTTTGTATCTTCATATTTTTTTAACAAATGACTTATGATGTTAGTTTTATTGCTTATTGAAAAACATATTATATGTGCTATTTAAATCCTAATTGGCAACGATTTTAAATAAAAATGGCCGAAATTACATGCCTCGTAGAGTCCACATTTCATGTCATTTTTGCTAACACAATGGAAAATTAAAACAAGAGGCTCTCAAGAGCCTGTATCGCTCACCTGAATCTACTTTGGTTTTTGAAATCATATAAAAAAAAGATAAAATTTGGTTTAATATATGTAATATGGCATTCCATTCTTTGATTTTCTAAAAGAAGACATTTGTATGCATTTCCCATAGGGTCCATCATGTTAAAGTAAGTCCTTCGCTGGCGGCCATCTTGGATGTTGGATGGGCGACAAAGTAACAACACTTCGTCAGCATCTCATAAGGAACATTCATGCTATGTTTGATTTCATTCCATGCAGTGGTTCTCTAAAAGAAGACATTTGTATGTATTTCCCATAGGGTGCTATGTTAAACTAAGTCCCTGGCTGGCGGCCATCTTGGATGATGGATTGGCTACAAAGTAACAATCCTTGGTCAGCAACTCATAAGCAGCATTCAAGCTATGTTTGGTTGCCTTCCATTCAGTGGTTCTCTAAATAAAGTCATTTTGTATGCATTTTCCATAGGGTCCTATGTTAAACTAAGTCCCCCGCTGGCGGCCATCTTGGATGTTGGATAGGCGACAAAGTAACAACACTTGGTCAGCACCTCATAAGGAACATTTATGCTATGTTTGGTTTCATTCCATTCAGTGGTTCTCTAAAAGAAGTCATTGGTATGCATTTCCAATAGGGTCCTATGTTAAACTAAGTCCCCCGCTGGCGGTCATCTTGAATGTTGGATAGGCGACAAAGTAACAACACTTGGTCAGCACCTCATAAGGAACATTTATGCTATGTTTGGTTTCATTTCATTCAGTGGTTTTCTAAAATAAGTCATTTGTATGCATTTCCAATAGGGTCCTATGTTAAACTAAGTCCCCCGCTGGCGGCCATCTTGGATGTTGGATAGGCGACAAAGTAATAACACTTTGTCAGCACTTCATAAGGAACATTCATGCTATATTTGGTTTCATTCCATGCAGTGATTCCCTAAAAGAAGTATTTTGTATGCATTTCCCATAGGGTCTTATTTTAAACTAAGCCCCCCCCCCCCCGCTGGTGGCCATCTTGGATGTTGCATTGGCGACAAAGTAACAACACTTGGTCAGCACCTCATAAGAAACATTCATGCTATGTTTGGTTTCATTCCATTCCGTGGTTCTCTTAAAGAAGTCATTTGCATGCATTTCCCTTAGGGTCCTATTTTAAACTAAGTCCCCCGCTGGCGGCCATCTTGAATGATGGAACGGCTACAAAGTAACAACACTTGGTCAGCACCTCATAAGGAACATTTATGCCATGCTTGGTTTCATTCCATTCAGTGGTTCTCTAGTAGAAGTTCAAAATATAAAAAGTTAACGACGACGACGACGGATGACAGACGACGACGACGGATGACAGACGACGGACGCCAAGTGATGAGAAAAGCTCACTTGGCTCTTCGGGCCAGGTGACCTAAAAAAAAACTGCACAGTACAACTTTTTGACGAGCAGTCTAAAATTAAAGTAAAATCATTTCTCTAGATGTACACCAATTTTTAGACGTATACCCTAAAGTGAAATTAAACTCTGTTAATAATCGCGTTTTTACTATTCCGTCACCGCACTTTTTTAAGTATACTATTGTATCCACAAAGATTTTTTCAGATAAATATGTATTCAAAGTAGGACAATAACTGGATGTTTAAGTACATGTAAATTATCCTTGATACAGCTGCCCTGTAGTAACTGTCTAACTATTATGTCAAATTACAGCAACTTGTCGTGCTTTTACAGACGACTTTAAAGTGAAGTATGGCGATGGCTACCTAGTGAGACAATTAGTGTATTCATCTACTCGATATCATAAGACATTTCCAGCTCTTCCTGGTACTTGAGCCATGGAAGTATGATTGAAAAATTGCTCAATTCTAATAAAGTGTCGAAAACTAAGCATTTGAGTAGACACAAAGGATATAAAATTGAGAATGGAAATGGGGAATGTGTCAAAGAGACAACAACCCGACCATAGAGCAGACAACAGCCGAAGGCCGCAAATTGATTTTCAATGCATCGAGAAACTTCCGCACTCGAAGGCGTCCTTCAGCTGGTCCCTAAACAAATATGTATACTAGGTTAATGATAATGGACGTCATACTAACTCCGAATTATACACATGAAACTAAAATTAAAAATATGTTTGGTTTTATTTAACTTTTAAGATATCAAATAAATAATATTATTGAATTTCTTTTCAAATAATTTACCCAATAAGTTTTCTCATTTAAAACATTTGACATAAATGTTCAAGTAAATTTCAAAATTTTCCAAAAATCTCAAATAAAAAGTCCAAATATATTAATCACCATGTTTGACATTGTAAATATATATGATCTATCGGCACTTTGACTGATCTTTTCATATTTTTGAACAGCACGGTATTTTACAGCTTTATTACACGATTAGTCTGTTTTGATATCGACTCGAGGCTTACAATATCGGTTAATAGTCTTCTATGGTTCTTTGAATTCGTACGTGGGTCTTTGTCACTTTTTTTACACGAGCAGTGTAATTCAGTTTTAGAAAATCTCGATGATGCTGCTGAAGATATCACCTTCTTCTTTACTTTCTTTGAATAGACGACTTATTACTTATTATTACGGTTGTTAATTGAGGGTTTGACGAATGATGCCACACGAATTCCGAATATTTCAGATACACTGGACCAGTGATTATTAAATAAAATTAATTTTTAAATATAACATTAACAACTCTTTACTTTTTTCTGTGTCACATTGCTATTGATTTTAGTAACGTTTTTACTTTAACTATTCAAGTCTATTTTAGTAGGATCTATTTGACGAGGCTCAGTACTTATACATCCCGTTATTGTGATATGGAAACACCGATGCAGTGTATTTTGCAGAAATGTCTTTCATTATTTTAACTTATGTGTAGTATGAAAATATTTTCCCAGTTCACATCTACGTTTCAATTTTCTAATGCACATGGTGCAATCAAACTTAGAAATATAATTCTGCTAAAACACTGCTTCACATCTCGGTATTTCATAACTCGTGCCCGTATATGAAAATGTTGCCCTCAAATCATCTTCTGAATGAAATATGTCTTTCTCTTTCGTTACAAATACTTTTCTGTCTCAGCTATCATTAAATGTCGGAAAATAGTGTTTCTTAAATATATTCTTGATGAATATTTCTAATTAAAAAATAATAAATTCAAGTAAACCTATGTATTGGTACTTCTTAGAATTTTACACATATATTCCTGTTTTTGTGTTGACTGCAAAAAAATCGTGTCATTGTCATTTAATTTACTCAATAATCATATTTTCTGCAACTATCAGAACTATCGTGACTTGCGTTTGTATACCAAGAGCTACCAGACTTTTTAGACTTTCAAGTCTTAACCGATTTAAACTTTTGGACATGAACACTGTCGTCCGAGTCGGAATTTGAATGTTGTATTGAATTTTGAACTCTTCTTTTTTAAGGTTTATGATCCCTTCTGTGGCCTGTGAATTACGCAAATTTGAATAATAAGGATGGCCCAATTTGTACATATTCCAAGGGGGATATTAGTGCAAAGCATTATTACTTACTGTTTCATTGCATTTATTAAAAACGGGGAATTTGGTGAAAAGATCTGAAAATAAAACCAAAATTTTTATAGAAAATCCACAGACTTTAAGGTTCACCATAACAAATGAACAAATATGGCCGTATTTTCATCTCAAAAATGACTCTGTGTACAGACTTACCTGTGCAGTTTGGAAAGTTTTTATGCCTAGCATCTACTAAGGCTATGGGTTTTTTTTCTGTGCAAACTTTTTTTTTCGCCTTCGGCGAAGAACAATCTATTTTTTTAGCGACAAACCGAAGACAATCTTTTTCTTTCAATTTTAGCATTTATACATATAGTGGCAGCTGAGGGTGAAACAAACCATTTTTTTTACTCAGGGTCTAAAACAAATTATTTTTTTCACCAAAACCTGGAAAGAAACTTTTTTTTCCCAAAAAAAACCATAGCCCCCCCCCCCCCCCCCCCCCCCCCCCAGAAAATCAAATGGTTGCTGTCTAAATATATAAAAGTTAAATGTATGTTGCATATCTGAAAGATAAAATCTTTTTTGGAATTGAATGGGCATTTGTTTCCCCTCCTTCATAGTCGGAAACCCGGTTGAAATAGAACAAAAGAATCGAAGCTCTTTGTTAGAGAAGGCGATAAATGTGTACTGTATTGTTTACTATAGTGACAAAAATTTTTAAAGTTAATAGTAACAAACAAAATTACAATTTTCTTCTCACTTACGAGGTGTTTTATTTTAACAACACCATTTGCATAAGTTTTCAATTTATCTGGTACATAGTTAAGCAGAACCATTAGATTTCAAGTCGACGACATGGGTATCTATCAAGTTGGATGAAGAAAATGCATAACCTCCGATTTTTTTGAAAAAAATTACCACGGACGGAAAACATATCAACAATCTATTAGTTCAAAAATTTTCGTGTTTGCCCTTCCATTATGTGACTCAAGAAAAAATTCCAAAAAATGGTATATCGAAAAGAGAAAATCGAGTGCACCTTTTTATGTTAGGGCGTGTTTGAGTTGAATATTTTGTCTTGATATCGTACAAAGTAAGATTATTTCATACATCGTCTCGCTTCAGATTTTATTATTTTTATATATCAAAGCTACAGATTGACTTTATAGCACAAAAAAATATCAGTACTAAAAGATGAAATATATGGGTCAAGTGAAATACCTATCTAATGAATCACAAAAAACAGAGAAGGTGTAGCAAAATTTGTAGCGCGTCATCCCCACAATGGCTTCCATTTCTACGATTGTGAAAATGATCTGGCGTAATGGGGAGATAATTCTGACGAGGTCGAGTCCTGACTGTTCATAAGGTGTAAAAATAAACTAAGTTGGGATATAACTTTGAGATGCTCCCTCTCAGATTTTTGGTTTGTATTGTTTTGATTGTCCTTGATTGGACATGGACAATAGATATCTACACTTCTATAGGTGAGTACTGAGTGGACGGTTTTAAAAGCAATTCAGGTGTTTGTTTATTTTACACAATCTGCAGGAAGGGAAAAAAATGCCCATCAAAATCCCAAAACGATTTTGTAATTTTGAAACACAAAATGCATTTAAGTTTTATATAACAAAACAAACAAACAAACAAATATTTTATTTGCCAATCACGGCGCCTAGAATGAGCAGAATAATTATAATATAATTTTCAAACATAATGTAAAGTAAATTCAAAATAGGTTAAACAAAGTACATAATATGATTGATTTTGATTTAGTTGATTGATTCCGGGGTTTTCTTGTCAGGATATACACCCGTAGTTACTTTTGTGGGCCTCTGGTGAAGGAAGTAATAATAAAGATCATAATGGAAGTTCATTAATTGTATTATTTCTATTTAAACAATATATCAAATACAGCGGTTCAAGAAACAAAATACGTTAATAATTATATACAATAAGTAATACGGCAAGGTGCATTACTTGCACTAAGATTAATAAAACAATTGCTCGGTGCAAGAAAATCTACTTGGTGCACGGCATTCAAATACTCAGCTAACCGGGGCTCGGTGCAGCAAATCTACTTGGTGCACTGCATTCAACTTGAATACTCAGCGTACTCGGTGCATGCAAATCTACTTGGTGCACTGCATCTAAAAACTCTCACCAAGCAACTTTACTTGGTGCACTGCATTACTTGGTGCAGGAATCTACTTGGTGCACTGCATTTAAATACTTTCACCAAGCAACTTTACTTGGAGCAGCAAATCTACTTGGTGCACTGCATTTAAGAGAGACTGCTAACTGCATGGAGGTTGTTGGAGAGAATCTCAACGTAGGAACATGCGTTCCTTATTTTATACAACGTGTGACGTAAAACACAAGTTCTTCATAAACAAGAACACGTTACGTTACATTTGGCGCGCTATACTGAAACTAAGTATAAACAAATACAAAATGAATAATTACACATATAAATAGAGTCGATATATAGATTTAAAGAAGTCAGCATATAATATAAGGTCAAAGTTAGCTATTTCTTCTGTAAATTACGAATCAGAACACAACAACGGACATCTGCGTGTATCAAGTGTGGAACGAAGACCACAGTAAAATATCAGCTTTCAAATCACCGGGGCGTAACACTACCCCCTACCTTATATAAAAAGGATTTGTCCTCAAATATGAGAGTATGTATGTCATGCGGATGTCATTTCATAATGTAATATAAAATAAACACAAAAAGTCTCACTTCGTTAGTCTCTTGGTGTAAGATAAAACAATAATGTTTAGTAAGAAACACTTCATAGAAATAGAAATATAATTATCCATCATTCAACCATGCAGGTATTTCCACTCTTCAGACCGTCTTCCTCTTCCTGTTCATTGTCTTCTGTAAAATGTTTAATAGGATTCGATAATATATATCTCTCTTGTGGTGAGATAAAAAGTTCTTTGTTGATATCAAAGTTCAATAAAATGTTAAAGCTGTACAAGTTTCTTTAGTGATATTCATTAAATGGTTGACTCGCCGTTTCAAGTCTAGTTAAAATCAGTTTATATGTACAATTCTTGTTATGGTTTGCACATAAACAAAATATATACTTAAATCCAGTCGCTGATATTACAATTCGATATCCAAATAAGCAATAGTATTCCACAGACAATATACCAGTCACAGGACCATACTGAAAAATCACCAATACTCCACAGATATTCTCATCACAGGACGTACGGGTAACACCCTTAAAATATATGTCTTCCACAGACATTCTTTCGTCACAGGAACCGACTTCAAAAACAACATAAGCAACAGCATACCACAGACAATATACCAGTCACAGGACTATACTGCTCCTAAAATATGGTATTTCACAGATACTCGATCACAGAATATACACATACAAAATCACCGGTACTCCACAGATATTCATCACAGGACGTACAAGTAAAACCCTTAACATATATAAGTTTTTCCACAGACATTTTCTGTCACAGGATAACTTACAAAATACAACAGCAAACCATTATTCTAATTCATGATAACATGAATATATATCAGCGACAGCATTACTAACAAACCATTCATTGACTTGTATTTAGTCTAGATGTAACTTACATCCGATACAATAGCATAAAATAAGTCTGGTTCCATGGCCTCATTTTTTACTCATGAAGCTTGACTTATGCTATTATTTCCGCATCGGGTATAATTACACAGACAATTAATTATTTCTGCGTGCAGTGTGTTTTTATTGTATAGTGGTAGTTTGGATCACTACTAGTTCTTGCAAATTTTACTTCAACAGCATTAGATCAACGACAGGAAGACAACAACATTCAGCAAGCTTTTGTTTCTACTTTTCAGCATATTTCTGCATTACATTCAAGAATTAGATATTTAAAACATTTTAAAACATAAATATTAAAACACATAATACGAAATCAATATTTATAACTTTATCAGTTATTCTCTATAAGGACAAGTTTTCTGACATGTCCCTTTTCACCACAGCGAAAGCATTTATTGTTTGACTCGACAGACATTCCAGTGACAGCGTTATTTAAGCTATGATACCTTATTCTATCTGCTTGGTTAAAAGTATCAAATCTAATAGCTAAAATTTCAGCATCATTTATATTTTTAGGCCTTGCTTCTCGTATTCTAAGACGCATTTCAGGGTCATTTAATGAATCTATAAACCGATCCAAAGCCAGTATATCAGTCACAGAGGACGGGGCACCAGGATAAGCACAGCGAGTCATTTTTTTAATATCTCGACTGAGGGCAGATAGAGATTCATTATCTTTTCTTACTCTAGTCTGTAACTGAGCTCTGAATATTTCAGACCTATGAACTGAACCAAATCTATTATGAAGAACATCAACTAGGCTATCAAAATCACGTCTTTTAAACTCATCTAATTCATTTAAAATGGCTCTAGCACCACCTTTCAAACTGCTAGCTAGACATAGTGACATTGTTTTATAATCCCAACCATTAACTTCAGCTAAAATTTGAAATTGACTGAGATATTCTTCTATATCATCAGTACCATCATAAGGTTGTGGTTTCATATTAACTTTGTGTTTTTGTGCAACACCAGCATGATAACTTGGATGAGATTGCATACCCCTAGTATTTTGACTATTATTGTAGTTTTGATAACTGCATGTTTCAGAAATTGAAGGTATACATGTTGTATTCTGGAGCGGTTTTTGTTCTTGTACTGCATGTGTTTTTATAATTTCAGCTTCTGGAACAATAATTTCTGATCTTTCAGATTGAATTTGATCAGATTTAGACTTTTGTTTATCAAACTCTTTTCTTAAATTAAATATTTCTTCTTTCAACTGTGTGATTTGATTTTGAAATCTGTCTTCCATCATAGAAAGATTTGCTGCATTTTGTTGTGTCACCATATGAAATGTATCTCTTATCTGATTTGTGAGTGATTCAAATATGTCTCCTACTGCAGGTGAAATAGCTGGTAAACTATTAGATTGATTGTCTGTTTGAGTAGACTCGTAAGAACTCTGCGAACTTGTTCTCTCTGCATGTGTAATATTCTCCACTGTATCATCACTAGCAATTGATGATCTATCAGTTGGATTAAATTGAATTATATCAGACTGCAAGGAATCATCCATTTTAAAATGATTTTATTTTTCAAACTTCACCAGATAATTTTTTTTATGAATAAAAATTTATAATCCCACTTCTGACACCAATGTAACGTTCCGGGGTTTTCTTGTCAGGATATACACCCGTAGTTACTTTTGTGGGCCTCTGGTGAAGGAAGTAATAATAAAGATCATAATGGAAGTTCATTAATTGTATTATTTCTATTTAAACAATATATCAAATACAGCGGTTCAAGAAACAAAATACGTTAATAATTATATACAATAAGTAATACGGCAAGGTGCATTACTTGCACTAAGATTAATAAAACAATTGCTCGGTGCAAGAAAATCTACTTGGTGCACGGCATTCAAATACTCAGCTAACCGGGGCTCGGTGCAGCAAATCTACTTGGTGCACTGCATTCAACTTGAATACTCAGCGTACTCGGTGCATGCAAATCTACTTGGTGCACTGCATCTAAAAACTCTCACCAAGCAACTTTACTTGGTGCACTGCATTACTTGGTGCAGGAATCTACTTGGTGCACTGCATTTAAATACTTTCACCAAGCAACTTTACTTGGAGCAGCAAATCTACTTGGTGCACTGCATTTAAGAGAGACTGCTAACTGCATGGAGGTTGTTGGAGAGAATCTCAACGTAGGAACATGCGTTCCTTATTTTATACAACGTGTGACGTAAAACACAAGTTCTTCATAAACAAGAACACGTTACGTTACATTTGGCGCGCTATACTGAAACTAAGTATAAACAAATACAAAATGAATAATTACACATATAAATAGAGTCGATATATAGATTTAAAGAAGTCAGCATATAATATAAGGTCAAAGTTAGCTATTTCTTCTGTAAATTACGAATCAGAACACAACAACGGACATCTGCGTGTATCAAGTGTGGAACGAAGACCACAGTAAAATATCAGCTTTCAAATCACCGGGGCGTAACAATATTAAAGAAAATGAAGTAGGCAATTTGTAAATAATAAACATATATAATACAATATGACCAATAGTCTGTTATTCTGGTCCCTTTATTGGACAGCACACCTCGTAGTATATACTAATAATTTATCAAATGTAAAAGAAATAACTTATGTAAATGCATATTTGATCATACATAATTTTATATAGAGAAATCTAATTTAATATTGTGTTTCTGTTTATATTTAAAACCTCTAATAACTGACAAATTATTATCAAAATGTTTTTATCTTCATTTCCCATTAGCCAAATAAAAAGAGATTTGTTATCAAGTTTTGAAATATTTTTATTTTTACTATATATTTTGCTTAGAAAGGGATTTCTAACATTATCCAGAGTTTTACATGTTGAAAGAAAATGCATCTCATCTTCTATTTCCTCATTACAGAGTTTGCATATTCTATTTTCTAGTTTAATATTAAAATAACGACCTTTTTCTATTTCAAGTTTGTGAGCTCCAATTCTAAATCTTGTTAAAACACATCTTTGAATATATGGTAATTTCAATAAGTAAGGCTCAAAATTAAAATTTGGTTTAAATAATCGATAAGTTCTAAGTTTATTTCCAGAGGTCTTATTTTGTCTTTTATCATTAAATAATTCTTTCTTCCATATGCTGCAATACTTTAAATATAATTTCTTTTTTCACCATATTTCTAATGTTTATTTTAGATGAGAGCACCTGATACTCTTTTAAATCAAGTAATTTTAAGATAGCATCAATACTACTATATCTAGTGGATGCCAGGCATTAAAACTTTCCAAACTGCACAGGTATAAAGTCTGTACACTGAATAGCTTTTTTGTGTGAAAATACGGCCATATTATTTGTCCATTTGTTATGATGAACCTTAATACAGAAATTTTTGTTGTCAAATTTTAAACTCTACTTTTCTATGATGTGCTAGCTTTTGTTTACAAAAAGTTCTAAACAACCTTTATTTTCAAATGAACCTCGTGCTGTCACTAAAGTCGAGTGCACCCTAGAAGGTGTACTTGAATTTGTCCACATTTAGATTTGTTTTAACCAATATCTAAATAGTTATCAAATGTACCAGGATTATAATTTATTAAGCCAGACGGGCGTTTCGTCTACACAAGACTCATCAGTGACGCTCAGATCAAAATCGATCTATAGCCAAACCAGTACGAAGTTGCTAAATATGAGAATAAAAGGGGAAAGGCTGTGGATTTTATATAAAATGTCCGCATTTTAAGCATTGAATCAACACAAGGGTACATAATCCTTAAAGATTAGTTTGAACATTTGCGAAAATGCGAAGATAAATCAAGCTCACTATCAGAACTATCTTGCGCAACTTCCTTTGAATCGACTCAATCTATCAAGTTATTCTTTTTTTAAATATCCGACTTGTTTTTCTACTAATTTAGTCAAAACTTTTTTCTTTCTTAATTTTTCTAAATTAATTACCCTTCCTTTTAAAACTTTTTGAGTCCCTGACATCTTTCCTTCTAGCTGGTTTAATCTTCCTGGTAGCAGTTTCAGTGGACTTTACTTCAGGTGCACTAGACTGAAGCTGGCGTGGTCTGCTTGACCTCTCACCTACACTTTTCTCCTTGTCTAAATCATATTCGACTCCACAAATTTAATCTTCAAGCGCGTTTTAGGAATTGCCCCCGGTTTTCCATAATCGGCTTTGTCAAGCGCTTTTTTTCTTTTTTGGAGGCCTGCTCACCTCTAAAATATGCATCTAACATTTCTACGTCGTCGTCAGGTGTAGTCTCATGGTCAAACATACCGAGCACTGAGCAAAGGCCAGATGTCGCGTCCAATACATCGAGTATGTCCTCAAGACCAAAACCAAATTCACTTATTAATTTATATTTTTTTCTTGGTTTATTTCGGGTGATAGGCATGATTAGCCTCTTGACACGGCAACTTGAAAAAAATAATAAATTCTTGCAAAAAATGATTTGATAACAAATTAAAAAGGAAAATTAACCAACAAAATAAGTACTTACGAAAGATAAGGTTACTAAAGTTTAAAAGCTCAAAAGAATCAAATGAATTTGCCATGCCTCACAGGATGAACAGAAAACAGAAAACAGTACAAGTTGTACCATTGACTAAATGTAAAGAACCGAAATAATTCGAACAGTATAAAGTCTATTTCTTAAATCTCCTGTCACCAATTATATATTTTAAATTAATTAAAAATTGCACAAAAAACATCAAATCAAACGGTCTACCAAATTCCGTATAAAATCACATTTTACTTTTTTCCGTCGGACATGCAATTGGCGGGGTTTTATCTTTGTTGATTGTTTGGCTGTTCCACCTCTATGAACAGGATTTTTCTCAATATTGTGTACTGTTGCCTTCAAATTTTTCAACAATTTGATTAGCCTCAGACATTGCATCTGCACTTTATGATAGAAAGGTCAGATCATACAAAATGTTGATGCCCTTAGCTTTATCCGGGTTATAGAAATAGGTGTTGAGGAGTTCTCAGTTATAACAGAAATAGGTTTGCCAGTAACTGAAGAAACTTCCAACAAATCTGACTTATCAACAGCTTCAGTCAACATATCCAAGACTGTATGGCGCAACACTGTACATATATGTTTGCATGGTAAAAATTACTACTTTAAGTCATCACATGAGCAAGATAGTAGTCTCTCATTTGAACCCAAGTCAACAGCGTAATACATATTTGTTTAACTTTCACTCTTAACAAGCAGTTTATCCGTATTAATTTCGTCTATATGTTTCTCACGCAATGGCTAACTATATTTATTGGAATGTTATGCAGAAATTTCGGAATATGTTGGTTATATTGTCTGTATTAGCTGGTATGCTGGCAAGCGTCTTTTAACCCCAGACACACTAGACCACGATCGCACCACGGTCACCGCGATCTAAAATAAATTCAAATCGTGGTGGGGTCGCGGTATGTAAATTTTCGATTCTTTTACGATGCTACTGCTTCCTCATTACGCTTATTCTGCTACTTAACTACGATTATCAAGATCTTACTACGCTCACCACTTTCTCACTACGACCATACCACGATTTATCCTATCTACTTCTGCTTCTACTGCGATCATAGCATGCTCTCATTACGACCATGCTACGATCGTACCGCGATATTACTACGCTCTCAACAATAACGTCAACATCGTGTTCTATATAAATACTGTTTCATTCCTTCTATTTCGGATAAAAATGTGCTTATAGTATTCCGAGCAACTCTATAAAGTCATACTGCAAGGTCGAATATTTGTCACTAGGTGACAGGGCTCTACTAAATAGAGTATATGTCTTCTTGATTCTTAGACCAAATCTGTTAAGTATTTCATCAAACATCTCTGGTGAGATTATCAAAACATTTTAAGAAGTAAGGTTCATTCTGGATTCGTAACTCGTCCATCAACTGGTCATTATGACCTAACTGAACTCTCCTTTCTATTGGTAACCAAGAGGAACCCAAAAGGACCTACGCCGTCTAAAGTTTCTTATTCCTCTCTTCTACATGTACATGGTCTTATGTTTCAAGGGTTTATTTGAAATTGATGTTTAAACAAAACCTGGAGAGCTTTTATATATTTATGTAACAATGAGCATGACTAGAACTCGAAATAGTCGTAGTATGAACTTATTTATAAGTCGTTACAAAAGCATGATGAGAACGGCATGATCGTGCTAGAATCGTACTATGGTCTTGAACAGCGTGGTATAAACGTGATATAGTCGTAGTAAAAGCATGGTGGGGTTACAGTCAGAATGTGATGGTCGTAGTGAGGTCGTTGTAACATCGTTGTGAGATCGTAGCAGTCTCTCCGACTAGAATCGCGCTTTCGCTACGATGGTACAGCGATCTTACCACGACCACGACCTTACTTCGCTGTCACTACGCTTCTACTACGACCTGATTTCGCCACGACAGCACCACGATTGTTTTAAAGATTTGAACAAGTTGGGCACTCCCATCACAGACATAAAGACCTGACCACTACCGTACCACGACCTTACTGCGATATACACTACCGCACTACAATCATCAAAGATTGCATTTTTTTCAGAGACCGTAGTGCGATCGTGGCCTAGTGTGACTGCGGTTTTATATGAGGGAATCTGGTCCGGCACGATATCTTTTAACAGTATTTCAATCAGACTTAAAATCATATTTTACTTCTTTTCCGTCGAAGAGGCAATTGGCGGGTTCTTGGCTTTGTTAA
Source organism: Mytilus edulis (assembly GCA_019925275.1). NCBI lineage: Eukaryota > Metazoa > Mollusca > Bivalvia > Mytilida > Mytilidae > Mytilus > Mytilus edulis. The sequence continues at coordinate 39,775,703 of CM034350.1, forward strand.
TAGTTTGGCTGCATTACCTCTATGAACAGGAATATTCTCAATTTTGTCGACTGCAGCTTTCAAATTGCTGAGAAATTTTCCAAAATTTGATTAGCCTCAGACGTTGCATCTGATCTTTGTGATAGAAAGATCAGATCGTCCAAAATTTTGATGTTCTCCCTAAGCTTTCTCCTGGATACAGAAATTGCTGTTGAGGAGCTCTTAGGGATAACAGAAATAGGTGGGCCAATAACGGTAAAAACTTCAAAAAATCTAACTGATCATCAGCTTCAGTGGATATACCCAAGGCCGTGTGACGCAACACTGCAAATATATATTTGCATGGTAAAAATTCCTCATTAACGTCATCACATGATCAAGATAGTAGTTTTTCATTGGAACCCAAGTCAACAATGTAATACAGATTTGTTTAATTTTCACTCTTAACAAGCAGTACTCCTGTGAAAATCGTCTATATGTTCCTAACGCAATGGCTAACTACATTTCCTGGAAGGTTATGCAGACATTTCAGAATATATTGGTTTATATTGTCTGTAATGGCGGGTATGCTGTTGATTTAGTCTTTTATATGAAAAGAACTGGTCCGGCACGAAATCTGTTCCCAGTAATTCAATCAGACTAGTAATGCTACCTGTTCCAGTTAGTTTGATGTTAAAGTTCTCAATCGACCCATTCAATGATTCATCTACATTATTGGTTCTAACTTTAGAGTTGAATCCAATTTCAAGGAATACTCGGCACCATCTCTGCAAACGAAATTGAATAAATCATATAAAAAACAAAGCATGATGCTCATGGAAAGAACTCAATCGGTGATGTCACAATTAAAGAAAAATATTAGGAGTGGCAACGACATTTGGAACATGGCCGTTGTCATCTGCGATACAGACATTCCATTACGGCAAACAAGCACATTATGGCGTCCGTAAAACATTCGAAGGAATCTTATTTATTATGACTTAAAATGTTATCACTAGGAATCAAATGCTTCAAAAGATTCCCGGTAAGCAACAGCCCTCTATCATTAATTGTAGAATTTCTTTAAAATATTTTTTATTGTCATATAAGTAAAAGAGGGACGAAAGATACCAAAAGGACAGTCAAACTCATAAATCTAAAACAAACTGACAACGCCATGGCTAAAAATGAAAAAGACAAACAGAAAAACAATAGTACACATGACACAACATAGAAAACTAAAGAATAAAAGTTATGTTGGTTTAAACCGTTTCATTTTATTACCAGTATTTCTCAATAAAAGTTGCTTGAAATATTCTTAATCAAAGTCTTTAGTTTGTTAATATCTATACATGTGTTCATTTTTTGTGTATAAAACTTTATAAAACTTTATGAAAGAGGACAATGTATAAACTCCTTGAGAGTCGGTGTGATTTTATGTATAACTTTCTTTTAGTAATTGATTTATTTATTCGGACTTTGAGTCTACGTTCTGGGAAGTGTTGGAGGATCTTTCGTAAAGTAATTTTTCTTAATATGACGTGCCAGGCCTACGAAAATGTTCAGCATTGCCTTTTTCATTGCCGAAATCGTTACTTATGCTGTAACGGCTGGTACTCTACTTCTCACGCGCTTTGTCTCAACGTTTCGCCTTGGCTCTGAATTCTGCTTCACGCAATTTTATGGCGTAACATAGTCGTCCATATACTCCTCAACGACATCACAGCCGTACTTGTCAGCGATCTTTATGACCTTGTTAAGCTCTTTAGGTGCCTTTTCCAAATCCCCCGACAGTACTTGTCAGCGATCTTTATGACCTTGTTAAGCTCTTTAGGTGCCTTTTCCAAATCCCCCGACAGCTTTAAAGCAGCTTCGAAGACCGTACGATGACCCATAGTTGTTAATTTCTGTGTCATTTTGGTCTCTTGTGGAGAGTTGTCTCATTTTGGAATCATACCATATCTTCTTTTTTGTTAAATCTAAGGAACCCCACTCGATGAACGATTTAACCTTAAAAATTTCATCAGGGCGAAAAGAATTGAAGTTACGCAGTTGCTGTTCTCTTCAAACTTATTAAATTTCTACGTGTGGGTTATGAACAGTTGCTGTTTTCTAAGGCTTGTGAACTTAGCTTTAGGTCGATTTCAGAAACAATTTCCTTTTGTCTTGATAAGGCTGCATCTAGCTTTGTTGAAATAGAAAAAATGTGTACATTTCTTTCATAGATTCACAGATATGTCATGTCTGGTACAAGGAAAGTACAACAAAAGTGCAAAGCTCAAACTGTAATTCATCAAAAATGTCCAGTTTTATGTAGAAAATACATTGTGTTGTACTGTGGGTAGTATCATATATCTGGAAAAAAGTACAACCTACTATGGAAAGTGCGTCATCCGGAGGAAAGAGCTCGTCAGACCTTGGGACTGCTTGACTAAGTATATCGTGAACGTCAGATTCTTGCGAAATATAATGGCTGCACTTGTATCTAAATATAACTTTCGAACTCGCATTGGTGATTTCTCGATACTAAGTAATTAGAAAAAGGCGCCACAAGAATTATATGTACATGTAGGTCTTGATTCGAATTACTTTTTATTACGCAAAGAAAAGTAAATACAAATATTTTATTAAATAAGAATCATTAATATCGTTTTTTTTTAAGTTCTAGTTTATTAAAGATATTTAATTGAAGTTTGCAGACAAGCTTTATTGATAACTTTGACAGGATTGAAGGCATGGGGTATTTCATCTTTGTTTTATTTTCGAAGCTTTTTTTTCACAGCTTTAAGCGTTCGGTAAACTTGGATTAGAATTTGTTTAACAAATTGAGAAAAGGCAGGTTCACTTGGTATTATTATAAAATATTAATTTAAATGTTTTTTGCTTCTTTCCCCATAAAATTGTTAAATATTTGAGATATTTCTGTTGGTTTGCTGTATCTTCATTTACAATAAATCATAAAAAAATAATAAAGATGCGGGCGTTACCAAGAGGAAGAATCAAACGCACAAGTAGAAGATAGACTGACAAAATCATGTACGAAAAAACGGTCTACACGATTCTGCATAAAATTACTTTTTACTTCATTTCCGTCGGAGAGGCAATTGGCGGGTTATTGTCTTTGTTGATAGTTTGGCAGTTTCACCTCTATTAAACAGAAATATTGCAATCTTGTCGACTGTTGCCTTCAAATTGCTGATAAGTTTTTCAACAATTTGATTAGCCTCATATATTGCATCTACACTTTGTGAAAGAAAGATCAGATTATCCAAAATGTTGATGTTCTCCCTTAGCTTTCTCCTGGATACAGAAATAGCTATTGAGGAGTTCTCAGTAATAACAGAAATAGGTGGGTCAATAATGAGAGAAACTTCCAACAAATCTAACTGATCATCAGCTTTTGCGGATATATCCAAGGCTGTATGGCGCAACACTGCAAAATATTTGTTTGCATGGTAAATATGACTCATTCAAGTCATCACATGAGCAAGATAGTAGTCTCTCATTGAAACCCAAGTCAACAGTGTAATACAGATTTGTTTCACATTCACTCTAAACAAGCAGTTCTCCTGTAGAAATTTCGTCTATATGTTCCTCATGCAATGGCTAACTACATTTCTTGGAAGGTTATGCAGAAACTCGGAATTTGTTGGTTATATTGTCTGTATTAGCTGGATACTGGTAATTATGGGCTGGCACACAGCCGGTCAATTATGATATGTGTATGAGATTTTTACATGACTTTCTGTGGATCTATATTATTTTTTTTCTGTATATGCAAATTAAAGATTTTAGGTAATTGAAATAAATACATTTTACTAATTTTTACAAAAGAAGAAGATGCAAAAAAAGCAAAACTTTTAAATTAATATATTCATAACATGAATATTCATTGTTTTTTATGCACAGAATGCGTGACTCATAGTTGCGTAAATTCTCAAACAAGTTTATTTTTAGAAATGTAAAAAAAGTACCCGTACTTACAACGACTCGTAGTCGGAACATGGGAAATAATAAATAGTTTGCGTCTTTTGCGTACAGGTAAAGAATAATTTTTGAGAATTTTGTTTTCACTACATGATAAAAGTACTAGTGGCCTTATGTTTTTTAAAGATAGCAAAAAAGTAAACGGTCATGATGCATATTCAAATTAATTTCTGAATAGTTTAATGAAAGTGCTTCAGTTAACTGTGAATGTAGAATTTTTGGCAGTGTTAGAAATTGGTGAACATTCTAAAAAGCCTATCATTATCCCTTATGGGCGAGAAATACTACCGTGCCACATAAACGATCTCGGAGGTTTTTTGTAGGTAGCATGTTTTAGTGAATGCAAGTGATTTTCAAACCTCTAAAATATTCACTTGGTCGGTTAATACTTTGCAATTTTACTGCAATCCAACAGAAATGAAAACCTTTTGTCAAGGATTTCTCAGCTGTTACAAAAATAATTATTTGCTATACTGTCTGAATCTTTCTGATTTTTAGTTGTAGTATGTAAGAAGTTATTACTTTGTCGTTTACCCAATGAAAATGTGAATTATTTAATTTATGTACATGAGACAATATAAATATCAATGCATGGTGAAACCCAAAAATGAGACGTTTGCATTGTTGTCCCTAACCTTCAAGTCACCATGAGGCATTCAACATTACGCAATATACCTTATAACTGGTACATGTAGTAAGTTCAAGTTGACCCCGCGCATCGGTTTGGGCAGAATTCAATGTTGAATATCATATAAAGCTACATTCATATTTTTATGTCTGTTTGTTGATACTTTAAAATTTCACCAAAAAACGAATAGAGATGAAAACATTATTTCTCTGATTTCTCAATCCTTACTGAGAGGAATAATTTGACATTTGTTTGTTTTAAGATTTTTATACATTTTGTTCAAACGAATTGTTGGGAAAGGGATATAGTGTTTTATCTGTCCGTCAAAAAGTCCATCTATCTGTAAAAGTATAATTCATAGTTCCGGAGATTTGATTCAAAAATGCGTCTTGAATAAACAAGGGGTCCTGATAAAAAAAAAAGTGGTCATCTTGACCTTCATTTCATATGTAAGTGTAAAGTAAAATAAAAAAAAATACTCAATTCCGAGGAAAAACCAATAATCAAATGGCAAAATCAAAAGTTACTTGGTACAGGCATTTTCTCATGTAGAAAATTGAGGATTTAACCTGGTTTAAAGCTAGCTAAACCTCTCACTTGTATGACATCGCACCAAATGCCATTAAAATGACAACGATGTGTGAACACAACAAACCGAAATAATTATAGTTAAAAATGTCAAAAAGAGGGGTACAGCAGTTAACATTGATATAATCTTAATCCCTATAAAAACAAACAACTATGTAACAAAGAAGCAAAAAATTCATTCCTTTCCACTTTGCGGGTGCGAGTGCTGCCTTGTAGCGACATTAGCCTGCTCTCTTTCTAAATCTTCAAGGGTGTCTTATACGTGCAAGAGATATGGCTTTCTATTCACACGGGTCAGCCATTTATCATCCCCTTCCGATGGACTATCATCGTTTCTCAAGACTATACTCGCATACTTGCGTTATAGTCCATATCCGAGAATCAACTCGTGGAGAAATAATATTTTGTCAGTAGGTGCGATGCGTCTAATAATTAGGAGGGTAATAACAAATGTGTCATCTTGACAAAAATTCTTAAATAAGAAAATAATGTCAAAGCTGCGTGAAAGTCCATATCTGAGATGGGGAATACAAAATAATTTGTCAGTAGATACAACTTTGATGGTCACGAGTTTCAAATTCTTGAAAATGAATTATCTTCACTTAGGTGATATTGAATTTCATCAACTGCACAATTTAGTAATATTTTATAAAATTATTATAGCTAATTTGATGAGAACAGTTCCTGCCATTGTAGATTTAAGTCTACTCAATATACATATTTTTAATATTAGCATTTTGCACTTTTTTACACCAAAATCTCCATATTTCCGTCCTAAAAAAAACCATCTTGTTTAGTTGACCATGTATAACTCCTTGAGAGTCCAGGTGTTTACTAAATGTATAACTTAATAAGTGATGGGTTTATTATTTATCGTCACACTGTATATTTAAACATTTGTTTGTCCACTGTTCTGACACATTTGTGTGTAATGGTTAGAAATCGAAGCAATATTTGTTGATAAGATATGATAGAGAACTAGGCTGGTCATGAAGAAATAGACCATGATAATCAATTCCTTTGTTTGTAAGTCCAAATCCTACTCCGATCTTCTATTATAAAAACTTACCAAAGATACAGTTTTAGTACGCCTAACTTGCGCATTTCGTCCATTAAACTCATTAGTCACGCGCGAATCAAAACAGTTGGAGAGCTAAATCAATTACGATGTAAAAGAACGATACATACATTGTGTACTCTATTTATCCGAAATACACTGAATTGATTGATACTTTCTTCTTGTATAGATATAATTACTTAATGAACAAATGTACTTTAATTAACCATGCCAGAAAATATATCTGTGATGATGCTTTGATAAAATGGCTCTTTATAAGGATACATATACTTGGCTTAATTGTTTTTTATGACATTTTATTCGCTGTTTTATTTTCATTGGCTTTAGAAAGATCACCTACCATTTACTTAATGGTGTTTTATATTGACTGTGGGTGTTACTGTATAGTTATTTTGCACACAAGTGCATACGAGGGTATAAGTTATATGATTATTAGTATAGACAAAAGAACTTATATTTCTCGTTGAACGAATTTAGTAGTATTTTGAATTGTTAGATTATTGTTTATTAATGCATCGAAGACGTTTTTACATAGGGATTGTTCAAGTTTGACCAGGTTGGGATTGTTCAAGTTTGACCAGGTTAACTATAACAAATTATATATTAAGAATGCGATCTTATATAAAATTCAAATGTATAATAGTTCATTACCAGCCGATAAAACATTTAAGTGTCCACTTTCACATTTTATTCAGTTAATTTGAAAATTTAAATTAACAAAATACCGACCTTCAATGAAAATTCAAAACTGACAGTCCCTTAAAAATGGCAAACTAATGAGATTAATATACTCATCAAACGGATGAAAAACAGCTATCATATTCCTGACTTGATACAGACATTTCCTTATGCTTGCTAAACCTTTCACTTGTATGACAGTCGCATAAAATTTCATTGTATTGTCAATATTGTATGAGCAAAACAAACCGACATAATATGTAAAAATGTCAAACATTTGGGAACAGTAGTCACCATTTTGTTGTATTCTTAATCACCATTTAAACAAAACAACCATGTCAGTAATGAAACAAATGTGATGTAGGCACTATATAGACAAAAAAAACGTAGTCACAACGTAAAGTGAATACAAAAAAATAACACAGTACAATAACACAACGGCCGGATGTATAAAAAAGACGATGTACTATGAGTGCCAATGAGACAACTCTCCAACCAAATCACAATGTATAAAAAAGTAAACAATTATAGGTCAATGTACGTCCTTCAACACGGTGTCGTGGCTCACAACACAAGCTTTAAATCGTAACCAAAATGACTATTGTAAAACAATTTCAAAAAGGAAAATCAAATTTGTAATTCATAAAAAAGAAAAACAAGAAACAGTTATGAACCACACCAGCAAACGACAACTACTGAAAAACAGAGTCCAGTTCTGTTTTTTACCATGGTAGCAGAGGCCATTTTAATTCTTTCACATGCCAGTCAACATTTGTGTAAAGTTTCGTTCACTTTGGTCCATTGTCATATTTTTGATAGATTTTTACTGTTTCCATTGTAACTGTGTTCATCTTGCCTCTTCCAAAGTAAGGTGCACAACTTCAGATTGTGGTCGATGCTGGTGGAGTTTGTATTACCCGAGGGTATCACAAGCCCAGTCAGTAGACGGGTGTATTGCATTTCCGCTAATTTTTCAAAGTCCCAATGCTACGTTTCCGCAAATTTAAAGTATACGTTTCCGCAATTTGTATTTATTACTTTTCCGGAAATTTACCTGGTAAATTATAAATAATTGAATATATATTGACTTGAAAATTTTGCTATGTCCTTATACAGAGACAGGCGAAAGCAGTTTCCAAAGCTACCTAATGTAGATTAGAAATTCACGAGACATTAAGACAAATAGATTTGAACACTAACAAAATTGAAACTTATTTTAACTTTTAATTAGTCAATGATTTTGATTCGGGAATCGTTATACTTTCATGTTTCACCAACTTGGTATGTCTATGTAATGAAATGACTGATATTTTCATAGATGGCACATTTAAACCCTGTCCGAAATTTTTCTACCAACTCTGTTTATTCGATACATGGATGTAAAAATGGTAACTACATTCGTCTTGTATTTGCGTTACTTCCACTTAAATCCGAGGAATGTTACACGAAACTGTTGGATCGGCTTATTGATGTGTGCACTACCCGAAGAATAAATCTCCAGCCCGAGGTAGTTCATAATGACTTTGAATGTGTAATGCATACTGCTGTTACGAAAACACGAATAGTGCCGAGTCTTTTCATGCCCACTTGAACGAGCAGTTTTACGCTAGCCATCCTAACATTTTTTGTTTGTTTTTATCGATGTGTTATTGAAACTGCAAACAACATCTTACATAAAGATGAGAACTCTAATTGTAAAAGCACCCGTTTGGAAATGTGAAAAGAGGAGATGGACTTCCTTAAGTTCTTGAACAAAATACAAAACTTGTAAACGGTGAATGTACTACTGTGGACTTTGTGCGGCGTGTTGGCTACAAATATTCTGCCAGAACTGACTTATGAACTCATATCAAGATATTTCTGATTAGTGCTGACTTTTGAACATACGTTTTCATAGATTTAAATGATGAATAAAATTGAGAATGGAAATGGGGAATGTAAAGTTTACTTGCATGTTATGATGACCTTTGACTTACTTAATATTTATTTTATATTATGGCTTTGCTTTCGATCAACAGGTATTCCTCAATTATTTGCGGAAAAGCAATAATTTATTTTTTCCGGAATAGTTACTTTTTTTCCGGAAAAGTAAGATATTTATTTGCGGAAACGTAAACTTTTTTTTCCGGAAACGTCATCTTTTTTTTCCGGAAAAGTAATGCCAATTTGCGGAAACGTAAAACGCCGCAGTAGACATGAATTATTATTGATATGGTCATAATTATAAATTAACTGTTTACAAAACTTTTGAAATACTAAGGCTTTTCTACCTCAGGAATAGATTACCTTAGCTGTATTTGGCAACATTTTTAGGAATATTTGGTCTCAATGCCCTTCCAACTTAGTACTTTATTTGGCCCTTTTTACATTTTTTTATTCGAGCGTCACTGATGAGCCTTTTGAAGACTGGCCGTGCGTCAAATATGAAATTCCAATCCTGGTATCTATGATGAGTTTATTTATCCATATTATGGTAATATAGTTCTATCAGCATAGGTCCTTTCAATTCTATGAAATTAGCTGGTCAAAACGTGTGGAAGAATATTAATAAAGAAAAAAAAATTCGTACAATAACAATATGACACCCCAACCTTGTGTAGGGTGCAATATTTATAACTAAAACAGGCATTTACTTAGATAACAATGTCAGTACCTACAAGATATACTTCAAAAACATCATGTTTTGTTTGTGAAGTTGATCAGAAATATTCATCAACAACGTTTTGGTATCGTTCGATGAAATCTTTTAGAAAAAATGACCAGACGTTCTTTTACTTAAAACTGATTCTGAATATATTGGGTTTCATCTCTTATCATCTTGTTAATATTTAATACTCAATAAGATAAAGTAATTGGACATTTAAGTTCAGAATGGAAAAAACTAAATATGCTGTGTCTACCTTTGCATTTTGTATTCTTTTTTTAATATTTATTCAATTATAAAAACGTTCATAGCATTGAAGCAGCAATATGCTTGAGGTTATATGTACCACTTTAATATGACCACAATCATGAAACAGATGTCAAGCTTTATAACCGTACAAAATCATGAACAACGTTTAGAAACATATTTGATTTAAATTTCAAAAGGATTGGAAACTATTTTATTTTCACAACGGCGTAACTGAACTAAATGTGTCATTTTATTTAAATTACAGGATAAGTGTACTTTAATTAGATAATATGTCAACGTTATAATGCTTTGTAGATATATTCACGATTAGAATTATCAATATAAAAAAGATGTGGTCGACGCTTTTTACTTACGATCTCATTTATCAGCTATGCAATTGAGTAAAAGATATATTGAAAATGCTTATAAATGTTAGATGAACACCAATAATAACGGATTTGAATATTTTCAATTTAAGTTTAAGTTTAACCATTAAATCAGCTATCATTTTTTTCAAAACAATCGTACTAGAAAAAGTAGTTTACGTATGTCATGAACATTTAAGTATATTCGCATTGATTTGTTAACGTAAGGTGTTGTTTTTTTTCGAAAAGTGTAACAGGGTCCTACCGATGCGCAAACCCGATTCAAACCTTCGAAGATTTTAGATAGCGTTGTTTTCTCCTATGAAAGCTAGTGATGTATTATTGCGTCTATCTACGTTAAGATACCATTACTTAACTAATTTGGGGCAAGTAAAATAAAAAAATAAAGTTTTCAGTTAAATGATAAGTAAACAGGGAAAAGTTTCATAAAAACTAAACGATTCTGAATAGAAATCTTGTTGCAATGTTCGTGATAGTGAAATATACGACATCAAAGTTTGATAAAATCTTAGGTATCTTAGAAACAGGAAGAAGAATTTACGCAAATATGAAATTTTATATAAATATAAAAAAGAAGATGTGGTATGATTGCCAATGAGACAACTGTCCACAAGATACCAAAATGACACAGACATTAACAACTATAAGTCACCGTACGGCCTTCAACAATGAGCAAAGCCCATATCGCATAGTCAGTTATAAAAGGCCCCGACAAGACAATGTAAAACAATTAAAGTTTGTATTTTTTATTACTTAAATTAAATGTTTTATGTTAATGTTGATCAAAATTTAAGCTGGTAAAACATGTTGATTCTTTATGTTTGATTATCTCATAAAACTTTATGTTTATAGAACTTTTCTATCATTCTGCAATTGAGGTATAGAATGTCGTAACGAAGAATTATTTTAAAGACATTGTAAAAATCATTACAAGATCTTACTAGGACATTATATGGAAAACGAAAACAAAATCTATTGATATTACTGTTGTATTTGTTTGCGGTTTGAACTTGTAAATTTTCTTTATTGTTAATGTTTTGAGCTAGGAATGACTATATATGTGTATGTTACATTTTGCTATTAAAATGTGTATTGACCGAGTGCATGTTTATGTTGAAAAAATTTCACGTTGTATTTGCTGTTTACCAGCTTTAAAAAAAAGAATGTAGTATCATAAATATAAATCAATTTTTACGATGTTTCCCCTCCGAAACATGATTCATTCTTTTCCATGCATTTAAATGTAGAACACACATGTTAGTAACCAATATGATAAGGGTTTTGTTCTTCTCATATATTTTATGATTGTATTATACTAAACTCCTAACGGGAAGGATTGTGCTTGATTTTCATATGATGAAGACATAATCTTTCAATTAGTTTAATTGAGGTCTGGACCTGGCATGGTAGTAACTGTTATTAGTCCTTTATTAATTTATGTATCATTGTTATTTTTTTTTAGTTTCTTTTGTTACCTATTCTGACATTGAACTCTTGACTTCTTTTCAACTGACTTTTATTGTGCGCTTTGCCGTGTGTTTGTGTTTCTACATTGGCTAGAGGTATAGAGGGAGGGTTGAGAAATCGCCATTTTTAACCCGGCTCATTTAAGCGCCCGTCCGAAGTCGGGAGTCTATTCTATATACCAGTGTTAAATATGACGTGCATTATCACTGAACTAGTACAAGCGATAAAATAAAATAAGATCTTGGGCCCCGGTTTAGACACGAGCAACACGTTACTTCACAAACACCACCGCCTGTACGGACCTAAATTTAGAACAGAAACATCCCTCATAGAAATATTGAAACTTCCTGAGACAAAATGTTACTCAATTCTCCTAGAATGCAAACACAACAAGTATTTAATACATGAAGTCTGCGGTTGCGTAGAAAATAGAGAAAATTCATAAAAGTTCGTTAGATACTTACGCAGCCACGTTCATTCAGAAGATGGACGTTAAATCCGGTACATCGCATAAAGAGAGTTATTTGCAACCTTTTAATCAATCAATCGATCACTTATGCATATGCAATGCGTGTTTCGATTCCATGTGTTTAATACGTGGTATAAGATCTCATACGTCTCTTCTTTGTTTGTTCCAAGAGACGATATACCATTTATTTTATTAGTTATCAGTCAAACAACCAAAACAATTTATTTATATTTCATTTCATTTTTTCCAGTTAGATATTAATGTTTAATTGTGTGTAATTTTGACCCAATGAAAATAGGACAAAGAAAAGAGGAAATTGCATTCACGTTTTCGTGATTTCAAAAAAAATAATGTCTACCAGTATTTTGACCAGAATATTTTGACATCCAGTTCAGCTATGTCTACGTGGTTTAATGAAGTTAATGACAAATTTCTATTTAGCCTCTAAGTTACAAAACAAATTTTATAAAAACTCGTTCAAGGTTAAGACTTCATTTTACTGTCATTTTCAGATAAATTTCTTGCAATAGGATTGTTTTTTTTTTTTTTAATTTTCTCTCACAACAGTTACTGTAATACACAGCAATGGCTACGCTATTCTTCTGGAATCTTTACATCTGTTTAGCTAGAAGGCACCTTTTTTTTCTTGTTTGTCTAAATTTATTAGCAAACAATTTTAAAAAGGTTCCTTGTGAATTATTTCAGTACGGAAGTTAACTACTGAGCTGATGTGTCCTCGGGGATAATAGATCTACTTTAGCTTTCCTGATTTGTAATGGTCTAGGAGGGTCTCATAAAAGGTAAGGAGTGTATGATAATAACTCACTTGTACACAATTAGCATTTCCCGGACAACCTTTATCCCTTAAGTTTCACGCAAACAGTTTGGAAACCCCAAAAATATGAAACATTAACAACAAATTTAAATGACCTGGTTGCACAGAAAATCACTTAATTCCCCGTATCTCCCCATATTAGCAGCTATATGGAATTGGGACTTTTACTAAATTAATCTAAAAGTAGAATTCCTTAAATAATTCTCAAATTTCATATTTTTAATTTATCTTCATCTTTTGTAAGTTCCAAGTATCTGGGTTGCACTATGAGGAGTTTAATGCACACAATTGGTATTGTTTTTTGTTAATCTTTGCTGAAAAAGAGAAGCGAAAGATACCAGAGGGACATTCAAACTCAAAGATCGACAACGCCATGACTAAAAATAAAAAAGACAAACAGACAAATAATAGTACACATGACACAACATAGAAAACTAAAGACTTTTCAATTTCAATATACGTGTGCACAGTTTCTAGGGACATTGAAGGCTCTGTTTTGAAAATGAGTGTTTATAACACAAAATATATACCACCCAGACGTACTCATCTAATTTAAGCTGACCTAATACCCCTGCAAAAAAAAGCTCACAATAATTAACTTAGCTGATGAGGGTGCAAACGTATTTTTGTAAACCAATAAATCATAGGTAAAATCTTAAATCATGCCAGGATAGAAGTGGATGGTATCCATGAAGAATATAAGCACCGACTTTTGTGCACACAACACGTTTTTTCTGTAACAACCTTCACAATCTCAGATATGAACTTTCACGCAGCCTTTGACATTATTTTCTCATTTAAGAATTTTTGTCAAGATGACAACATATTTGTAACGTTCGGAGGACGTGTTTTTCAACAGACTGTCGGCATCCCAATGGGAACAATTTGTGCCCCTCTACTTGCCGACTTGTTTCTTTATTATTATGAGGCTGACTTCATTCAGGAACTTCTTAGGAAGAAAGATAAGAAGTTAGCAATATCCTTTAACTCTACTTTCCGCTATATAGATGACGTTCTTCCACTAAACAATAAAAAATTTGGTGACTATGTGGAAAGCATCTATCCCATCGAATTGGATATAAAGGATACTACAGATACAGTTAAGTCGGCTTCATATCTTGACTTACATCTAGAAATTGACAATGAAGGTCGGTTGATAACAAAACTTTACGACAAAAGAGATGATTTCAGCTTTCCAATTGTGAACTTTCCATTTCTAAGTAGCAACATTCCAGCAGCACCTGCATACGGGGTATATATCTCCCAATTGATACAATATTCCCGTGCTTGCATTTCCTATCATGATTTTCTTGATAGAGGGTTACTGCTCACAAGGAAGCTATTAAACCAAGAGTTCCAAATGGTGAACTTGAAATCATCCCTTCGTAAATTTTACGGACGCCATCACGAGTTGGTTGACCGTATGGAATAACCGTTTCACAAATGATATCGGATATGTTCCTTACGTCGCAACTACAATCCCCTTCCCTTTCATGAATTTGACCTACCGAATTAGACTATTTACCGGATTTGTAATCACATAAGCAACACGACGGATGTCACATGTGGAGCAGGATCTGCTTACCCTTCCGGAGCACCTGAGATCACCCCTAGTTTTTGGTGGGGTTCGTGTTGTTTATTCTTTAGTTTTCTATGTTGTGTCATGTGTACTATTGTTTTTTTGTTTGTCTTTTTCATTTTTAGCCATGGCGTTGTCAGTTTGTTTTAGATTTATGAGTTTGACTGTCCCTTTGGTATCTTTCGTCCCTCTTTTATAAGTTATCTACGTTCATATCCGAAGGTATGGATATTTTAACACCCTGAAGTACCCCAGTACACCATGAGGCGTAGCCGAAGGGTGTACAGGGTACTGAAGTGTGTTATAATATCCATATCTACGGATATGAACGTAGATAACGAATTTATTTCCCGGTCTTAGTCCGAATCGGGCGAGTTTTATGGAAATTCGGGTACAAAGTGTAACGTGAAAACAACGTATTTTTCATTATCTAAAAAAGTTTTATTGAAATTTGAAAATTTTACATATTTTTTACAGGGTGTAGGGTACTACCTTTGGTAGAACCCTACAGGTAGTCAAATGTAAGACGCTTTTAACACGGAGACAGAGAAACTGGATTGAGTCAAATTTGGCTCTCAATGTTGGGAGAGTTACGTCATAGATGGTGTGACGTCAACGTGGGTAATTTGCATAGCTAGGTCAGTAGACCAATTCCTGGAAAATCTGGCAGTCAAGTGATGCATTTAATGAAATGAGTGTAAATGATTGGCATAATAGGACAAACTCGTTAATGAATTAAAAATATTTCATTACAAACATCATGGATAAACACAGAATTCAATATTTTACAAGGAGCAATCATGGAACTAAGGAAAACTTGCGTGAAGTTCCCCGGGATTATGGTTAGCAACGTCCGGGGATATGGGTTAGCAACACCTTAGGTTGGTCCCCTCCGTAAAACATTCAGTATGCCTTCGGAATATACAAATATTGTCAAGAATTTCAATAACGGCCGGGAAACAGACTAGCAACACATAGGGGCTATGGGTTTTGTAACGACGTGCGTTAACCAATCAAAATCCTAGATATATACTAAGCAGGGGATAAGATATTATGTCGCATGTATTTTTCCAGCGATGCGCATACATATAGAGTAATGATCAAGAAATGAAAAACATTATAATTTTCATGCAGATTTTGACTTTCGTCTAAAGCGATAATATAATATGATTCTTCAACGAGGTGTATCTTCGCCCACAAGAAAACTGGCTAAATGTGTATTGCAGACAAATCTTCAAATATGAAATGTATTATGTTTTTATGGTACTCAAATTACCTATTAAGTGTTAAGCGATTTACAAAAAATGAAATACTATCAAATATTTTAATAAACTTTAAGAAATAATCTATCATCAGACGGCTTAACCTTTTCAATATCACTGTTTTTTTTAAACTGTGTTGGCAAGAATGTGTTTTCAACGAGGATTTAAATCTATTAAATGCATAAATAGGGAATATTTTTCATCAAAAGTTTGCAAATTATTGAAGACAATCTGCATTGAATATACATTTATTTAAACTTATTATCAGCCAGATTTGATTAAATAAATACTTTATTACATCAAACGATCAAAACTGCTTATAAGCATTAAAATAGAGAAATGCCAAAACTAAAAAACTGAAGTGAACTATAACGATTGACCAAGAAAATGAGGTCAAGGTCAGATGACACCTGCTAGTTGGACATGTACATGTACACCTTACAATCATTCCATACACCAAATATAATACACCTGTTGCTTATATTTATTAATACCGGAGATATGGACTTGACCGAAACTTAACCTTGTTCAATGATCCATAAAATGAGGTGGATGTCAAGTGAAACTGTCTGAAGGGTATATGGACCTTGCCAGGTGTGCCCATACCAAATATAGTTATCCTATTACTCAAGAGAGAAATTAACATCACAAAAAACAAAATGAAAAAATCTTTTATTTTTTTTCAAGTAGTCACTGAACCATGAAAATGAGATCAAGGACAATAGACATTTTGTAACATGAGGCATCTGCATACGAAGTATGAAGCATTCAGGTCTTCCACGTTCTAAAATATAAAGCTTTTAAGAAGTCAGCTAACGCCGCCGCCGGATCACTATCCCTATGTCAAGTGTTCTGCAACAAAAGTTGCAGGGTCTACAAGCGTACCCCTGAACCAGGACGACTGGATACCAAATCTCTGTAATTTAACATATTTAAAGGAAGCAAGATATTTTCATAAGTGGAGTAAGTTGGCAGACCTTTATTCATTGGGATTTTAACCTTTTTCATAAATAAGGTGAGTTGTTCGACTGATTGTTCAATTGGATTTTACCCTTTATTATAAATGGGGCGAGTTGACGTCGTTTCATATTTAAAAATCCTGTTCTAGGGTCATAAAGGGTAATATATAGTAATATACAAAGTATATTATAATGGTTCTGGGCGTTCTAACTAGATTTTATGAATTGCAACTGGTTTTTCATCTAATTTAAAACAGCTGCGATGTAAAATAGTTATTCCATTCCGACGAATGGGGTGATCTTACACTGACATGCCAAGTCAGTGGCGGACCCAGAACTTTTCATAAGTGGGAGGCCGACTGACTGACCTAAGCATGGTTGAACAAGTCAAAACAGTTCAGTTAAAATGCTCCAGAACACAAGATTTTTCTCATTTTCGGGGAGGGGAGGAGGGGCTACCTAAATATTTATTACATCTATATATTTTAACTGACCCTGCAGGCTTGTACATCCATTTAGTTAGTTTCAAACCCTGAAAAGTAGAATCCGGAATACCCTGTCCACTTCTTCAAGCATAATAAACTCATCATGCATGGCGCTCGAAAAAAAAATGTCGAAAAGGCCAAATAAAGTACGAAGTCATTGAGGACCCATGTGCCATGTGGGATCATGTGGGACATACCTCATCTGACTTTCTCTCTCAATTTTACCCTGTCTCCAATTGTTTCTGTTAAGCTTTTCAATATTTCTAAACTGTCTATTTTGTTCCTTCTAAAATTTTCTATTAAGGTTGCGAGATCAGCCTCCTGCAATATTTTCGTGACAATATCCGCCATGTCCATGTTTTGGCGCCAACTTCTGTATCCCGATTTGTCACGTGGTTTTACCTCATCAAGTAATGACATAACCACATCAAAAACGGGAATAAACATAGCATGCAGTGTAATGTCAAAGCCTTATAAAAAACAAACCACCATCATTACGAAATAACAGAATCAAATCGTGTAATGAAACAACTGCATTACGTAAATCCATATAGACATCAAGTAATGTTAAAACCACATTGCCTAATGGCACAACCACATTGCCTAACGACATAATTGTAAAGCAAAATTATATCCGGGTGAAATTTGATCCGGAGGAAAAAATGTCACAGTAGTTGTTGTTATTTTTTTATCCTGAGGAATCTATTTCCCTGGGATATTTTATCCTTTGCCGTGAAATTCTATATGGGTGTGTTAACTTATTGAATAGTTATAAGAAAAAAATTATCCTTTGAAAATACAATGAAATAATAATAGTGTATTTGAAATAAAGCAAAATTGTTAAAAAAAATATATTATAATGGTAAATAATTTCACAAATTATCCTTGAAAACATTTCCCTGAAATATTCAAGTCTTTTTTTCTTTTAAAAAGAAAATTATCATGAAACATAGGGAAGAAAACCAGAAGTAATTTCAAAGATCGTAATTGTAAAAATAATATCATGATTAAATAAGCACGATAAGGTTAGTGAAATTCATGTAAAAGTGAGTTGTTTTCAGATCTCAGTACAAATATAAATTCAAAAGTAAGGTAGAAATATAGTTGCATTACTACTGTTAACAGTAATAGAAGAATTTGATTATGATGATATTTTTAACTATATAAATAGTTTTGTCTGGGGACAGAGATGTAGTTGTTGATTATATGGAAATCAGATAAATCATAGCATAACAATATATTGGAACAATAGCATGTTTAACAGCTGGATAGTTTTTACCTGTGAAATGTTATCTGTCTTATTAAATCAAGTTGTAAGTCATCTTTTTATATAAATGAATATATAAAAAATAAGATTCAAAGAAAAATTTCACTATAAAATAGATTCAGAAATATATTATATTAATGTCTTTAAAATATAAATTGCTCATAATTACCTCCCTTTGATAAATTATGCAAATTTAGTCTACCTTTGTGAAACATTTTATAATTATAGTCAGGTATATATTGATTGTGAGTAACTTACATATTAGTTAATGGGATGCTATTTCACACGGTTCTGTGAAATATAGTACGGCAAATATATACCGGTACATACTATCCGCATAACACAGATAGATTTTCACTCCTCTGGAAAAAAATCAACCTGTGAAATACCATGCATGGAAAAAAATTACCGGGACAAATTATCCTCAGGATAAAATATCACAGAGGAAGAAATAAACCGTTACATAATCACATTAAATAATGTTGAAAACATATCAAGTAATGACAAAACCATAACAAGTTATTACTTAACCCTATCATGTAATATCAAAATATCAAGTAATGACGTTACCATATTGAGCAGTATCAAAACATCATTAAGTAATGTCAAAACCATATTACGTAATAACAAAATATCATCAAGTAATGATCAAACCACATCACGTAATGTCAGAGCACCACATAAGACAGCTGTGGCGTTCCATACTTACACAACACCGAGTTTAGGTCAAAGTGAACACGCCCTTTTTCACCTTCTTAATCGATTACTTTATAATGTATGCATATCATTTTAAGTAGGTGTGAAATTACACGTGTAAACAATTTGGAGTATGATTTTAAGTTCAAGTAGTCTATGTGATCTGGTCCAAATTGAAAAGGTAAAAAATTATAAAGTCTAGATCTGCAGCTATGAAACTATTATAAACTCGTCATAGGACTAAATTTTATATATACGCCAGACGCGCGTTTCGTCTACAAAAGCGTTTTAATCCAAAAAAGTAAAAAAAAAAAAGAAAAAAAAAAAAAGGCAAGTACAGTACGAAGTTGAAGAGCGATAATAAAGAGCATTGAGATCCAAAATTCCTAAACATGCAAGCATTGTGCCTGATATTCATATGATGCAGACATAATTTTTCAATCAGTTTAATTGAAGTCTGGAGCTGGCATGTCAGTTAACTGCTAGTAGTCTGATGTTATTTATGTATTATTGTCATTTTGTTTATTTTCTTTGGTTAAATCTTCTGACATCAGACTCGGACTTCTCTTGAACTGAATTTTTATGTGCGTATTGTTATGCGTTTACCTTTCTGCATTGGCTAGAGGTATAGGGGGAGGGTTGAGATCTCACAAACATGTTTAACCCCGCCGCATTTTTGTGCCTGTCCCAGGTCAGGAGCCTCTGGCCTTTGTTAGTCTTGTATTATTTTAACTTTTAGTTTCTTGTGTATAATTTGGAGTTTAGTATGGCGTTCATTATCACTGAACTAGTATAATATTTGTTTAGGGGCCAGCTGAAGGACGCCTCCGGGTGCGGGAATTTCTCGTTGCATTAAAGACCGTTGTTGGTGACCTTCTGCTGTTGTCTGGTCTATGGTCGGGTTGTTGTCTCTTTGGCACATTCCCCATTTCCATTCTCAATTTTACCCCTTAACATAAAATTGTCCTCATATTTAGTTTTCCTTTAATTGTTATAATTATTATCTGTTCATTTGATGTCTAAAGTAAATGCACTACGAAATAACTTTTCTCGGACCAGTGTTTGTTATAAGTTTCTTGTCTTTACTAACATCATTGTGAAGGTATATTCAATATAGTTTTTATAAGAATTCGTCGACTACTTTATAGACTATTCATATATTCCGTTCATGTAATCCTTAATCAAATTCTTGTTCAAATATTCCAATGCAATTCCAGAAAATGATAAACCTGCTGTAGATTATCTCTTTTAAAATAATACTAGTAATTCAACAGTGAACTGTAGAGCTTTTTCGTTTTCCTGCGACATTACATGAAACACCCATAGTCTCATTTTTCTGGTCACTTGAACAAAGCCAAAGTGTGGTATGCAATATGTAGGACAAACAAGACTGATTTTTTTATTTTTTTTTACGAACGCAAAACTTCTTAATTGCTTTCGAAAACCTTAGAAATTCAAAAGTATCACTTTATCGTATATCATGATAAGGTATTTATTTTAGATACATTGTATTTAAATTAAGTATTTGTTTTCAAAATTTTACACGAGTTCTTTTTTTTTTTATATTTAGAAATGTGAGAGGTATTGAGATTCGTTAAATTGCAAAATTTTATCTCTTAGAAATGACCACAACTATTAAAGTAATGCCAAGATACAGTATTTTAATCCAGATCTCCCCGGTTCGTACGGTACGACATCCTCAACAATGGGCGTCTGCCATATTTTTCAAATGTGTCGCCTTTCATCCTGGTCGACTAACTTTACAATACCCACTTTTTTGTTGTATCACTTTTTTTCACTCCCCCTGAATACTAGCACGGAATATTTTTCGCCTGACATTAGGCAAACAACAATTGATCAATCATAAATTCAAGATAAACGGATGTTTGAAAATGTGCACGCAAAAGGAAATATAAACATTTTTTTTAATATTTGGATATTTTCTTATTAAAGATAAAAGCTATTGAGATATATCCTGTTTAAACCGATGCTAATGGTAAACAGTAATAGCAAGAAAAGAATGTGTCTTAATCAATAGATAAACATTAAGATTAGTTAGGTTTATATACTTTACGACATTGGGATTCCCTTGATAACTTGCGTGCTCTGAATATGTTAAAAGGATATAATGTTACATATGACACATTGTCAAGGGGTAATATAAATCAGTTAAATGGTTTAATAGCAAAAAATCCAGAATCCACTAAATGAAAAGCAGTATCAAAATACATGTATTGAAATGTGAATTAATTCATTTAAATAATGTCATTCCTTTAGAAATATATGCATGTGTTCCGTTAATAGATAACAGTATAGACGGCTAAATCTGTAATTTTTACCTTTTGTGTCTATTGCCGATGTGACTTTGACTGAGTGTATGTCCGCATGTCAGATTATGCACCGTATCGCAGGAGACGGTCCCTGTCTCGCTCCGGTTTGGAGTTAATGCGATACTCTCGGGGTTTTTACTTTGATTTGTCTTTTCATTCTAAACTCTGGTGTCCTGCAAGTACAAACCCGGTGATAAGTCTAATTCGGTAAGTCACATTATAGGAAAAGGAGACTGGATTGCGATTACTCACAACAATTAGAACATATCTGTTGTCATCTGTGTAATAGATATTCCATAACAGTCAAGCGTTCCTTTCGTTTTCGAAAGGATGATTTCAACCTTACCACTCTTGGTTCAGTAACTTCATTGTAAACAGCAAATCTCTATCAAGGAAATCGGGATAGGAAATGCAATCTCTAGAACATTGTATCAACTGGGCGATATATAATAATGCAAATGCATATGCTGTTGGAATGTTTCTACATAGAAATAGAAAGTTAACAATGGTGAAGCTAAAATCTTCTTTTTTGTCGTAAAGTGTTGTTTTCAACCCACCTTCATTGTCAATTTTTAGTTGTAAGTCACTTCATGATGTAGAATTAACTGTATCTTTAGGACCCTTTTTTCAAGTTCAATGGATCTTTGCGTTCAATAAAGCCTCCAAACTTTTAATAATTCAATAAGAGGACATAATTTAATTTGGGGGGGACTGTGAATTTTAAAGATTATGTCAGCTTCTTCCTGAGTATAGTTGGTCTTGATTTCAATGATTGATTTCACACTTTTACAATTTCTTCGTTTGCTATATTGATATTGTTAACCTTCCATAACAAAAAGTATATGGCATGTCGCTTTTGTCTTAATCGAAAAATACAGTGAAAATGCGTACTTTGAAAAAAATGCCGTTTATATTTTTCTTTGCCAACTTTAAGTAATTCTGCTGTTTATTTCTCTCTGCCCACTTTCAGTGTTTTATTGAAGTCGAAATCTTGAATATCCTTTATAACATTTTTAAACTAAGAGGACACTAAGAATATCGTAAGTACTCAAAAATAAGCGCAAAAGAATGTAAAATATTAATTCAACGACAAGAGTGAATTGACATTTCAGTTATGTTGACTCACATGTATATTTATGTGAAAAAAAGCATGGACAATAGTCCCAATAAGGAATACTGTGAAATGTTACTAATAGGACTTGTTTGTAGATCTTGTATCGCTAATAAAACTGCTCTTTAAACGTTTTATTCTTTATTTTATAATCTGCAGATTCGTCAATTAAAATCTTTATTTCAGGACCTTTACTCCTTGGTTCTATAACTGTTTTGATTCGAGTGCTATTAAAGAGTGACATGAGTTATCATACTGAGAGCGCATTGTTGTATTTGTTAAATATGTTTTGATGTTTACTGTCTTTTTTATATATAGCTTACAAGATAAAAACATAAAAAGACCCCAAATATTGATGAACTGAAGAACAGAAACTTCTTGTACTTGTTTTATTAGGCAGAAAAAAAGAAGAGACGCTTGATGGTGTACACAATATGTTTTCATACTAGAAAGACTTGTTTAATGAGAAATTACGTCATTTCAAAATCAAGAAATGAGGAAATTTTATTTTTTTATTAGTGAGTTCAGCGTTATTTTGTTTATCGCTTTAATTTTGTATTATCCTTTTTTTTTAAGACCGCCCTTAAATTGTTCTTTGACCGATTTGTCCAAATTGTTTATATCCCGCAAAAGCAAAACATATTGTGTTATCACAGTCTTTTACATATTTATCAGAAATTTCTTGACTGCAAATTGGCAGAAGCTCTTTTTTAATGTCTGATGATGTATGTGTGTAACGTCCATTTTCATTGTTCAGATGATGGATTGAAGATGCATCAGTATCACACACGCAAAATAATGAAATTACTTTCCCATAGCATGTCCGGTTAATGGCATTTTTTCTGTTAACAAAAAAAAACAGACTAAATGTTTATAATTATTTAACAAAATGTTGTCAAATAACGGGCACATTTTCGTATTTCCAATTTATCAGTTCCATTCTTTTAGAAAATGTTGCAATGGTTGGAAGCGAAAATATTTTTTTTGGATCACAAGAACTGGTATTTAATATTCAAAATCCATTACTCAAGCAAATGCTTTCCATGTCCATTTCATATTAACATATCTTGTTTTTAATTTATAATAATAACATGAGGTTGCTGTATGTACGTTCACGTAGGTATACATTTTCTATACCTTCGTATTTTTATTTAACCTAATTTATACTTTATCGGGAAAGTGTATAAGCCATTATGTTTTACTACTTGCATAATTTTCTTAAAAATAAAAGACTACGAAAGACAAAAAGCCTACAAAACACCACACAGAAAACTAAAACTGTGACACGCGAACCCCACTAAATAAGTTTGTTAAAAAATGTTTTATCAACTTAAAGCAAGATTTAAATTTGGATTTTCAAAAAATGATACGATTATCAAATATACTAAAAAAGTACATATATAGTTAATGAGGATTCTATGTAAGAGTTTTGCACTTCCCTGTTTTAAGATTCATTTTGATCAACCGTGTAATCCAATATAATATTGTTAATCAGACACGAAACAACTTGTTTCAGCTTCATTGTGTTTTGTCTACAAATAACGTTTCCTATTACGAGAGCGATTTTTTATTCAATTTGATACATCATTTTGATGCATACTTTGCATGTTATCTGAGGAGTGTCAGTAATTTTACAATTCCTTTCTGCTTTCTTGGATCAAGTACTTGAGACTCTTTATAATGTGTTATGCATTGAATTATTTGGCAAATGATGATATTGGTTGTATTCTTATGAAGTCTTTACTTGATCATTGAATTCTCTAACAGATTAAATTATCATTTCCTTTTTGCCCTGTGCATTATATTCTGACATTCTTTTTTCCTTTTTTTCTGTTTAATAGTGTCCACATAGCCAGCCGCTACAAACACTGTTAAATTTATTGTACTACGTGTATAACTTTTGTAAATGTACTCGGTAAATATGAATCTCTCATGGTATAATATTGAACCAATCTCAGAATTAAATTTTTACCCGTGTGGTGCAGGATCTGTTACTCTTCCAGAGCACCTTATATCAGCCCCAATTCTTTTGGTGGGGTTCGCGTTGCTTTGTCTTATTTTTCTATGTTGTGTTTTGTGTACAATTGTTTGTCTGTTTTGTTTTTTCTGCCGATTTTGATTTTAATAATCCCTCTTGTATCTTTCTCGCCCCTCTTTTTAATTTGATACATCCAAAGCGATTTCCTGACAAGAGCTAATAAGTACGCGACTATTTCATTGACGATCAAAATTGACCTTAAAGGGAAAAAGCAGCCAAACGGGCAAATCTACCCTGAAAAATAAGAACATTAGTTTCATTGCTTATTTCTCAATGGCAATTTTTAAGAAAGGTGTATTAATTCACAAGTTTCTACATAAGAAAACTGCATGTACCAAAGTCAGAATATGGACACAATTATTATCCATTCGTTTGATGTGTTTGAGCTTTTGATTTTGTCATTTGATTAGGGACTTTTCTTTTTGAATTTTCTTCGGAGCAGTATTTATGTGATTTTCTTTTTATCAATTGTAGGTCATGTCAATTCCGATGAAATGACAACTGAGCATTTATACCCTCCCAGGTAAACAGTCTACAAGCTGCAGTGTTTAAAAGCGTTCGAAGCATTTCTACCTTAATCTTCTAGATGATTTCTCAAACCGCAAAATAGCTAACATCTGAATCATACATTATATGGATCAATCAACCTGCGCATCTAATATTGACTTAGGTCCTTGGAGAAAATGTTTATGGTATGAGTATACCAAATGAATAACAATCTTATTGCTATAATATATTGCCCAGTATCATTTAATATACCTTCAACTTCAAAGTTATTAAAATCTTCAAAGATTTACTAAAAAATTCAATTTTAACAGGAATATCATGAACCTCAACTTCAGCTTATTCAGAACAATGAACATTAGGTCTGCAACATAGAAAAAAATGTTGATCATTGATTTAAAACCTTTAATATTGAAACACATTTTCATGTGTGAACAATTTACAGAGTATGGTTATTGAACTTCGAGCAGTATTTATTATTGATGGAAAACTCTTAGCAATATTTAAAATGGGATTCCTGAATAGCAATTATCTATCATAGAGGTAAACAGAGAAAAGGGGGGATAACATTATCCAAAATATGTATTTGTCATCATTACCATACGTTGTTAAGAGTAACCTCTTTTTATTCCGATGTGAGTGGGCGTTCCTTCAGAAACTTGTCAAAATCAAGAACACTAAAGAAGCCAGGTCATTCCATTTCAAATTCAGATATATTGACGTCGTTCTTTCAATTTACAGTCATACTTTTTTATTGGGTTCCATTAATATATCGCCAAGGAGTAGAAATTAAAGAAACAATAGATACGGATACATTTCCCAACTTGTTCGGGATTCAAGAGCTTGAAGCTGCTATTCAGACTTTGTAAAACGTCACCAGTGTCTTAGCAGAAAGTTGATGAACTAGGGATGTGTCAAAGAACGTCTCATCGGAAGATATCAAGACCATGTTGATAAATATTCTATTAACTTCAAAATTATACACGATTGTTATGTCTTGAAGTATAGATTATGTGTTCTGACGTTGTTCATCATCTTAATGAATTTTATAGTATTTTTTTATTTGTCTTTTTGAATATTACTTTTACTGTTTTAAATTAGTCTATTTTTGATGATATCAATTTAACGTGGCTCTGCGCTCATACATCCCGTAATTGTGTTATTCTGCTATGGTAATTTATTGTATTCTTGCTTTGCATTTTTTGCTAATGTGCTTTGTCTATATGCCTTTTTGTGTTTGTTTGTTACATATATGACGTGGCTTTGTACCAATCCCGTTATTGTGATATGGTCAATTTTTGTATTCTTGTCTTTTATTTCAGGTAATATGCTTTTTATATGTCTTTTTGATTTTCTTTGTTACATATTTGTGTTTTAAAGTGATTAAGATTATAAAACAATGTTGACTGTTGTACCCAAATTTTTTACATTTTTACCTTTTATGTTTTTTTGTTTTGTTCACACATAGTTGTCAATGAAAAGGACATATATACAACTGCCATACACGTTAGAAGTTTAACTAGCTGTAAAACCAGGTTCAATCCACTATTTTCTACACAAGAAAATGTCTGTTTCATGTCGGGCATATGACAGTTGTTATCCGTTCGTTTGATGTGTTTGAGCTTTTGACTTTGCCATTTGATTAGGGACTGTCCGTTTTGAATATTCCTCGAAATTCGTAATTTTTGTGATTTTACTTTTTTGGTAGGCTTTTTATTTTTACTTCATTTTGGCTTTATCATAATCATAAGTCAGTGTTTACTACTGAACACCACTTTCCATACCACAAATACTAGCAAGCAATCGGAAGTAAAACTTTAATAAAAAAAAAACTTGACAAACGTCATCTATAATTTCACTTTATGTATTTCTTCAATCAATAAATATTTAAAAGTAAATCAGTTTATCACGAGAGACGAGAGTAACCGAATTTTGTTGAAGAAAAATAAGGTACGAATGCGTATAATGAGAGTGCATAAACAGTTCAGAAGTCTATTATTATTTCCTTTCGCTTTACAATGCAGGTTGGTGGTGTTAATTATCAGAAATTATTTCCATGGATGTAATATCCTGAAATGACAATGATTTCCGCAAAACTTTTCCCCAGAAGCTAAAAGATAATTCTGGAACAAAATAATTTGTCAAATGCGACTGCTAAATTATATATAACTTTTTTTTTAATTCTGTTTTTTATGAATGGCAAATATGAATGAAAGGAAGTGTAATGATATACGTCAATGAAGCACACATACAAAAACAACCACATTAGAGTTCAACAAAGGCAGAAACGATTGTACCAATGGGTACATTAAAAAGAATATACCGAATTAAGAAAATAACAAATTTAAGAAAATCAAATGTCTACTGAGGAAAAAAAATGGGCAACATGCACTACAACGATAACCGTCTATTACATAAGGTGCTTGTGAGGGTATGCAGTTCCTGCTTCACTAGTGGCACCCGTCATGTGAGTCATTAAAAATCTGATAATGACATAAACGTCGAAATTACAGGATTGTTACTTTGTAATCTGTGACACATATAGGCAATAACGGTTATCCAAAGCATAGTGGTATCCGTAAAACCTTCAAAAGAAGTTCTAAAATTACATTTAAAATCCAGTTATGTAAGCAATTTTCTTCTTATCGAGGAAATCACGATAAGAAATGAAGCTCTACAATATTGTATAAACTGGGAGACATTTATGTAATCCATATGCAGGTGCTGCTGGAATGATGTTATTATTATATAAGAACTGAAAGTTCGTGATGGGGAAATTGATAACTTTCTTTTGTCGTTAATTAAGTTCACCAATGTCAAATTAAAGATGTATGTCAATATAGGAAGCAGAAGTATTTCTGTATCGGTGGTATTCTCTTTCAAATTAAATGGGATAGAAGGTAGGTCAAGAAAAACGCTTCTGACGCACCTTATATAAAGTGTTATTTAAACTGCGATCGTCTTTTTTTCTATAAACAAATCATACTATTAGTACGGCAGCTTTGTGATAAATTGTGCACATCCTGCTATAAGCATGAAATTTGGCATAGACCTTCCTCAACTATTACTCTTTATTTTCAGATAGGGAGGCATTTGAAAACAATGTCTCACTTCAGGTAAAATCCAAAACGGCGGACATCATATTAATTAAATCCTCCCTGTATCACAGCCTAGTGTGTTAATAGGTGTTTTTATCATGCTGCTATGATAATATTTGGTACAAACCTTTGTTATGTACTAACAAAACTATGTCAAAACACATTTCAATCACTCTCCCTAAAAAATAAGCTTATTTTAGTACAATGTCCGCCATGTTGGATTTTACCCGAAGTAGGGGTTTTAAAGTGATCTAATCTACATAATGTATCCAAAAGTAGTACATAACAAAGGTTTGTATTAAATATTATTATAGCAGCATGATAATAATACCTTTTCACATACTAGCCTTCGATATTGGGCCGATTAAAGTATGATGTCCGCCATTTTGGATGTTACCGGAAGTGAGACATTTTTTTTCCAATGCCTCCCTATCTGAAATTAAAGAGTAATAATTATAGTTGAGGAAGATCTATGCCAAATTTCATGCTTGTAGCAGGATGTGCACAATTCGTCTGAAATATGCTTGTAGCCGCCGGACTATATGTCTAAGCAAATAACAAAACAGAATGTTTTTGGCTTTTTAACTATTTTGATCTGAGCGTCACTGATGAGTCTTATGTAGACGAAACGCGCGTCTGGCGTATAAAATTATAATCCTGGTACCTTTGATAACTATTAGAACGAATTAATAAGAGAGTAGACAAAAAATAAATCAATATGTCCAATTTGTTAACAAGTAAACAGAACATTAGCCATGACATCTTATTTTATAACTATTCCGTCATTATATTAAAACAGATGAGTACTTCCTTGTTTTGTCAGTTTAACACGGTACATCACGAGAAGCTTGGACTCTTTTTGAGTTTCGTTCATGTGAGATTTGAAAATAAATATATGATTGTTGTTTTTATTATTATTACAAGAGCATCTTTATGAAGTCAGTTTTAAAACATATTTGTTTTTTGCAGGGTGTGTGTAATCTTAGCGGCAAAAAGTGAAATTATTAGTTAAAATTAATCCTAGGCAATACGCCAATTCCCTAAATTATGTTCAGGCATTAGTCTGAAATCCTGAAAAATCATGTCCAGACTTTAATATTAATGCCTAAAATGAAAATGAGTGTTAATAATAAAAAAAAGTATTCAAAGTTAAAATACATGGTGTACTTAATAAAACTATAAAAATTGAAGTATTTAAATGTCAATCACTTGAAATTAAATCATTATTAAAATATGGATATCAAATTCTTTAAAAAGCCTCATAAAATATATGTTAATTTGTTGGATTGTTGTTTCATCGGCACTTTCATAATATCTTGTCGTATAATTGTGTTGTCCATTCTTTAGGAAATGTTGGCATACTCTATCAAATGTGGAGCATGATATGCTAACCCTTCCGGTTTACCTGCGATCACCCCCAGTTTTTGGTGAGGTTCATGATGCCTTATCTTTAGTGTTCCACGTTGTGTCTTGTGTACTATTATTTGTCTTTTTCTTTTTTAGCCATGTCGTTGTCAGATTGTTTTCGATCTAAGAGTTTGAATTTACCTCTGGTTTCTTTCGCCACTCTTTTTTAAATCTGTATTTGAGTTCAGAATTAGTTATATTTATTATTATTCTTCAACAAAATATAAAATTATTACTTACTCTTTAGTTTTCTATTTTCGTGTCTTTTGTACTATTAATTGTCTGTTTGTCTTTTTCTTTTTTAGCCAAGGCGTTCTAAGTTTGTTTTCGATCTAAGAGTTTGAATGTCCATCTGGTTCTTTCGCCCCTCTTTTTTAAATCTGAATTCAAGTTCATAATGAGAAATATATTTATGATAAGTCCTCATCAACAGATAAAGATTTTACTATGTACCATGATCTATATCGCCGATTTTGATACTCGATAAAAATAAAGGTAAAAACTTCAATCAAAACTCTTCTTTCATTTAGGATTTGATAATAAATATAACAAATATAAAGCATCTTTATGAAGTCAGTTTCAGAAAATATTTGTTTATTGCAGGGTGTGTGTATGTATTATATCTTGTCATATCCTGATGTTGTCCATTCTTTAAGACAAGTTGGCATAATCTTTGAATCTGTCTCCGAGTTCAGAATGAGATATATTTAGGATTCATGTGGAGACTTGGTATGTGTAAAGGTAACAACGTCAACAAAAACCCTGCCATCAACTTAAGGTTTTTTTTACATTTAAATTGAATTACGATTTGTTCATGATTTGATATATTCTGATTGCAAAATTATAGGCAAGGAGATTTTAAATATTTTTTGCTATAAAGTGTTGGTATGTTTGGTTTTAATGCTCACAAAAGATTTGTGTATTATGCTTTCAAAACTTTAATTTGAAATAGTTGCTCACAAAAGTTTTATGTATTCTTCTACCTAGACTTTGAGCAGCGTACCTGATGAAGGTACTTTCAAACTACGTGTCAAGCGTACCTGACAATGGTTGGTTTTTTTTACTCATTTGTAAGAGACAACTTCCAGTGATAATTTTGACATTCAATGTATTGCCTCGTAAATGAAAAGCACCAAGCTCCGTGATCTGAACGTTTAAAAACCCTTATCAAAACTGCAAGGATTATTGCTGTCATGTTGTAAGGTAAAGGTCCTTCCCTTTCAGTCCCCTTGCAGTCAAATAGTTATCAAAAGTACCAGTTTTATAATTTAGTACACCAGACACGCGTTTTGTCTACATAAGACATAATTGAGATTCATGTCAACACCTAAGTGCTGACTACTGAGCTGGTGATAAGCTGACATCCCTATTCGTGATTAACCTACTATTCAGAAACTACTTATTATCCTAGATTATTTTTTTTTTATTATTTTCTTAGTTTTTGATTCGTTCAGATCATGTTCTAAATATGAATGCAATTTTGAATCCGGACGTTCAGAAACAATCAATCATTTATAAAATTGAATTATTTAGCATGAACTGAAATACCATTCAAGTTATAACTCATATACCTGAGAAATTTTAGAAAATGTGTAATAATAGTTGGATCTTGGCTTCTTTCTAAAGTTAGTTTCTACATTTCTTGACATAAAAGCAATATAAGAAAACAGAACAATTCGTTATAATGGTAGGACAGTCTGAAATGTAAAACGAAGAAAACGCTTTTCTTTCACTGTCATTTCATTCGCTATCATAATTACATTAAACCTTGCTGAAGCTGCACTAACAATGACCATTGTAGACAAAATTACCGATACAAAATCCCGTAAAATCACTAGTATTTCTACATCAGCTAGACTTGGCGTCGCAAAGATGCCACCACAATGGAAAGGAAATTGGAAGAAATACATCGACAAAACACGCATTTTTGTACAAGAATAATCTACGCAGTGCGTGTAACATAAAAATTTCAATAGAATCAATCATGTTGTGATACAAGTTATTGTACAATATAAATTTGAAATAATTCCCAATAGAAAACGCAATGAAAGCTCGGACAATTACTTGTCATCCTAGTCTTATATATTTTCTTCAATAAGAATTTTAAAAGAAGAATAGCTAAGATAAAAAAAAATTTGGTCCTTAATTTGAATGCATACAAGAAAATATCATTTTTTTATACCTTTTAGCGCTGCCAATATGTTATCGATAGTTTCAATAAATATTAACTTTCAATTTGTTTTCAACACCAATAATTTATTCATGTATGAGGTGTAAGGAAAATTTTGTCACCTACACTGTTCCAAGCAGGCAATGGAAACCATGCAAAACAATGTTACTTTTTGACAGTGTGGAATGTTTTGAAAAATACAGTGACGTCCTGTCTAAGTGTTGACGTTTAAGGGCATATCCAACAGTTTATTTCTGACGGTGAGAATTTTTTCCCTTTAAGAAATTTCGACAGAGAATCAAATTTTGCCAAAAAAATATATGTTGTTGATTTCGTTTTTGCAAAAAATTCTGTTGAAAATTGAACATTTTTGCAATTTTGGAGAAACAAACGTTTTTTATATAAAAAAAATAAATATGACTTTTTAATCAACATATACTTATAAATGGGGCTCAAATTGAAGCAAACTAGTTCAGGATGGTTCAAAAAATCTAACTTTACCATTTGAAGAATTAATTCTTCCTCAAATAAAGCCAAAAACGTTATGGTTACCCCCAAAAACGGCAAGAAATGAACATTTGAAATGCACATTTTAGATTTTTTTAAATATGTCTAACGGTGTCAATTTGACCAAAGTAAGATATGTTATTCTTTGAAAAAAATGGAACGTCATTACGTTTGGAAAAATATTTGTCACCATTCTCGTTTTTGAGAAAAATGGAGTAATATAATATTGTTTACTCAATCCCTTCCGTAAGCCTCACAAATTGCGCCAAAAATTAAGACGTTTCGGGACGTAACGTTATATTTCCCCGCTAGTTTTTCAAAGGCAGTGTGACGGTGTGGCAGACAAATGTATTTTTACACTGTGACTTTGTTGGATAGTTGTCTCGATAGCACTCATATCGCATCTTCTTATTTATAATGGACCAGTATCTGTACGAGATAATAATTCAGTTAGCTTTACTATTGTGTTCGTCAAAATTGTGAAACCCAGGTGTGAAACTTACAAACCATGGAATTACAAACTATTAAAATAGTCCCCGGCTCTGGTATATTTCATCCCTCTTTTAAAACAAACGTATTACACGTTAGAAATCCGTTTCTGTGTGTCGGTCTATAGTACAAAGCAGGGTTAATTTTCATATTATCTTTACATTTGATGTTTTTGTTCTGATTATTCATTTAATATGCCACTTGACGTCCGTCATCCATAATCATTATTTATTTTACTGTTACTTTGCAAAGAAGTGTTTTTCTTACACTGTCTATATTTTCACATATCGAAATCAATAAAGAGCACGTAAAATTTTGCAACCAAACACTTGTCTAAAATCTCACCGACTCCGTATTATATATTCATGTTGCAGTTTTGGTTTTTTTCTTTACAGGCTTCTAGCTATAACAAAAATATGTATGTTGACTCTTAGTGTTTTGAATTATATGTGTCGTTGGGTTGCTGTCGTATTAATGTATACCTTTAAAATCTTTTTCATAAAAAAAGAATTGATTGGGTATAGAAATATTCACATCTCTGGACTGCTCCCGTCCGACAGTAACGTGTATATCTTTGCTAAAATTGGGTGCGGCCGTTTAGCTGCTCGGATGTATAAATTTGCAGCCTCGTTCAGTCGAAATATCCGATGCATACAGTAAGGAGAGTTCCGCGCTATCTATACGTTAAAATGCCATCTAAATAAATGGTTGAAGGGATATACGAACTTCGAATAAAATCCCTAAACAACAAAAAAGGTCACATGAAGTTTCAAATAAGTCGCATGGCTGATTTTAACACATCTGTTGCGCCTTTTGCAGTTGTAGATGAAAAAAACACTTTGATTAACAAAACAGATCAGTAAGACATTAACTTGAGAATAAATTATGGCCATTTTTTCGTTTGTTTTTGCATTTATGACATATTTACAATATATAAGTATATGAAATTGACACAGTAATTTTTCCACCTAAACGAGCCTGACTGCTGTGGATTTATGCTTCGATAGATCTGTTCTACTGCCCTCTACATAGTTTGGCTGCATACAATGTAACCATTGATGTAGACTACTATATTATTATTGATTATTCAAACAAATGAATTCAAAGAGAAAAATGCTGAAAGAAATTCTAAAATTTTCGTTAAGAAATAAAATATCAAATAAAAACTGAAAACTGTTAAGAGACAGTTAGCAGTTGAGAACTAATGATTATGCATCACTATATGAAACTGATGAATTGATTGCTCCCGTGCTCCGGTGGCAAATATATCACGCATATTTACGACGAGGCGAAAGTGGATCTGAAGTAAACGATTGATACATTAAAGATATAAAGAGTTTGCTAGCGGTAAAACGTATGCCGTACTAGATAAAGTTGAATAATGATCAAAATCTTGAGTTAAGCTATAACCCCCTCAACAAATTGTCGGCATTCCTATGGGTACAAACTGTGCGCCTCTCCTTGTAAACCTCTTCTTATTTTCATATGAATAGGAGTTCCTTTACACATTTGTAAAAAAAAAAGAAGATTAAAGAAGCGAGGTTATTATATTGATGATGTTCTTTCCATTAAAAATCCAAACTTTACCGATTGGGTTCCATAAATATATCCCACAGAACTAAAAATTAAAGAAACAACAGACACGGCCTCCTCCGCCTCATTTTTAGAATTCGAATTTGACATACACCTTCATCTCAGTACCAGAATCAATGATAAACAAGACGAAATTAATCTGACATGATCAATTTCCCCCACCTTAGTATCAATATGCCTACTTCACCTGCATATGGGAAATACATTCCCCAACTTATTTGGTATTCACGAGCTTGTAGCTCCTACTTAGACTTTGTAACGCATCACTAGTGTCTCAGCAGAAAGTTGACGAACCAGGGGTATGTTAAAGAACGTCTCGTCCTTTTTAAAAAAAAAAAGTTCATCGGAAGAGGTACCAAAACCTTGTCGGTAAAAATTCCGTATCAACTGCACAATTAATACACGATGGTCTTGAAAATAAATTCTGCTTACTGACGATGTTTATCATCTTAATAACGTGTTGTAGTGTTCTTTTATTCGTCTTCATTAATTTTAATTTTAATGTTTGTTCAGGGTTTTTTTGGTGACATCCATTTGACGTGGCTCTATACTTATGCATCCCGTCATTGTGTTGTTTGTATTCCTTTTCATTTTAGGTTATATTTTTTAGAAGAAATACACAATAAGCATATATAGATAAGCGACAAGAAGGACAAGGTAAACTTCTAATTTACATTCTGCAGAGGATATGTCTAAAAAACTATAGACTATATTCTTTTCATACTTTGAACGACAAAATAATTGTATATATCTACCTGTGTGACGTTTACATTCTGCCGTCAAAAGCGCATTTCTACGTCAGAGTTCATGTAAATCTAACCATTCGATCCCAGTACTTTAAATCTTTCGATCCTTTATGGGTGGATTTTACATACATAAATAAAATACAAAAATTAGAAAGCAAGGGACGAGGTTGTTGAATTTGATATATGCCTTTTTTTGCTTCTTTGTTAATTATTTGTTTGTTTTTATTGTGATAAAGATTATATCGCAATGTTGACTGCTGTACCTCTATTTTTGACATTCTTACATATTATGTCTGTTTGTTCTGTTCACGCTTCGTTGTCAATATGATGAAATTTGATGTGACAAGTGAGAGGTTTTACTAGCTTTAAAACCAGGTTCAATCCACCATTTTCTACATAAAAAAATGCCTGTTCCATGTCAGATATGATAGTTGTTATCCATTTATTTTATGTGTTTCAGCTTTTGATTTATTCAGGATATTTATCTATCTGGAAACTGATTTTCAATTCATTAATAAGACGAAATTGTAAACTAGTTTCCTTTGCCACATGTAATTACAAAAACCTTTGGGGAATTCTGTAGGAAAATGTTAGCTTTCATAATTGTAATAGAAGCAGTACATTTTATATGGACAAACGTTATTTCCTCCAAGATGTTCTCACATGTAGATCTACAGACCAGAAATGTTATTTTGTCAACGTTTATGTGGACAAGATGGTAGAGAACCAACAACTGCACTTAAAGATTTAAACACATTAAGGAATGGGTATATTGTTTTAGAATATCGTTTGTTTTATTTTTACCAATGCCGTTTGTATGATCCATTTAGCTTCAAAATAATTTAATTAGTTTCATTTCAAAAAAGTACTTGAAGAAAGCTTGGACCATTTCATCTAACTGCACAGTCATGTAGTTTCGATTAAGGCAAAATATTAGTAAGATATAATTTCTTTGAGTTCAGATGGGGACGATATGTTAGTCCCTTCAATACAGTGGTAACAATTTTTTAAAGTTATAGTTGCTATAAATGTCGGAGATGGTTAATTTATCAACGCCTGTATTAATAAATTTCATTTTTTGAATAAATCTCTTCATTATCGATGTATAAAAAGAGTCGATACGGATATAAGGTATATTCTAATTTAGAAACTTCATGGATGGACATTTTAACACATCAATGCACTCGCAATCCTACTTTCAAAACAATTTTTCTCTAACCGTTTTAACGGCGTTCTGTCTAAGTTATACCACTAAAGGAATAAATGAACTGTGTCAACTGTAATTCTTGCTAAATAAGATCATGTACACTTGTGTTCATTTTTGTTATCGTTATGGAAATATTTTTATTATTCTGCCATACATACATCTAAAAACCAGACGACGTCACGTGACTGGTTGAAACACATTACACAACAGGAAAAATTCAAAGTTTTTACCAATGCCGTTTGTATGATCCATTTAGCTTCAAAATAATTTTTAAATTTGAAGTTAAATTTATTATGGTTTGACTTTCAGTTGTTAAACGTTATCAACAACAATTTCCCCAGACGGATATCTGTCTGTGTTTGATACCTAAGACCCAATCATTGTCCTAATAATTATTTCAGCTGCCAGGAAAATTATTATTTTTTTAACTTGTTCATTTTTATCCAAACATTGTGCACTCATTTTACTCAGCTGTTGTATTTGATAAAATAATCGTAGGATGTCTATGACTTACAAAGATTGTACTATCGTCTGCAGAAAGCAATATTGTATCGTTTGAACAATTCTATGTAATAAAGATTGACAAGTCACTTACATAACCTTCATTTTCAGTTGAAATCTTTTGTGTCTCTTAACAAATGACTAGACATTTTGTCGGTAGGTACAAAAGTGCATATATAGCTATCATACAATGTATATAGGTAATGATAAAAAATAGTGGGGATCATTTGGTTTTCATAGTAAATATTATTCTAGCTTGTTACCAGAGGTTTTTGCTGACTCTTTCTTAATATGACCTGAATTTTTCCTGTTGTGTAATGTGTTTCAACCAGTCACGTGACGTCGTCTGGTTTTTAGATGTATGTATAAATAAAGGCAACAGTAGTATACCGCTGTTCAAACTCATAAATCCATGGACAAAAAACAAAATCGGGGTAACAAACTAAAACTGAGGGAAACGCGTAAATATAAGAGGAGAACAACGACACAACACTACAATGTAACTAACACACACAGAAACGGACCAAGCATCAGACAAAATCCCACGAGAATAACAAATATAACATCAAAACCAAATACATGAATTTGGGATAGACAAGTACCGTGACACGTCTTATCGCAATGTCAATTTACACTCAAAAATAAGAGAAAACAAACGACGCAAAGTTAAATTGTAACACACACAGAAACGAACTAAAATATAACAATGGCCATATTCCTGACTTGGAACAGGACATTTTTAAAGGAAAAAATGGTGGATTGACTATCATCTTACCCTAAGACAAAACTAAATTTTAAAACCATGATCAGTCATGAACATTTTCTAAACAAAAAACTTGACAAAATGAGTAATGATTTAAAATGAATTGTTTTACAGATATGAAAACTTATATAGTCCTACATCCTGTCGAAACTTATATTTAGGCATTATATATGATCATGTTTTGTTAGATATCCTGTAACGTCTTTACACTCAATCCATCGCGGTGTACTGATCGCCCTTTAAGTTTGTGACAACATGTTTTATTAATTAGTTCAACCTGGGCTTTGAACTAGCTTTTAGTTACTGCGTGTACTTGTAGATCAGTACTTTGTGTTTTTCATTATGTGTTGTACTGCTATGTACCAAACAGATAAGCCAAACTCTTTCAAACTAAATTTTACAATTCGTTCTTTTATTGTGGTATTAAAACCCTGTTTAAGGTTATGAGAGGGTTTAGCCATCGCAAACAGGTTTAACCACGCCACTATCTTTAATCTTTATGTGCCTGTCGCAAGCGAGCATCATGCAATCCAGGGTTTACCAATTTGGCCTATGGATAGTTGTCTCATTGACACGACTCCCCTTTTAATATTCAAGGACGATCAACGCCATCGCATTCTATAGATTATCATCCGTTATGAAATGAAATATTGTTTTTGTTTTTGAAAGCAAGCTATGATTTTATAACGCGTTGTATAAAGAAGATTTATCTTTAAGATTATGTCTCATTACCGTGTAACGGACTGCTTCTATTATTATCAATTTGAGCTTCTAAATTGGACAAGTCATTAAGGCAATACGTAAAAGGAATGTGTCGTATTAATTCTTTAACAACAAAAAAAAAAAAAACGAACACATAAAGTTACTGGTCATTACTGATATAGAAAATTGTAAACAAGTTAATGGTTGTTTTCTTTGTTTCATCGTTTTGTTTAGTTTGTATATGTGCATATTACAACCAAGTGCTAAGAAACGTGATATAAATGGCCAATTAAAACAATATTTTGCATTACACATCAATAGGGGGAGAAAAAATCTACCCCAAAAAATAATTATTTATTTACTTCGTTATATTTATCAAGGAATTTTTTATTTGAATAAACAATTATGCCTTGTATATATGGATAATTGCACCTCTTTTAAAATTGATCTTGTGTATTAACTGTCCGAATTGATTGGCACTCCTTGTTGGTTAAGAAAAGTACAACCGTTCTTTGCATTCATTGTGATTCTTAATTGTTTGGAAGCACAATAACATGTGTTACGTCACTGTTATTTCTATCTGTCATTGTTTTATAACATAACCTGTGCTTTCATGATCTTTGTATCTTATAGACTCTATTAGTTTCATTGTTGAATAGTTCACAAATATCTCCATTGTTATAAATAATTATAAACGGAATAACTAGCTTAATAAAACAGAAAAAGTCCTACAATGTTAATAGTAGTGCTTCCCTGTAATCTGATTACAATTGATTCACATGTTTAGCTATATGAATTGCCTAACACTTAAGAAAGAGTTACATTTTAATTGTTGGAGCACTACAGAAATGTTATGGGATTTATTTGATTTAATGAAAACAGATAGCATAAAGTTTAACCATTCATTTGTAACAATCAAGTTAAAACGCGAGCAAACATGATGTAATGTTTAACTACCTTCAATTATTCTTGTTTCTGATGATATTCAGTTGAAGAACATATAATCTAATTACAAGTGCACTGTGATATACATGAAGCATTGACGATGGGGATCGCTTTCTATAGAAACGACAATATATCAAATGAACTGCGAAATATCTTTAGTTAATTAAGATGTATTTTGAAATGACAAAACATATTCTATTGTGAGACCCTTCGAATCGAAACAACATCGTTGTAGGCGAGATAACCAGGGTTTTATACACCACCTATCTTACAGTGGCGAACAAGCATTTTAACAACTTACCAAGCTTTAATTGAAAACTATTTTAAGTGACTTTAACTGTTACAAATGTAACAGCAAAAAAGTTTCAACAATAAAATCCCTACAGAATTTCGTATATAAATCTGAAACCATCAATTGAC
This sequence comes from Mytilus edulis, assembly GCA_019925275.1. NCBI lineage: Eukaryota > Metazoa > Mollusca > Bivalvia > Mytilida > Mytilidae > Mytilus > Mytilus edulis. The sequence continues at coordinate 39,815,449 of CM034350.1, forward strand.
TCTTGATTGATCGTGTTTGTTCTGAAAGGACGACTTTGATTCCATTGACGCATTTTTCAAATAATCTTGAAAACTGGAAGATAAACTAAAAACTGTAAAACTCTCAAAAGCCAATTCCTTTTCCACAAACGTGTAACGTCTGTTCTTTTGTCTTTTAAGATGATGTATATCATACTTATTACAACTCATCTGTAAGACTTTAGATGACTACTGCATACATATATGATACGATGTTAACTAAAACTAATCAACATAAACAAGTGATTTCTTTCGTTTTAAATTCTGTGGGGAAAGCAGACTAATGAATCTATCGAGATTTCAAAGACTCCCATTTCTTCACTTCCTAACATCTCTACTTATTGTCTGATTTTAATTTTTTTTTTTTGTCTTGAAAATATCTGTTGAGAAGAACGTTAACAAAGGAAATTATGTCTTTACAAGACTCGGTGACTTTTGTGTAAAGACAATCACTGCCTTGAGGGCCGTAGTTGTCTCAGTACAACACAATTGCAAGGTAATCAAATCGATTGTTTTAAAACTGTTCCAAAAAAAAAGGTTATTACTGTGTAATTTTATTGTACTTAAAAACCCATGAACATCGTATGCAATCAATTGAGCAATTAAGACACAATGTCTGTAAGACTTTATTTTAAAAGAAACAGGAGGCGTATATGTGTACCGTTCGTTGAAATATATCAGGAATTGACAAACAGATTTATAGTTATCTGTTCCTTAGTACAATGACTTGGACAAGGAAAAAGCTGATGTATATGCACGAAAAAAATTCAGGATGACAACGTGTCAACTTATAACACAACTTTTCGGAATTTGTGGTATTTAAAGCTCCACAACTACGTTATTGATTTAGTCTAACAATTTTGTTTTAATCGGGTCTGAGGAATGAATCTGACGATCCTTATGCAGACCCAACAATGATTTCTATAGAAAAGCAATATGTTTACCACTGGTCTTCACCCGTAGAACCCTCGCCTAAGTGGGGCGTCCATTTGGCTTTGTGGGATGTATCAATTACGCCACCACGTCCGGTCAGAATGTCTCGTGTAGAGTGGGTGATACGCTCTTTGCACGTTAAGAACCCTTGCAACAACTGTGTGAGGGGTGGGTAGGTGGCCTTTTTCAAAGGCTAACTTCTGTCCCTTTCCAATATACCCCCATTTGCCCGTGGCAGTTTAAATTTTCCCTACCTTCATTCTGTATAGCGTCTATTGTAAGACCTATCTTTTGTATTTGTTGTTAACTTGTTCTTGTCCTGGAAACACATAAACTATTTGCCACTGGACGTTAAGCAACCAACAATCAATCAATCGTATGTAGACATACATGTACATGTCACGCGCGTCAGATATATTAACTAAAGGCAATCATGGTATTTAATACAAGTTTTTACATATATTTGTCTATATATATAGCGATCCGAAAACAATTTAAGATATTTTCTCATACATTGTTAAAATGTATATGACGCATTCATTTCAACTATAAATTGTCATGATTAGTCAATCGTTGCTAAAACAAACAAATCTGTTAGTACCCTGGGTCTTTTGTTCAGTCATCCTTGTTTACTGTCTTATTTCCGTGTTTACTCATATAACTACATTTGATACATGGTATGCATTTAAATTTCATCATCGAAAGCTTTAATTTTAGATCAAGTAATTGTTACAAAAGTAAAGTTTTATGACCAAAATAAAAATAGAGATTATTGTAAATTATTTTTTTTGTAACTAATATTTACGATTTAAACAAAAAACCGGAAACTATAAAATCATATTACATTAGGTTTATATATTCTCAGCGATGATCATTTGCCTTAGGACTTAAGATACGACTTATAAATACGTTGTGTTTTTGGTTATCAGATCATTATGTGTTATCAAGCAAAAGAGGTAAGATGTAAACACGAAGTATTGATGAATTTTAAATATTTTATTTTTATACATTCACATAAAATAACTGTTACGAAAATGATTTTTGTCCTTCATTAATGGTTCATTTAATACTTGATCTAATAAATTTATTTAATGAATATATTTAATTTAGAATAACCATCTGATTCGACTTAAAATATATATTTTAAGTGAGATGAATTTCAATATTTAAAAAAATCTATATATATTATTCTTCATATGTGTTCGCTATCAATCAATATTTGAAGTTCCTTTTTCTTACAAATAACATTTAATTTTTTATTCGTAATAGATCTTGTGATGTATTCACAACTTATTCACAATGACAGTTGACTATGAGTTTATTCATGTCCGGAATGCTTACAGATTCGATCTCAGTGATTTGAAAAGATTGTTTAGAGCATTTGCCAGACTGACAAATACTATTAACATAATTGCGATGATGAAGCAGTTTATTTTCCGCTTATGAGTTTGCTAGTCCCTTTGGTATCTTTTACCCTTCTTTTACATTTGTATTATATGGGTATTGGTGATAGTATTACAATTCTTCATATTTTCAAATATACATAGTAATAAGCTTCAAAGTCAAACGGTAGGACATAATATCTTCACCACAGGGTTTCCACACGAATACTATTGGTTTGATATTGTATGCTGTGACAACATATTTTTCATAGAGGTTTTAACAGTGTCTCACAAACTTCATATCTTAAAGAATAGATGCGACACGAGTGCACATACAACTCTAAATGTTTTCAGTACAAAATTGTACCGAATTGTTTTTCTTGTAATGTGCAAAACAATTTTAAAATTGAAATTTCTAATTAAAAAGGGAATAATATAGACATTGTCACATTTCCTTTTTCGAATTTAAATCGGCTTGCATATACTGCTGGTGTAAACTGCTGGCAGATATAGCCCTTTTCCGTTCCTTATCAATTTCTTAAGAGTTAAAGAAAGAAACATAAGATAAAAACATCCCTTAAATTGAATTTCAGACTTTAATCATATAATGTAGATGTGCCTCTCTTTTCAAAGATGTTGATACTATGTTTTACAGGTACACTGACATTGATAATTTTGTTATTATTCCTGATAAGTATAATCAGTTGGTTTTCTTTTTAGTTGTTTTTATAGCAGTTTATAAAAAAAAATAAAAAAATATAATTGCATCTTTCTATGGAGATAAATATATTGTGGTAACTGTAACATGCATATATTTGGAATTTGTCGCATCAAGTTACTGTCAACAGTAATGCATGTTCATTCAGTCATTTGAGGAATGTCGTTTAAGTTTACGTTTTCAAAAGATAGCATTTTCTTATGTTGAAATATTTTTATTTATGAACGCATACAGAGTATACATTTTTGGACGTGAAACAAATTAAATAGTTTTCAATTATCAATAACGATTATTAGTAATCGAATTATGACTATTGAACAGCAGTATACTTCTGTTGCCTTTTTAAATACGACGAAGAAAATTAAATGAGCCAATAAACCGCATTTCCTAAGACTTGTATCTTTCGTGTAATATGAAAGACCACTACTCAAAATAATGACGTATTACTGACAACCAACATGGATATTGTGTCTGCACAGTATTGAAACATTTTACCTTTCTACACTTTACACAAGTATTTCAAATTCCAATCTAAAAGACAAATTACAAGATTTGGTTGTGCTTTGCTTGATAAAAAAGAACAGTCAACGTAGAAACAAGTATCTCGTCTTAGAGAGGGATAAATCCAACTTTGAAAAGAATCACTCTGATTCAAACAAAAAACTCTGAAACCGAGATTATCAAGGTGCTTGATTGACAACATATTTGTTACGTTTGAAAGTGACTTATTCAAAGGCATTCCCAAGGGAACCAATTGTGTTCCTCTTCTTTCCGACGTATTCCTTTATTCTAATGAGGCTGACTTCATAAAGGAATTTCTTAGGAAGAAAGAAAAGAAGTTAGTAATATTCTTTAACTTTACTTTCCGCTATATAGATGATATTCTCTAACTAAATAGTTCAAACTTTGGTGCCAATGTTGAACGCATCTATCGCATCGAACTAGAGATAAAGGATACAACAGATACTGTTAAGTCTGTCCCATATCTTGACTTACATCTATGAGGGTCGGTTGAAAACAAAATTGTACGACATAAGAGATGATTTCAGCTTCCCAAATGTGAACTTTCCATTTCTATGTAGCAATATCCCAGCAGTGCCTACATACGGAGTATATATCTCCCAATTGATAGGATTATCCCCGGGCTTGTATTTCCTATAATAATTTTCTTGATAGAGGGTTGCTATTCCCAAAGATGCTATTAAATCAAGAGTTCCAAATGGTGAAGTTGAGATCATCCCTTCGTAAATTTTACGGACGCAATCACGAAATGGTTGACCGTTACGGAATATCCGTTTCACAGATGATAACGGATATGTCCTTATGTCGCAACTACAAACCGTTCCCTTTTTAAACGAATGTGACCTAACGAATTATACTATTAACCAGTTTTGTAAAAATATGAGCAACACGACGGGTGCCACATGTGGAGCAGGATCTGCTTCCCCGTCCGGAGTTTTTGGTTGGGTTTGTGTTGCTTAGTCTTTAATTTTCTGTGTTGTGTCGACGTCTGATGTACTACTGTATTTTTCTTTTTTAGCTATGGCATTGTCAGTTTGTTTTCGATCGTCCCTATGGAATTTTTCACCCCTCTACTTAATTCATATCTCTTATGTGGGAGTTGTTTTTAAATACGAAAGATTTCCTCACAAAGCTATGGCTGTTTAATAAAACTGATAGATGAATAATGCACTGATATCAAATTTAATAATCGATGTTATATCCTTTGTGTTCACAACCTATTTGAACATGCGTGACTATATATACCACACCCACTTCGTATTCTGTACAATTCACAAATATGAACATTGAACAAATATACTTTCCTTTTAAATTTCAACATACAAGTGTATATGATGACTGGTCTAATAGCAATGATTATATAGCGATACAGGTTGGATGAACATCGAACATTAGCCATTTAAGTAAGGTATAAAGACACCATTATTCATATCATGTTACGAAATATTAATTTACATAATATGTTCCAATGAATATTTTTAAAAACTTAGTTCACTAATTTATTGGAATTATATCTAATTTCATTGCTACTTCAATTTATTTTTAATTTACATACGTGTTTTCATCTACTTTAGGAACAAACAGAACCATGTTTAAAGTCAGAATAGTGCTGTGGTCAGCAATGTTACTTTGCACAAATAGTTTAAGCAACGAATCAAAGAGATGGTTATCTACAAACAAACGTGTGTTTAAAAATATGGCATTTACCGAAAATCAAATAATGAATTTTAAAAATAGCGAAAACGATTATCCTACAGCACACATCAAGCCAGAAGCAGTGAAAGTATTCTGGACTAAATATACCCAGCCACCATTGTGTTTAAAGCGATCAAAACGTTGGTTTGACAACATTCGTGTTAAAAGATCTGAATGTCCGGCATGTTGTTCAACGTGAGTAAAACTTAATCGATTGTTGAAAAAAAATAATGTTAAGAAATTATCGTGTTTGTACTACTTCATATATAATAAGTCTGAACTACAGCATATGGAATAAGTCTGTACTTCATCAAAGGAAATAAATATGTACTACAGCATATGGAATAAGTCTCTACTTCATCAAGGGAATAAATCTGAACTACAGCAAATTGAATTTCGGAATGTCGGTATGCTTAATTTAGTTACTTTCTAATGTAAAACCATCGTATTTTTTCTCATAAATGCTTTAACAATTGCTTTCTGACAATTTTTACTTTAAGTTATAACCTTTGTGATAATCAATCACATAGCGTCAACTGAAGAAATAATATGCCTAATTTTCAACTAAGAAAGTTTACGTAGTGTAAATATTTAATTTCCTTGTAGTATTTTATTGACTATTATTTTCTTTTAATCAGTATGTATATCTCATTGTTATGACCTGTTCCTTTTTTATCAGTATGTATATCTCATTGTTATGACCTGTTCCTTTTAATCAGTATGTATATCTCATTGTTATGACCTGTTCATTTTAATCAGTATGTATATCTTATTGTAATGGCCTGTTCATAAGTAGAGAATACCATGTAATATTATGTTCTCACTTTTACTACTACAGTGCGTTTTCTGCAGTTGCTCCATTGAAAGTGGATTACAACAGAAAGGAATACGAAGTATATCACCCAACGGGTGGATGGCAATTTTTGTTCGTTGGAGATTGTCCGTAAGTAAAACATTCAAAACTAAGATCACTGGATTTTTTTTCGTGTAATCAAGAATTGACGTTTTACATTATTTTGTTATGCACAAAACGTTTTGCAATTCAAGTAAGAGAATCTATCATTTTGAAATTTAACTGAAACGCTCCCAAACAAATATTGTCGATCAATGCAATGGTTCGTTTTTGTCTTTTGGCTGTTGTGCTCATAAACTATACCATCCCTGTATAGAACTAATTTGAAAAATACACTTAATTGGTTATTTTCCTTTGTTTATGGTGATGTTCCTTGGCACCATCTTACAGTGTTTATATAACACAACTCCTTCGCTATGTCCGTGTCTGTTGTGACGTTTTGGATTTTGATGAACATAATCTATGCATAACTCACGGGAAAATAATTAATCCAGGAATTTCGTTACCACAAATTACTTAAGACCTTTATTAAATTCTGTCATAGGTATAAAATATTTGGTTTTGAAGTTTGGTTGTACCTGTAGAAATCTTTTTCAAACGGAATTGCACATTCTCATTTTTACTATGAACAACAAAATTATTTATTCTGTAAAATGAAATCGTTCTTCATTACTGTATACCTTCCAATCAAATAAATTTCATTTTCCTGTGTGCATTGTTTTATTTCCCGGTTATGGTTGACTTTCTTATATTGTTTTAACATCTCAACCCTTATTTTATTGATTGTGTATTAACATTGTGTCATAGATATAAAAAAAAAATAGTTGTCTAGTGTATGTTCACTTGTTTGTGTTCATGTCTTTTGATAAAGTTAAGCTATTTCAATTAATATTGTATAGTGTGTGTTTCTATGTTGTGATATCTATGATGTTACACTTTTGTTAAGGTGAGGGTGAAGGTTGGTGCCTATTAAAACGTTTAAACCCGCTGATTTCTTTGCACCTGTCTTAAGTCAGGAACCTGGTGTCCTTTGGTTGTCGCTTGTTGATATTGTTCAGTTTAAGTATTTATAGTTTCTCGTTTTTTGCATAGATTAAAACGTTGGTTTTCCTGTTTGAATGGTTTTACACTATCTATTTTTTTTTGTGGCCCTTTAAAGCTTGCCAAGACTCCGTGTTGAAGACTTTTAATGGTTTACTATTACAAATTGTGACTTAGATGGAGAGTTGTCTCATTAGCACTCCTAACACATCTTCTTTTATCTATATATTCAAATTCCTGGCTCTAAAATTTGTGATGCCTAGCATTGCAATATCTCATGTTTTTCTCTGACTGTTAATTCCGTAATTACACTAAATACATTGGATGTTGGATGTGTACTGATTGATAATTGAGTCTAAGGATGCATGATTTTGTCTTGGTTGAATTTAACTTTTAAGTAGTTCTCAGTAATTGCGACTACTCTCAGATTTGTACTTTTTGTAAGATGTATTTTAATTTGTATCTATCTGATGAGTCAAGCCTTGTTCGATTGAATTTTATAGTTTTGATCCCGCTATCATGTTTAACCCTTCAACATTCTGTAAATACCCGTCCCAAATAAAGGCACGTCTACTCTGTGTTTGTGTAAGATGTATCTTTATTTGTATCCATCTGATGAGTCAAGCCTTCTTCAATTGATTTTTTTAGTTTTATCTTATGGTGTACTGTTACACCACTGTCCCAAGTTAGTGTGAGGGTAACCCTGTAACATGTTTATTCCTTCTACATTCTATATGTGCCTGTCCCAAATAAAGGCAACAGTAGTATACCGATGTTAAACAGTCATCAATCGACTGAGAGAAAACAAATCCGGATTACAAACTTAAATTGAGGAAATACATTAACCACCAAGGAACAGTGAAGTGCTAAAAAAGCTAACGCTAACACCCATAGAAACGAACTATTTGAAAACAACTGTCATACCGAGTCAGGAGCCTGTAACTCAGTTGTTGTCGTTTGTTGCTGTGTTACATATCTGTTTTTCGTTCAATATTTTACTTAAATAAGGCTGTGATTTTTATCGTTTAAATTGTTTTTCGTTAGTCATTTCGGGGCCTTTTCTCTTAGCTGACTATGTGGTATGGGCTTAACTCATTGTTGAAGGCCGTACGATGACCTAAAGCCATCCATGAATGTCTATGTCACTTGGTATCTTGCTCCGCTCGCACTATGTTCAGTAGATGGTAAATTTGAGATCAAAACCCTGATATAACATATTTTCAATTGTTTACACAATTAAGCCTGTACCAAGTCAGGAATGTGGCAATTGTTGTTCATTCGTTTGATATGTTTGAGCTTTTAGTTTTGCCATTTGATAAGTGACTTTCCGGTTTGAATTTTCCTCAGAGGTCAGTATTTTAAGTTTTTACTTTTTAGTTGATGTTACCACAAATTTAATATGATATAAATATAAGGAGATATGGGATGCAAATGCAGTTGGCAAATATGAAATTTTTATAAATCTTTTTTGAAGATTCATTATAGATTTCAAACGGATTATTAAGATATTTAATTGGCTCTTAGAATAAAGGAAAAAAACATCTATCAAACCCTTGAGGTAGTCGAGTGCTGATTTACTAATTGAAATGAATAAATTAGTACATCGTTACCCTACGCTAATTTACCCCGTCCGTCCCATAATAATTTAATTTTGGAAGTAACGCGTCTTCAGATTGGCTGACATTGTTTTGTCTATCTGCTCAAAGACGGTATTAAATCATGTGATCGTGACGTCATCAACGTTTTTTCATGATTTACTCCGTCTTTAAATGGCATTTAGAATTAAATTATAAGGAATGGCTGTAATTCGAAATAACATGTTATTTCTTCATAGACAGAAAAAAATATTACAGTCATTCTTTAAATTAAAAAAAAAACAATAACATATAACGCACAGTTAACAAATAAAAATCACTTTAAGAACAACAAATTATGAATTGAAAGACATTTTCATAACAGCAAATGTTATAATTTTAGTTGTTTATTTGAAACAATAGTTACCATAATTCCATATTTCATTTTTTTTCCCTTGTAGCAGACAAACTCTAGCTAAACACAATAAGCCCACATTGACTGAAACAATTAACATAATATATAAAAACCGGCATAAACATTGGATGTCGTCTGATACGTGCTTTTCCAAATACTATGAATATAGAGATATTTGAACACATTTGTCAATAATAAGAAGGACAACCCTTGAAATTATGATTTTGAGTGGTATCTGTTATATTTTCAGAGCAAGCGCCAGTTGTACCTCAGGAACCTGTCAGAGGGATGACGATTACCACACATGGATTCTTGTGGTTGATGAGGACATGACTTATGTTCCTCAACTTAGATTTATTCCCATAAGCTATCCACGATACTGCAAATGCGTGAACAGTTCTTAGAAGAAAATTAATAAATCATAGTCTTTATCATTTTTAGTTTTTTTTTATTAATAATTATAATAGCTTTAAAACTATAGGCAAAGGGGGTATTAAAGTGTTGCCCTTGACACCCCGCCCTGTTAATGTCCATATGTTGGTCCTTTTTTTAAAATGCCCTGTACCAAGTCAGGAAAATGGCCATTGTTATAGTTCGTTTCTGTGTGTGTTACATTTTAATGTTGCGTTCTCTTATATTTGATACGTTTCCCTCAGTTTTAGTGTGTAACCCGGATTTGTTTTTTCTCTATCGATTTATGAATTTCGTATACTACTGTTGCTTTTATTTGGGTCCGTCCATCTGTCCGTCCTTCTTCCGTCTCTAAATTTATTTCACATATTAGCAAGCTTGACTGGGGTCCTCAGACACATCCTTCTTTTATTTCAATTTGTTTTCTAACGAGAAACTATTTCAGATTGTCAAACTCAATCAAATGAATTGTATGATTTGATTGCGTTCAAATCACTTGGTAAAAGACAATTATTGACCAAACGGGTATCTGCGTTGAAATAATAAATTCAAGCTAATCCGACCACATCAATCATCACCGATACAAGGCTAATAATTTGATATGCCAGACGTGTATTTCGTCTGTATAAGACTCATTATGTGAGCTCTATGCAAACCAGTTGCCAGTCCAAATCCAATACTAAGTTTAAGGACAGTCAAAACCAAAAACTTGGGCCTGATACGAAAAAGACTTATATTTCTCAACAATTCATAAACGATTTACAGAAAATGAACAATATCAATGATAGTTCATGTCAACACAGGAGTGATTGTTGACAATTGGGCTGGTAGTGCTCTATGAGATGAAACGTGGTATCCCAGACGTTTCGGTTTCATAAGACTCATCATGAACAGAAACATGAAATTGTACATATGACTGCTAGAATTAAAATCAACAGAAATCCTAATGTGTGGTTCTTTGGTTGTTTCTCTCAATTTTGTTAAAGAAGGAACTGAAACAATCAGAGATTTTTTCTTTAATTTCACATCTATTTATTTTTTCAATTTTCTAGACATGTTTTTTTTCAGTTTGTAGTACCCAAAAAAACTTATCAATTGAATTGCTCGAGCGCATTATTTATTTTACTTTAAATAGTATATTGTTGTTTGTATTTGTAAAAATAAGTTCGTGTTGATTGTTAAAATTTCAAACTTTTCCTTTAGGAGTTATTCGGCTTTAACCATCACACAATTTTTACGCCTATTCTAGTCTTCTTCTTCTTTAGTTTCAGAAAACCATCAACAAACTGATGTTTTCTTTCCGGAGCATGCCTGGTAAATTTTTTCAAATTTATGTATTTATAAATATAGTTAAACATAGACGTATTCCATATTTTTGTATATGTTTGTTATATTATTGATTTTTACAATTTTTCTTTGTTTTTAGAGTTTTCGTTTTTATTTAGATTTTTCTAATATTACATTTTTTATTTTTTATTTAAAATAAAAACATGATTGCCTGATTATTTCATGTGTGGATATGTACCAACTAGATGTGCGTGAGTGCATCCTTGAAGGTTTCTGTGGTAGTGTTTTTTGTTATGACTGAGAATAATTTGTTCCAGTCTTTAATTGTTTGACAAAAGAAAGAAAATTTGTAACTGTCCTTGTTACATTGAATTTGTCTGTATGCATCTTTGTTGGTGGATCTTGTGTTGGACTGACTCTTTTTTAATACATTTTGTGGAGGAATGGCAATATTTTCGTTTGAAATTTTGTGAAACATTATTAGCCTTGTTCTTAGCCAGCGTTCTTGTAATGTTTGCCATTTCATGGTGTCTAACATCTCAGACACACTGCTTGTGTTGTGATGTCTGTTACATGCATACCTTGCTGCTCGTCTCCGTACCTTTTCTAATGATCGTATGTTTTCGCTTGTCCCAAACAGTACAGCAGTTTTCTAATTTGGGTATGATGATGGTTTGGTATGCTCTTTCTTTTATTTTATGTGACTGGACTTTGAAATTGCTTCTGATAAAACATAAAGATTTGTTTGCTTTGGCGGCTGTTTGTTGAATGTGGGTGTTCCATTTTAAATCTGAAGATATTGTGATACCTAAGTATTTAGCATGTTTTACTGATTCTAATATGTGCCCATACATGCCTTAGTGGAAGTGGATGGGAGTTCTTTTTGTTGTTATGTTCATTATGTTGCATTTGTCTGGGTGGAAAGACATAAGCCAGTCTTGCTCCCATTGTATGGCAGCTTCTAGATCTTCTTGAAGCTTGAGGCAGTCGTTTTGAGATTTAATTTGTCTGTAAATTATACTGTCGTCTGCGAAGAGTCTGATTTTGCTATGTTTGATGTATTCCGGAAGGTCATTTATGTAAATAAGGAAGAGTAAAGGTCCTAGCAATGTACCCTGTGGCGCACCTGAAGTGACTGGTATTTTTGAAGATGACATGTTTTCTAAAAGTACTGTTTGAGTTCTGTTTGAAAGAAAAGATTCGACCCAGTTTATGATTTGATCTGATATGCCAAAGTATTTCATTTTATATAGTAATCTTTTGTGTGGTACCTTGTCAAAAGTTTTGGCAAAATTCATGATTATGAGATCTGTTTGTATGTTTTTGTCATTGTTTTCGAATAATTCATGCATCAGTGAGATAACTTGAGACTCACATGATCGCTTTGCCCTAAATTCATGTTGTAATTCATACAGTGTGTTATTGGTTTCAAGATGTTGCATCATGCTGCTTGCAAAGATGTGTTCAAGTAATTTGCAAGCTATGCGTGTTAAGGATATAGGTCTGTAGTTACCTGGGTTGTGTTTGTCCCCTTTTTTGAATACAGGTTTGACGTTTGCGTGGTTCCAGTCAGATGGTACTTTTCCTGTTTCTTAGTTTCTAATGGTGAATAGTATTAATGTGAGGATGTCTGTACATATCTCAATGGTTTGTTTGAGTTCTTTGTCTGCGATGGTATCAGGACCAGTGGCTTTATTAGGGTTTATGTTTTTGATAAGTTTATAAACACCATCCCTAGATATTGTTATGGTTGTCATTTTTGGATGAATACTAGGACCTTTATCTGGAATGTAAGTATTTGCTTCAGATGTAAAAGCTGATTGAAATAGTTTGTTCAGTATAATCGCTTTCTCGGATGGATTTGAGTGCAATGTACCTTCACTTCTTAGAGGAGCTATGTCGGTATTTTCATAGCTTTTTTGGTGTATTTTTAAAGCATGGTTGGTCTTGTTCCTTTATTTCAATATCAAAGATCATATTTCTATATATTGCCAGTAAGAGTTTCTCATTTCTGTTTGGAGCTTAGTTTTAATTTCTTGATATTGTTTTTTGTACCTCTGATTTCCTTTTTTCCATTTGTAGAGCTTGTTTTTCTTGTTAATCAGTTTTTTTAGTTGGTTATTTACCCAAGGTAGTTTTGATTTATGGCTAATGTTTTTTTAGGAATATTCTTATCGATAGACTTTTGGATGTTTGTCTTGAAAGTATTCCATAATTCATCGAGACTCGTGTTATTTTGATCTTGTTTTAGCTGATTGTATGTGCTAGTGAGGTCTTTTCTATTTGGTCCCAATTTGCCTTTTTGTAGTTTAATATTTTGTGAGACTGTTGTTTATTTTGAGGCAGTGCTAAATTTATTTCACGGATCAAGTGTAACATGATCAAAATTGGCGGTAGTAATTGTCAACTTGAAAATACATGTATAAGATAATTTTGATTTACGGTATTTAGATGATATTAATGAATGAGAACGTGTTATTGTGAAAATATGATGTTTTTTAAAGTATTGATACTTAATGATTTGAATATCAAACAAATTTCAACTTTATTCAACGAGCCAAATTCAGGTCAACTTCCTGTCCCATGCATGCGCTGATACTTTTCTCTATAACTATTTAAAAGACGTCTAGCATACTTATACTGTTCTATTCTTGCAACAACACAATGTTGCAGCAGTTAAATGCCAGTAACTGTCACATTATAGCGTACATTTTCTTTTTATACATTATAGACTCTTGAAAATTAAACAATCTATGGAGTTGAAAAAATGTTGAGGAGATTTATTCCTTAATTATCACATAAATAATATAATCAAAATAATTAAGGTTAAAGAAAATTAAAAACCAGTATGCAATGAATATGTTAAAAAAATATAATAAACAAATGATGAAAAGGTACATATGTGAAGTGTGAATATCGGTGGTAAAATAAAATCTGAGGTCACCAAAATCACCAATATCTACTTGCCTGTAATTTTTTTGGTCAGTCTGTAAGATTATCTAGTGAGCTAGCACAAATATTCAACTTCCATTCTTCGTGGTATTTTTTTTCTTAAGTAGTTGGATTCAAATGCTCAATATTTTGGTCTCGACAGCACTAGGCTATTCCAGGAACACTGCGATAACACAGGCACATGTCTCAGAAAAATATTTCTTATATACCTATTATATAAAACTGTGTGCAATAACTGTAATACAAGGTTTTGTTGCACTTTTAGAGATTTGATATCTTTTTTATAAAATTATATCTATTAGGAATAATAATGTACTAAACTAATGACGAGTGAATAGCAGAGCCAACATTATAGCGAAAGATTTTACATGGTCCATGATTTAAAAAAAAAAACATCGTTCACAAGCATTATATCCGAATGCCTGGCATTTCCACCTAGATTGTCCAATCATGTATCGGGCGATGTCGGAGGTAAACTTTTAACCTTTTAAGTAAAGTTTTTTTATTGAATAAAATTTGCCTTCCCATGTTTCAACGTAAAGAATACAAGTTATTATTGTAAAAACTTTTTGTACCTTTGTCCATCAAAATATTGATATATCAAGAATTACCCGTTTACCATATGTTGTTGATACTGCACTTGTCGTTTAATCTTTGAAATATACGTTTTTACTATCAATTCAGGATAAAAACGATAATCAAATATCGTTCACAAGTTTGTTTTTACATTTCTAAAACATGATTTTTGCTGGAGGTAATGGTAAAAATATATGCATATGCCTGGAGACATATTTATCTATAGCGCAATATAGTATAAACGACAACTGTATAATATTAGAATACGCTCAGGTCAGCTTTACATAAGTATGATTACTGAGAACGGCTAAAATAAACTTAGTATAAGTTCAATATGGTCAATGTTAAACCTGGTATAAGTTGATCTAGGATCAACATGTTTGCCGTTGGTGGTATTTATACTGTTACAGATTGGTTTCTTTGAAAAAATGATTTATTTATATACGTTGCATTACGCCTATAGCTAAATGCAGGATATTAAAGCAACAATCGAAATGTCGTTCCAACAATTTGAAATGAAGCACCTATATAGAAAACAACCTTGCTTTTTTTTGAGTATGACAGAAATTAAAATATAAAAAAAACCTACCTTTTACTTCAATGTTTTTTTCTCAAAATTTAAACATCTTTATAAATTTTGTGTATTTATTATTTTTTCGAGGGAGGGGAGATTGTACAGATGGTATTCTTCTGAGTAAATGTGAACAGTTATTACTCATTTTTTTTCATGCAATTAGTAAGGAATTATGGTGGTTTTTTTTTAAATAAATCACATGTATCAAATCAATGATTGATTCATTGTTGCTTATCTTACGTCCAATGGTAAATATTTCATATTTTTAAAGGGGCACTGGCTTCGAGATATATAAAAAATCAAAAGTAGGATTTTTTTGTTAAATCATTAATGAAAGTGAAACAGTGAAATAATAATTTGCTTTTATCAGCTAAAATGGTTCAATTTTGTCAAATTAAGCTCATAAACATTGATAATTTAGCCGAACAGTTTTTTCTTTTTTACATTATTCAATTTACTGTGTGCTGGTTCATATTCTGGACGCCAGTCTTTGCTCCTTTCTAAAAAAAAATCCACATACCAAAAAACCAATATGAAGCTTAAAAATGGAAAACATTACATACTAAACTCGTTCAAAGAGTATCTACACGTCTCAATCTTCAAAATCGCTTATCTAAAAATACTACCATCGCTAACATTTTTAACAATAAAAATCGTGGTTACTCTTTTATCGATAAGTGTCATTACAAAAAATGACGTACATGTCTCCGTCTTTCCACCAACAATACGATAAGGTCCACGTTTAATGGTCGCACATTTTCTTTAAATTTTGAAATTGATATGACTTGAAAAACAAACAGTATATTTAATTTACTCACGTGGAACAAACCTGGATGCGGTATTCAGTACGTAGGTGAAACTGGACGATATTTATCTAAACGCACGCAGGAACACCTGTATCGTTTTAAAAAGTAAAATCACAAAAATACTGAACTCCAAGGAAAATTCAAAAAGGACAAAATCAAAAGTTCAAACACATCAAACAAATGGACCCAATAAATTCAAAAGTATCATTTATCATCATCTTAAGAAGCACAATCATCCTATCAAATATTTAACAGTTCAACCTTTAGAAGTAGTAAATACGCAGCCTGGTGAATCTCATTCAAAGTTTGTACGATCACGAAAAATATTTGAATTAAATTGAATTAAAGAATTATAGATAGTCTACCCTCTCGGTCTTAATGATAATATCATGGGAATAGGTAATTTATCAAGAACCGATTATGTTAACATTTTAGAAATAGTTTTTAAAACTGTTCGTAAAAATCGTTCTCATGGACGTAGAAAAAATTGAAATCAAAGAAAATTTCGGACCAACCATACAAATATTTCGGACCTAATTTCTATTTTAAAAAACAACGGCAGACATTATCTAATAACCAAGCTCTGTTCTTTACCTATAAATAAATTAAATAAAATTTAAGATGATTGCAACACAATTTCATATTAAAGTCCTAAGTATGAAATCGTTCAAATTATTATAATGGCATATTGTTATTCTAAACTGTTTCCCAAAATTGATCGCCCTGAAGATCATAAAAAACATTTTATTAAAATAAAGTATGTCAATAAAGGTTTGGATTTTGTAAATATTGCCGGTATTTTTAACGACCATTCTGTTAAAGACCAAATTCCTGGATATTTTGATAATACTGAATACTCTTATTTGTTATATTTACAAGAAATCTATCCGGAAATATGTGTTTAATTATAGCCAATTGTGTAAAGATGTAAATATCAGTGAAAATACATGAATGAGTCTCGCAATAGCATCCACGACTCACTCCGTCCTTACTGTTTCAAATGGGAAAAAACGGGAAAAAGCTTACAAAAAATCTTTGGACTCTTTTTTTAATTTAGTAATGAAGATAGTTGATATTCAAATACAACATTTTAAAGAAAATTTTACTCTTAACAACAACCATAAAAACCCTATTTCGCGTATCGAACATACACTAAAAGAACTAGCCAAGGAATTTGTTTTTGTCCCGGCTGATAAAGCTGCTAATAATATCATTTGTTTGACGTAAATTTTATATTCAGGTTCTGCAAAAGGAAATCACGAATTCACCAACATTCCAACTGACTTTATTTTCAGAAAACGACATCTGTAACAAACACAAACTTTTAGCTACTTCTTTACAAGCAGAACCAAATACAATGAAAGTCCCAACTACGTACTGGCTTCCGAAGCTTACAAATATAGATTTATTTCATCTTCAAGCCATTGTTCCACTACTAAATTGTCTATTCTACTTACTAGTACACTTGGTACAATAAAAAACCTGATAATAAATTGTTCAAATAAGGCCTTTGAAAATAGTGTAATAAATTATACTTTTGAAGTGTCAAAAACTCGTTGGAAGTACTTGATAAATTGCATGCTTATATTGGTGACTTTGAATCTTGATTTTTCTACCCTATATACCACTTTGCCTCATTTTCTTATTTACAAAAAGTTCACATCCCTAATTAACTGGGCATTTAAAAAGTCAGAATGCGAGTACATATGTTCAAACTCTTTCAGGTCATTTTTTAGTAGCAATAAACAAAAGAACTATGTCAATTGGACATGCTTTGATACTATATATGCGCTTGAATTTTTACTTGATAACATCTTTATTCGCTTTGGAGATTCCATATATCGTCAAGTTATTGGAATTCCAATGGGGACTTACTGTGCACCACTTATTGTGGATATGTTTTTGTATTGTTATGAGTTACAATTTATGACTAAAATTAGCAAAGACCAATCGAAACAACATTTGATAAAAAAATATAACAATACTTTTAGATATTTGGATGATATATTGGCTCTCAATAATGACGACTTCGGTATGTATACTAAAGAAATTTATACTGTTGAACTTACTTTAAATAAAGCTAATACTAACAATGACCACTGCCCTTTCATCGATCTTGATATCTATATCATTAACGGTAAGCTTAATACAAAAATTTATGATAAAAGAGATGATTTTTCATTTCCTATCGTTAATTATCCATTTTTAGATGGTGACGTTCCCTTGTCACCCTCTTATGGTGTTTATATATCTCAACTTGTACGATTCGCTCGTGTATGTAACAACGTATTAGATTTTAGCAAGAGAAATTTATGTATTGCTGAAAAATTATTACACCAGGGTTTTCGATATCACAAACTAGTCAAAACATTTACTAAATTTTATCATCGGTATAAGGAAATAATTTGTAAATATAACTCAACATGCAAACATCTTATACGTTTATGTATTTCACATCCAACCTTTTATTGTAATATTCTTTACAAAGCATAAAAATGTTAGTATTCACTTCAAAAGCTTACAAAACCTTTAAACAGACTTATTAAGAAGGGATATAGTTACGATACTGTTGTCAGATCAATATAGAATGCATATTTTGGCTTTAATATTGATTCACTTATAGGGTCTTTGCATCGGAACTAAACACATTTATTTTGAAAACAGTTGTTGGCATGACACCGGTTATGTTCTTCTCATATATTTTATGATAGTATGATAATAAACCCCTAACGGAAGGGATTGTGCCTGATATTAATATGATGAAGACATAATCTTTCAATCAGTGTAATTGAGGTCTAGAGCTGGCATGACAGTTAACTGCTAGTAGTCTGTTGTTATTTATGTATTATTGTCCTTTTATTTATTTTCTTTCGTTACATCTTCTGACATCAGACTCGGACTTCTCTTGAACTGAATTTTAATGAGCGTATTGTTATGCTTTTACTTTTCTAGATTGGCTAGAGGTATAGGAGGGGGGGTTGAGATCTCGTAAACATGTTTAATCCCGCCGCAATTTTGCGCCTGTCCGAAGTCAGGAGCCTCTGGCCTTTGTTAGTCTTGAATGATTTTTAATTTTAGTTTCTTGTGTATAATTCGGAGTTTAGTATGACGTCCATTATCACTGTACTAGTATACATATTTTTTAACAGACCTATAAAAATCCAATTGCACGAGTTGCTTAATCTATTTATATCCATGTTCATGTTTGCATCGCTTTTATGGTCATATAAGGTCAACTCGATAGTTAATTAGATGGCATCTTGGCTAAAAATCACACGAAACGAAGCTACATCTTATTGAGACCATGTCCTGTAAATTATTATTTTATACTTTTGATAGTTTGGAAAAATGTTTTACATTGTTATAAATAAAATATGAGAATTTGAGTCAAATCGGTGACCATGAATTTGGCAGCTAGTGCCCCTTTAGGGATGAGAACGCATAAACTATAAATCTGATGCCACGTATTAGTAACAAAATCAATTATTAAATTGTCTTTAGAATATAAACAATTATGTACTTAATAATCTCCACAACGATAAGAAAAAAATGTCTTTAAAAAAATAAAAGAAAATTAGAACATTTTGCACTGATATAAACGAGACAGAAATTTATCCACAGGTGTTTAATTCAATTTTAATGTGATATGTTCTGTTCATAATGTTAAACGATTTTAAAGTGTAATTTAAAGTCACTTGCAAACAATTTGAATATGTTTTATATACAATGTACTTAAATGGCTAAGTTTTTCTTTAAATAAAAAAACAAATGTACATAGTCTTTCTTGTACCTAAAAGAAAATATTGTATTCTATCAAAATCTTCAGAAATGTACTGCTATTATATTATTGTACTCCCGAACTGTTATTCGATGATAGCTTTTCGGTATGCAGCAACCACATTACGAGACCTCTTGTAAGAACTGCAAACCGCAAGTGTGAGGGAAAACCATGATTAGAAGAATGGAAGAAGTCCATTGAAAGGTAAATAGTGTATATTGATTCTGTTGAAAGATCAATTTAATACACCAAATCACTGTCAAAGTTAAACTCGCAAATGGAAACACATGGCAAATATTCCAAAAAACATCGTTCTACCAACTCACTTATTTTTCACGTTCTCCTTAATTCCAGTGTGTTCATTGTTTATCACAGTCCGGATTTTTGGCAACTAAACCGAAAACTACTAATTTTGCAATCAACAATACAGAATGAAATATTTTTTGACAATTAAGAATAATGTGCTCGTAAAAAATGTATAAACATGTGCTTACAGGACTAAGTTAAGTATATATGCATGCAATTCTTCAATAATGTGTTCAATAACATTGTAACTACCAGAAAAATCTATACCTTGATAATCACACAAGTTGACAAATGAGCATATCAAATATATAGAAATTGCAGCTAATTTCTTCTGCTCAGACGTCCAATACCCTATAAATCTCATTGAGCATTTGTAAGAATGCGTTAAGCTCGGGTCACACGATTTTTACTGCCGTCCTTGATAGGACCATTCCAAATTAAAATTTATTAAAAGTTTGATCAAGATCTTATGAATCGTGGATGGAAATTCAAACTTTAATTAAAATTTGTAAAAAATAAAATTTCATCACGACAACAATCAGATATTGTTCAGGAAGTGTCGATATTCAACCGTTTCCAAGCGAATTTATCCCAATAATCCCGTTCTAAATCCGCTTCTAATCCGATTTGTATCTTTTGCCAGGTAAAATTCGACCGAGTCTGTCACGACTGCGTCCAGATTCTACCGAATGTAATCCGACAGAGATCAGATAATGATAAGACAGTGAACCGACGCTGCTGGAAGTTATCCGTTCAAAAACTGTCGGCATACTCGGGATGACCAGGTACTGTCGGAACGTAATCCTATCACGGTCCGCTCTATCGCATTGCAAACGGCTTTGTCTGGTCTCAGTCGTATTGTATTCTGTAATTGTCGGGACTCTGACGTGGGTATCATTGACGAATTAAGAATTAATAACGGAACTGTTTCGGAACGGTTTCGGCAAAAAACGGTTCGCAATCAACAAGATCTGGATGCAATCTGGACTCAATCGGCAGAAAAACAGCACGGAAAATTTTCTTCAGATCATTCCCGTTCCACAGGACACCGTCTCGAATACACAGAACATTGTTAGGAATTCGATCCGATACAGCAGAATCTGTCACGACATAGGCACGATTGTAATCCGACTAGACAAAATCGGCTGAGTTTCCCCGAATGTTACGGGGCGCACCTTAAGCTGGGGTCACACATTCACGATTTTTACTGCCGTCCTTGACAGGACCATTCCCGATTAAAATTTATCAAAAGTCTGATCAAGATCCTATGAATCGTGGATGTAAATTCAAACTTTAAAAATTTAATCACGACAACAATCAGATATTGTTCAGGAAGCGTCGATATTTAACCGTTTCCAAGCGAATTTATCCCGATAATCCCGTTCTAAATCCGCTTCTAATCCGATTTTTATCTTTCGCCAGGTAAGATTCGACCGAGTCTGTCACGACTTCGTTCCGATTCTACCGAATGTAATCCGACAGAGATCAGATAGTGACAAGACAGTGAACCGACGCTGACGGAAGTTATCCGTTCGAACAAATTTCTCCAGATCATTCCCGTTCCACAGGACACCGTCCCGCATACACAGAACATTGTTAGGAATTCGATCCGATACAGCAGAATCTGTCACGACATAGGCACGATTGTAATACGACTAGACAAAATCGGCTGAGTTTCCCCGAATGTTACGGGACGCACCTAACTGTCGGGGTGCTTTGCCGAACTATTCGGACCCTTCCGGACCAGTAGGAATCTGTGACGAACTAAAACGACTGCGTTCAGACAATAATACGACATTCCAGATAATTGAGGATACTAATCCGACTTTTTCACTTTTCGTGTCGTATCGCTGTCTGATCTCAAACGGGAGTAATAATCGGCAATGTGTGAACCCCGCATTACTGTCGGGGTGCTTTGCCGAACTATTCGGACCCTTCCCGACCAGTAGGAATCTGTTACGAACTAAAACGACTGCGTTCAGACAATAATAGGACATTCCAGATGATTGAGGATACTAATCCGACTTTTTCACTTTTCGTGTCGTATCGCTGTCTGATCTCAAACGGGAGCAATAATCGGCAATGTGTGAACCCCGCATTAAAAAAAGTATGTAAATTCCCTCGTCCTGTCGGATGGGGACGTGACATATGACAAGTACATTGTAGGCTATCAAGTATACCATGTCGACGCGACTAGTTATGGTCCTTTTTGAGTTCCTGCGATTCGCACAATAAATGTTTGGGACTCCTTTATTTGAACATTGATAAACTACTGTCCAATATACTTTCGTTTTCCAGTGTAAATACAAAATATACGCCATTTATCCTGGTAATCCACTTTACCGAGCTTAACGTTGAGATTTATTGCTAATTTTGGTGTTGTCTTGATTATGTATTTTAAACAAACAAAATACGAGAGCTCACGTTGGCCAAGTGTTTATCATTTGTAACTTAATTAGTAGTGATGTAAGTGACTATTGGAATGACTTTTTTGATAGAATTTTTCGAAATATTTCGTGAAATAGATATTCACAACCGACCTGGAGACCTAATAAATGACCTTCATTATGATAAGAAAAAAATCGTAAATTGGTATTTTTAAAGTTTAACTTAATAGTATAATATTTTTTTAACATGCGAATAATTAATGTTTGAAATATGATTTACAATAAAAAATATATTGCATCAAATGCACATTTGGACAATTATTAATGTCTCTTGCGTGATGCTCGAGGCCAATACTTGAAAATCAAAAACCATATATATGCAAACGTTGATGAACTGATAAACATCCAAAGGGACCATTATTAAAGTATGGACAAATCCGTACTTACAATCAGAGATTTGCAAGAGGGGCATTAATTCCTAAATGAAAAATGATTTTCAAACTTTTATAACTGCAAATGTTTAATCAAGCATTATACCAAAGAACTGTATAGTGGGCTGGTAATACCTTAGGAGACTAACAGTCCACCAGCAGAGGTCTCGACAAAGGGGTAATAGTATTAATAATATTAACGGTACCAATCGTATTGCACCAGTCCGATAATGAATGTCACTTCAGAAATACTCAAAGCTATTATTTGAAAATCAAAAACCATACAAAATTGCATATAAAAGGCAAATAACATTTCGTCATGTATTGATATTATTTTTTTAACTTTTAAGGAGACATTAACAGTATCTACGTATCTACCTTTCAAGTAAAGTTGAATAAGAACAGAAAACAGGACATTCACACCGACCACATGTTGATAAATAATAATAAAAGAAAACAAACGAAACGAAACGGAACGAATCCGACTGATTTTATTGGACCCTGGCCATCACCACAAACGTCATTTATCATATGGCCAAACCTTATTTACACTTTTCGTCACTGGAAATTTGAAAAATTCCTACGTAAATCCAAATCGTTAACTCCGTTTTTAATAGATGTGACATAATAGTCGCTGTCAATAATGAATGAAATTTTCTGTTCATAGTAACCAAGGCCAAAATATTTCATATATAGAATAAACATTTAACCGTCATTCGGACCGTCTTACTAGACAGATTAAAGTTTAACGGTAAGATACTTTTACTACATTTGAATTATACAAGTTACATAACTACTTCTTATAATATGTTCCCATGTCCTGCTTTGACTGATCGGATTAGTTTATACCCGTTATGTCCGTCCAACCTTTAAATTTGCAACTTAAAACAAACAAATGACTGAATAACATCGACACCTTCTATAGATCTCTTTAATATCTGATGGCATCGTTTTCATCGTTTTTTGATTTTTCATTCGAGAAATATTAGAGTTTCGATCTCCGAAGCAAACGTTAGCCATACTTTCATGGGATTTCAGCATCTTTGATCGTCAGTTTATATTAGACAAATGACCTTATTCCAATGAATCTTTCGCAAGAAACGTTCGTTATACTAGTGTGAGAATATACTAGTACTATGTCAGACGCCAGACGCTCGTTTCGTCTACAAAAGACTCATCAGTGGAGCATATAGGAGTATCTATTTTACTAGAACACTAAGGGTTTACTTGGGTACAGATATATGATCATCCGTAGACTTCTTCCATCCAGTAGTAAACCCATGATAAAGGAGTGTTCGTTAGGCTTAACAGGGTGTATAAACATCCTGTCGAAATAGGAAAGTGTACGTGTAGAGTTAGTGGAGCAGAATTTTCTTACCGCCTAAGAATCATTAGTTTTTCATGACATGTTTGTCTTTTCTTTGTTTTTATGCATTTTTGTCACGACATAGGCACGATTGTAATCCGACTAGACAAAATCGGCTGAGTTTCCCCGAATGTTACGGGGCGCACCTTAAGCTGGGGTCACACATTCACGATTTTTACTGCCGTCCTTGACAGGACCATTCCCGATTAAAATTTATCAAAAGTCTGATCAAGATCCTATGAATCGTGGATGTAAATTCAAACTTTAAAAATTTAATCACGACAACAATCAGATATTGTTCAGGAAGCGTCGATATTTAACCGTTTCCAAGCGAATTTATCCCGATAATCCCGTTCTAAATCCGCTTCTAATCCGATTTTTATCTTTCGCCAGGTAAGATTCGACCGAGTCTGTCACGACTTCGTTCCGATTCTACCGAATGTAATCCGACAGAGATCAGATAGTGACAAGACAGTGAACCGACGCTGACGGAAGTTATCCGTTCGAACAAATTTCTCCAGATCATTCCCGTTCCACAGGACACCGTCCCGCATACACAGAACATTGTTAGGAATTCGATCCGATACAGCAGAATCTGTCACGACATAGGCACGATTGTAATACGACTAGACAAAATCGGCTGAGTTTCCCCGAATGTTACGGGACGCACCTAACTGTCGGGGTGCTTTGCCGAACTATTCGGACCCTTCCGGACCAGTAGGAATCTGTGACGAACTAAAACGACTGCGTTCAGACAATAATACGACATTCCAGATAATTGAGGATACTAATCCGACTTTTTCACTTTTCGTGTCGTATCGCTGTCTGATCTCAAACGGGAGTAATAATCGGCAATGTGTGAACCCCGCATTACTGTCGGGGTGCTTTGCCGAACTATTCGGACCCTTCCCGACCAGTAGGAATCTGTTACGAACTAAAACGACTGCGTTCAGACAATAATAGGACATTCCAGATGATTGAGGATACTAATCCGACTTTTTCACTTTTCGTGTCGTATCGCTGTCTGATCTCAAACGGGAGCAATAATCGGCAATGTGTGAACCCCGCATTAAAAAAAGTATGTAAATTCCCTCGTCCTGTCGGATGGGGACGTGACATATGACAAGTACATTGTAGGCTATCAAGTATACCATGTCGACGCGACTAGTTATGGTCCTTTTTGAGTTCCTGCGATTCGCACAATAAATGTTTGGGACTCCTTTATTTGAACATTGATAAACTACTGTCCAATATACTTTCGTTTTCCAGTGTAAATACAAAATATACGCCATTTATCCTGGTAATCCACTTTACCGAGCTTAACGTTGAGATTTATTGCTAATTTTGGTGTTGTCTTGATTATGTATTTTAAACAAACAAAATACGAGAGCTCACGTTGGCCAAGTGTTTATCATTTGTAACTTAATTAGTAGTGATGTAAGTGACTATTGGAATGACTTTTTTGATAGAATTTTTCGAAATATTTCGTGAAATAGATATTCACAACCGACCTGGAGACCTAATAAATGACCTTCATTATGATAAGAAAAAAATCGTAAATTGGTATTTTTAAAGTTTAACTTAATAGTATAATATTTTTTTAACATGCGAATAATTAATGTTTGAAATATGATTTACAATAAAAAATATATTGCATCAAATGCACATTTGGACAATTATTAATGTCTCTTGCGTGATGCTCGAGGCCAATACTTGAAAATCAAAAACCATATATATGCAAACGTTGATGAACTGATAAACATCCAAAGGGACCATTATTAAAGTATGGACAAATCCGTACTTACAATCAGAGATTTGCAAGAGGGGCATTAATTCCTAAATGAAAAATGATTTTCAAACTTTTATAACTGCAAATGTTTAATCAAGCATTATACCAAAGAACTGTATAGTGGGCTGGTAATACCTTAGGAGACTAACAGTCCACCAGCAGAGGTCTCGACAAAGGGGTAATAGTATTAATAATATTAACGGTACCAATCGTATTGCACCAGTCCGATAATGAATGTCACTTCAGAAATACTCAAAGCTATTATTTGAAAATCAAAAACCATACAAAATTGCATATAAAAGGCAAATAACATTTCGTCATGTATTGATATTATTTTTTTAACTTTTAAGGAGACATTAACAGTATCTACGTATCTACCTTTCAAGTAAAGTTGAATAAGAACAGAAAACAGGACATTCACACCGACCACATGTTGATAAATAATAATAAAAGAAAACAAACGAAACGAAACGGAACGAATCCGACTGATTTTATTGGACCCTGGCCATCACCACAAACGTCATTTATCATATGGCCAAACCTTATTTACACTTTTCGTCACTGGAAATTTGAAAAATTCCTACGTAAATCCAAATCGTTAACTCCGTTTTTAATAGATGTGACATAATAGTCGCTGTCAATAATGAATGAAATTTTCTGTTCATAGTAACCAAGGCCAAAATATTTCATATATAGAATAAACATTTAACCGTCATTCGGACCGTCTTACTAGACAGATTAAAGTTTAACGGTAAGATACTTTTACTACATTTGAATTATACAAGTTACATAACTACTTCTTATAATATGTTCCCATGTCCTGCTTTGACTGATCGGATTAGTTTATACCCGTTATGTCCGTCCAACCTTTAAATTTGCAACTTAAAACAAACAAATGACTGAATAACATCGACACCTTCTATAGATCTCTTTAATATCTGATGGCATCGTTTTCATCGTTTTTTGATTTTTCATTCGAGAAATATTAGAGTTTCGATCTCCGAAGCAAACGTTAGCCATACTTTCATGGGATTTCAGCATCTTTGATCGTCAGTTTATATTAGACAAATGACCTTATTCCAATGAATCTTTCGCAAGAAACGTTCGTTATACTAGTGTGAGAATATACTAGTACTATGTCAGACGCCAGACGCTCGTTTCGTCTACAAAAGACTCATCAGTGGAGCATATAGGAGTATCTATTTTACTAGAACACTAAGGGTTTACTTGGGTACAGATATATGATCATCCGTAGACTTCTTCCATCCAGTAGTAAACCCATGATAAAGGAGTGTTCGTTAGGCTTAACAGGGTGTATAAACATCCTGTCGAAATAGGAAAGTGTACGTGTAGAGTTAGTGGAGCAGAATTTTCTTACCGCCTAAGAATCATTAGTTTTTCATGACATGTTTGTCTTTTCTTTGTTTTTATGCATTTTTTTAAATTTAAAAAAAAAACACAAAATATAACAGAATTACCTACAATATTTGGCATTATCGCTATTTTTTGCATTTTTCCTTTGATCTTATTTGTGATAATCTTTCATATCATGCTACTCGCTTGAGATGGAAAATTATCGCTAGAACCTAAGGAGTCACGTGGCGTTGCTAAGGAACATGAAATTGACATCATCGTCATAGGTAAAATAGCGATAAACAGATTAGCATTGGTCATCTCAACTCGATTGTGTTTCTTGATTTCGCCGTCACGGCTCAAGCGAGAAAATCAACCTCGTTGAGATGATCAACGATTATCTATAAGTACAACAAACCACACAAACCATTATCACCCGACCCAGATGTCCAACACCAAACACCTCAGTACAAACAAAGAACGCAGGATCAAGATATCCAAACTTGGTACTGTCAGAAAATGCTGTCTTCTACCTCAGTAATAGATTTCCTTAGCTTAATTTGGCAAAAGTTTTAGATTTTTTTGGTCTTCAGTGCTCTTCAACTTCGTACTTTTATTTCGCCTTTTTAACTTATTTTATTCGAGCGTCACTGGTGAGTCTTTTTCAGATTCAGATATAGGTTAACATATAGTGTAGTTTATTAATTCGGTGTCTTCTCTCTTTACCGTAGCGTTTACAGTTATCAACACCGCTGGATTTTTCATCCGCA
Organism: Mytilus edulis; assembly: GCA_019925275.1. Lineage (NCBI taxonomy): Eukaryota > Metazoa > Mollusca > Bivalvia > Mytilida > Mytilidae > Mytilus > Mytilus edulis. The sequence continues at coordinate 39,843,386 of CM034350.1, forward strand.
TTTTAAAAGTTCTTAATATGAGGGTGCAACAGGAGCCAAAGAGGTCCGTTTTAATTTCCAAATGTCATTGGGGTTGGGTTTTTTTTAATCAAAACCCAGTGTTCATGACTTGGAACGTGAACCTGTTGTATGCATAAATCAGGTTGAGCCCACCTTGATATGCTTCTCTTTTGATGTACTCTGGAAGAGAACCTCTGGTAGGCCGAATAGCACATAGCACTCATAAGGCATTGCTTCCTGACAAATGATTCAAATCGTGCTTTGTAAATGTTGATGTTGCCGTACATGATGAAGGCAAATGCTTCTATGATGTTCATGTCTGTATCTTCATTCAAAATTAAAGCGAGCAAAAACATCCGTTACATCTGGTAATACTTCCCATGTCTGCTAAATTGACCTCTTCGCTTACCCACCAAATTCTGTCACAGTGTCACATTCACAGAAAGCATGTAAGGAAAGAATAGCAGCTGCACATGCACGAGGAACAAACACATTTGATATGTCATAAACATGAAGCCATCGGAAGCCTTTTTTTCGTCCAAAAACCTAACCAGAATTTGTCCATGCCTACTACTGCGACAGCTGCGATCTCTAATACTACTAAATCTTTGTCAGTATTACTTAAATTTACTTTCATCAACCATTTTCAGCAGCAAGCTTATCATGGACAAACATACGTGTTTCTGCTTGTTCGTGGTTTACAGGGATGGCTGGGAAGTATCCGTACTGAAATTGCAAACAATATCTCATCTTCAGTAAGATAAGCATCTTTATTATAGTCTCTAAAGAAGCAATTCTGTCGGCTAAAAATTTGGACCATTCGGTTTTGTTGTCGTTTTCATAGAGACTACTCCAAACCCTTGGCGTTCTACCAGAACCAACAACTAGCCGTCTATCATCAGCACCTTGCCTTTTCTCGGTCCAGCCTTTAAATGATTAAGGTAACATCAATTACAATATCTACTCTGAAATACTTATCGGTGCCAAATTTTCTCTAAGGCAGTTTGACTTCATTTGCATAATCATCAAATAGTTTTGCAAGTGGTGGCCTGGAATTAACAATTGGTGGCCAACCAACAATAAATGCGTCAAAATTTGGATCGGTTGATGGCGAATCGCACAATGTTTCAAGCATACCAATTTGCTTCGATCTAATAACATTGTTTAAAGTGACATCCTTAGAAAAAAACAGAGGAGCAATTTGGTTTTCGTGGATAAAGAAATCTTCCAAGTCAAATTGTCTACTTTGACAAGAAATGAAAGTCTAGAAAAGAGATCGCAATCACTTTTCATATTCTTCAGCTTTGTTTTTGACAAAGACATTTCCAATTCCATTTCACGTCTTTGATAGGAAATAGTTTTTTTTTTTATCTGGTTATAAAAACAGATTCCCTGCCGTTTTGTTTTTGCTTCAAAAGATCTTTGTATTGTTCGGACCCAATATCTTGGAGTTTATATACATATATATTATATCTAACCAGCCTCCGAGTCAAAACTTCCTTAAAAGAGTCAATTTTGTACAAATCTGAGGACTGTTCTAGAAATAAAAAAAATGGATTTTCACATTCGTTCATCACTTTAGAAAGCCTTTGATACTTTTCTAAGTAATTCTTTCGTGTTTCGTGTCTTCATGATGTCGTTCATCTGTTTTAGAATGACTCAAACCACTAGATCCATCGTCTCAAAGGGATCTTCGGTGGCACCAACATCGCCCTTCACAATTGCATTATTCTTTTTTAGTGCCTGATCAATTGTGTTATAAGAAAACAACTTGCTAGTCTTACGTACCGTGAAATTACCATTTGCAAATTCCATTGCCACCTTGTTGTGGGTGATGTTCGTGAAGGAAAGTCATATCTAGGAGATGGATCAGTAACCATTGAGAATAATTAATACGATCTGGACCAAAACAATACGGTATCATGCTTGATATGCACTGATTGTGAGGTACGATATCTGACTCATAAAATAAGCGTACGACCGAAAGCACAAGAAGTTCTTAGGATTCATAAAATGAAATTCAAAACAGTGTGGCTGTGGCCATTGATTGACACATTAAATTCATCCATTGACTTGGACAATTTAGGTGAACGTTTGTATGTAACGACCATTGCTCACTGTGTACTTTTTAAAGACACTTAAACTATGGGGTCACCAAAGGTCCTCAACACCTTAATAAAGTATTTCGAAAAATTAATCAGGAATAACACGATGTTTTGATTTATATCAATTGTATAAATCAAAACATAAAGGTTATTCCTGATTAATTTTTCGAATTATTTTATAATTAAAGGCGTTAAGAAACCTTTGGTGACCCCACAGTTTAAATGTCTATCGTAGGTACGTCGTGAACAGTGGTCGTTACAGACACACGTTCACGTAAATTATCCCAGTCAATGGATGAATTTAATGTGTCAATCAATGGCCACAGCCACACTGTTTTGAATTTCATTCTAATTGAACGCCAAAATTGTGGTTGAGATGACTCTTTTTCCTTACACCAGTCTATCAAATAATCGAACGAAATTCAAATCCTTGTCTGTTAGATGAACTACGATTTACATCATTGTGCCCTAGTACTGGGTGCAAATCACTCTGTATGTCTAAAAATATTTTGCGCATGCGCAAAATTGATAAACGCACTTGTTTCAAAACCTTAAAAATGTTTTTAAACCAATTCATAATATCATTAAAAATCCAAAAGCAAAACATAAATAGTAAATAGTTCAATTATTTTGAGTGAATTTTTAAACATTTTCGCGCATGCGAAAACCCTGAAAAGTCAAATATTAATTTCTACTATATACGTCACATACAAGGAATATAGCCAACAAACCTGATAATATTTTTCACTTAAAGAAGGTCAAAGAAAAAGTTTTCCAGAAAAATAAGTATTTTCGAACTGAAAAAACAGCTATTTTTGAAAAAGGCCGTAGCCATCTTGAAAAAATGTTTTTTTGTTCATGGCCAGCAGTTTTTTCTTAAAAAGTATATAATTATGATGCTTCGTGCTAATTTTCATGCTTGTATCATCATTTGCACAATTCACTCGATTTTGCTTGCTAATATCTTCCACTATGAGGCATGAAACATAAAATTAGGAAGCTTTGCAAATCAAGTAGCATAAACTAACTGAAATTATTTAGGTCCATATGGGGACAATGCACCAGTAAATAGAAAACTAGAATAGGTAAGGATAATCAATTGTCTTTGAAAACGATTGTGTTTATAATCCGCTGAATCATAAAATCAAATGTTCAGGTAAACTAGTGCACCTCTGCATAATAATCCAATTCCGGTTTGGATGTATTGTGTATTATGACTTTTTAAATCTTGGCGGTTTCATATTTCACAATTTAACATTTCAATAAAGGAGAGTTGTGAGAGAACTTAAGTACAAATAAATATACAGGATTTATTTGCTTACAATTTAATGTGTTTCGTAGTTAAATATCCTCTTAAAATACTGCTTATCCCAAATTCACCTGTAACTGGTCTACTTTTGTACGTGCTAATGCATGTAGTAAGGATTGTGTGCATTTTGTGAACAACAACTATTATTATTTATTACTCATCGGTACATAAATATTTATTTTGCTGAATTTATTTTAATTTATTACTGCTTTTATTTAAAGGTTTCAGTTCGTCACATTACTGATTCAAAATGTATGTGCTACAAGTGGCAGTCTGTTTCGTTGTTATCGGAAGCGTTAGCCTAGTTACTACTGCAACAGTAAGATGGTTTAACCAGAATAGGCATGTATTTGAAAATATGATATACAGCGAAAAGCAAATAATGAAACTCAAGTATAGTACTGATAAAATGTATAGCTATAATTATTATTATCCACTTGGTAAAATTACAAAATCCAAAACTTTCTGGACAAAGATATCAAAAGCACCGTCGTGCTCCGTGGAATTGCCATGGTGGTTAAATAACACACGAAGAAAAAGGGCACAGTGTTCAACTTGCTGTCCAACGTAAGTATTGTAACAATTGTTCTTTTTGAGGAAGGAATTTATAAATAAATTTGTGTAAATATATAAAATTGAATTAAAAATATGAATTGATATAATGGTGAACATGCATGTACAGCTTTTTCCAGCTTTTGGTCACGAAGACGCGGTTTAGTTGATGCTAAAAACATCATTTTTTTTTTTTTAAAGTCGGATGCATGTGATACAAAAAAAACATATTCAACAAACATGTTAGGTTCTATCAGTAATAGCAGTAAAGTAATTACTGCTATTAACTACTACAACACGATACTCGCATGTACTTAGAGACACACGGATAGATTAAGTATGATGTGTATCAAATCTGTTTTCCGTAGATATTTTGCACACAAATTAGGCCAAAGGTTTTAAGATCTGAATTGTTTAACATTTGTTATTTCAAGGAATTTTATAGCTGTCTATATGGTAATTGTTAAAAGTCGTATGGAAACCTATAGTTTTTAACATATATGTCATTTGGTCTCTTTTTGGTCATTTTGTGGAGAGTTGTCTCGTAGTTGTTCTTTATATTCTATACTATTCGTAGTATATATGTGAATATGTGGCTCGGTTATTGAGTAGACAGATAGGAGGCAATTTAGCAGAACTAAAAGATAACTTGATGAGTTTGATGATTTTCTCTTCATTAATGAGAATCTTTTAATTGTTCTTCAAAACTGAATGTTAAGTTAATAAAATGATGTATATATATTTTCTTTCTTACCAATCTATCAATCCACTTGGATTTTTTTTTTTTTTTTTTTTTAAATTTCAAACGCTTATAGGTTTATTTATCGACCCTATAGATTGGCCAGCGCTCGAAGTAATGTGTGGACGGTATACTATCAATGAAACTAGATGAAAACGAATGTTCACGCTCCAGTCGGAATGAATACAAAGTCTTATTTAAAAAAAGGTTTGTGACCTATAGTTTTTTATTTCTGTGTCATACCACATGCACATCATTTGATAGCTGAGATTATTACTTTCAATTGACATCAATTTAATTTATTTCAGTAAATTTTCGGCAACAGCTCCGGTAAAAATAGAATACAAAGGTAAATCGTATGACGTTCATAAGCCAGCAGATGGATGGCAGATCTTGTTTCTAGGAAAATGTCCGTAAGTTACTTTCACTTTTTTTACTCATGATTACGAATACCTTTCTAGATATATATTCAATTCAATTTTATTAGCAGATACGTGTATAGTTAATGGTAGGTTATCTAGTTAATAGAACAAAACACGTGTATTAAATATTACTTTTCAATTTGCTTTCTTTTAAAAGTTGTATCTACTCTTGCATTCAAAATTATCTTCAGAGTGTTTTCTGGGATATGAAGGGACAAACGTTTTAGATAACTTATTAGTATTTCCAATTTAAACTCAAGTTTGAAAATTTTGTTTTTATTTCATTAATAGATAGATGGATATTATGGGTATAGTACTTTTAAAAATACACTTTCTTACCAGAGCAGTACTGTTGTTGATTATGTCACACATTTATTCATTTTCTGGTGTCATTAAATTCAAACATTTACAAAATATGTGTCAATACCAGTTTTGAAACAAAATGCTTTATAACAATGCTGTATAATCTTTGAATAACTATTTGACAAAACTAGTATTTGATTTAACATTATTTTTTATTTAGAGTATCACTTAAATGCTCTTATCTTTTAATAATATGACGAATCACCTTCTGCAATCAATTCAATCTGTAAATGAAACAAACACAGAAGAAATTTGGCACCGGTTTTTATAAAAACATGTCAAATCATATGATAATATAGGCCAACTCCATTTCACAGGCATGTACAAGATTTATCAATGCAGAATGAGAATAGATTAACCTTTTGACCTTTTATGTAATACTAGTTTAATAGTACATTTCATTCTAATAACTATATATATATATATATATATATATCAATAAATTTCAATATACGATTTGGTCATTGAGGGTATTATCAAAATGATATATACCACCATGTCTTTCTTCTTTCTTCTCTGTATACGCTGTTCAAGTTAAGTACACTATACAATTATAGACCTTGTATGAGGTCGATACAAGGATATATGTGTTCGATATATTATGTATTCACCTCATACATAGGCTATAATTGTTATATTATTAATTTCTGACCATATTTGTATTAAAATCGTCGGAATTTTTGTAGATATCATATTGTCTCCTAGATATTAACAACATATTAGTTGTTATTTCATTTATGTATTTTTTACTTTTTTTTATTCTTCCAATAACCGATCATAGATATTTTTTTGTAAAACTTTTAACAGTATCATTAAATTCCTTACATGACGTCACCAAGTACCTGGTTTTTAGATATTCTAAAAATAACCGTGCAATATGCTTTTTGCTATCCCCGTTTTCCATCTACGTTCGAAAATATAGTTTAACATGTGACTCCCTGAACGAATCAAATTAGTTAAAAGATACGAATTAATAATATTAGTATTAAACTATAATCGTGGAACATTTGATAACTTTTTAAATAACTTTATTTTATATTCTACTTTTCAGAGCAATGGCTACCTGTAACTTCGGCCAATGTCAACCAGAACATGATTACCATACGTGGATCCTTATACAAGATCCAGAAATAAACACTGAACCAAAGATAAGATTTGTTCCTGTGTCTTATCCTAGGTTTTGTAAATGTGTAAATAGTTCATGATAACATTTAGAGAACATCGTGAATATGACTGATCGATTTTATTATGATTTTTGAGTTGTCTTTCGTAGTAGAATCAATGTGCTACGTTTTTATAATATTTCTATCGTATTCTTATTGTGAACTTTTAGTAGTGTTTTGTTGATTACTTTATATGTATTTATGTACGTGTCTGCAATAGCATGTACCCAACCACGTGTTTCCATTATATAGCAGCAGACTTGTTTCTGTATTGGTATGAATCAGTGCTTATGGCAAATCTCAATAAAAATCCGTTTACATTCAATTCAATTCAATTTATATATGTGGGGAAATTCTTAGATTAATGTATTGTGGTTAAACTGACGTTTTTTACTGGTGATTTATTAAGTCAGGAATTTTACTATAAATAACTTAATTTTTCAATAAATTCTAGTATATATTCGGATTTATTTTTGTAGTTTGGCTGTTCCTGTAAAATTCTGATAACAAACGCGATATTATAATCACCTCCTAAATTTACGATATTGATGTTTAAAAAGCACATCCGTTTTAATTCAATTTATTTTAACACCATAGTTACGTCTTTGAATATTGTTTTTGTAAGTACTAAAGCTAATTTTCTTTTTATAAGTTAGAACATTTTAACTAAATATCTATTGATATACATGTATGCAAAATTAGTACATGCTGTCGATATTGTGTACTAATACTTTAGCTTTTCCCACTTTCTTGCTTGTCCATGCTGTTTATTCATCTTTACACTTTATCCATTGGAAGTGCACTGATTGATACTTTAGTATGGGGAACATGATTTGTTTATATTAAGTTGTTATTGGCTTTGAACAAGTTTTTAGTTACTGAAAGTACATTTGTATCGGTCTTTTGACTTCATAGTATTTATTCTTGTCAATGTGATGAGTTGAGTTCTTTTCAATTGCTTTCACAATTCTTCTTTTTTTATGTTGTGCTGTTACACCACTATCCCATATTAGGAGAGGGTATAACGCTTACAAACATATTATTTCACCCCTACACATTATATATATATATGTCTGTCCCAGTTCAGTTGTATGTAAAAAGTAAAATAACAAAAATACCGAACTCTGAGAAAAATTCAAAACCGACAGTCCCCAATCCAATGGCACAATCAATAGAAATTTGTGGATTAAACCTGGTTTTTTTTAGTTGTCGATGGTTGCTATCTATTACATGTTTTATATCGCAGAGTTGAATCCTTTTCCTATGCTGACTTTATTGTTCCTTCTTTCAGTTTTGTTCTCCACGGATGGATATTAAAAAATGGAGGGTTCATATATCTTTATCATTATCGTATACAAAGAAGTTGGGGATTTTGCACTGCTTAAATATATAAAACATTTTTATTTTAAATATATCGATTAATGATTCTTAATTGATTGATAATGAGGGTCGGTTGAAAACAAAACTTTACGACAAAAGAGATGATTTCAGCTTTCCAATTGTGAACTTTCCATTTCTAAGTAGCAACATTCCAGCAGCACCTGCATACGGGGTATATATCTCCCAATTGATACGATATTCCCGTGCTTGCATTTCCTATCATGATTTTCTTGATAGAGGGTTACTGCTCACAAGGAAGCTATTAAACCAAGAGTTCCAAATGGTGAAGTTGAAATCATTCCTTCGTAAATTATACGGACGCTATCACGAGTTGGTTGACCGTTATGGAATAACCGTTTCACAAATGATATCGGATATGTTCCTTACGTCGTAACTACAATCCCCTTCCTTTTCATGAATGTGACCTACCGAATTAGACTATTTACCGGATTTGTAATCACATAAGCAAGACGACGGGTGCCACATGTGGAGCAGGATCTGCTTACCCTTCCGGAGCACCTGAGATCACCCCTAGTTTTTGGTGGGGTTCGTGTTGTTTATTCTTTGGTTTTCTATGTTGTGTCATGTACTATTGTTTTTCTGTTTGTCTTTTTCATTGTTAGCCATGGCGTTGTCAGTTTGTTTTAGATTTATGAGTTTGACTGTCCCTTTGGTATCTTTCGTCCCTCTTTTAATGTAAACCTTCAGTTTCATGAATATATGGTTTTGGATTTTATTGCCATTTTTAGTCTCAGTTTTTATAAAAAAAGAAAGCTAACAGACTCTTTTATTGTTGACAATTTATTTTAAGAAACTAACACTGGAGTTTTCATTTCTTTGCTGAAAAAAATGAAAATATACATAAATTTCATAATTAGATAAATATATATATATATATACATAAATAATTGTTTTTATTCTATCAACTCTTACCAAATTTAATTTGCTATTTATTTGAACCAAAAAACAAATCTAAATCTGCAATGTCTAGCGTTTGTGATTTGTTTTATAAATATTGGAATTGGAAAAAAATGACAAAAAGGTTATAATTTCAAATAAGATATTAGAATAAAAAAATAAATGCGCAATTCTATACGATGTATCACAGCATATATTTTTTTTTTCTGAATAACAGAAATATAATATACTCCTGACAAAATCACAAAAATCAAACAAAATGTATTAACATCACATGGAAAAATACTATTTCTTACTTAAAAAAAATACTGGCAAATTAGTTACTTCCAAGAGCTAAAAGACAAGTTTTTAATTTTGTATTTTTACTAAAAGTATAGTCCAAACGTTTATACGTATGCTTCACTAAAACTTGCAAACATATAACTGTTTTGCGAGTTATTCAAAGCTGCAGCAGATTTAAAAAAAAAACAAACATCAAAACTTATTTTACTTGCATCATTATAAATACAATAAACTTTACGGGAGTTTGAACAAAAATTCCAACCGTTTATGATCCAATACAAATCAAATCTTTATACAAGACAGTTTAAAGTAAGTAACATAAACTGTACATTTATTTTAATTTGTAGAACATGTACGAACTGGAACACAACATAGCAATTATTTTTCTGAAAAATGCTCATTGTTCACTAGCATAAAAGGTCCTCGGCCTGAAATTGCACTTTTTTAATAAAATGTATCGTAAGCAAATGTCAACTGCAAATTAACTCATTCCAGAAACCAGAATAAGTATTGCTTACGCCAGACGCGAGGTCGTCTACAGAAGATCACCAGTAACGTTCCAATAAAAAAAACATGACTGTATTAAGGGCATACGATACAGTTACAGTGGAGGTAATGACGTTGCTAACGTAAATTGTTATTTTCGCGACGTCAAACGGTGACTTATCGGGAAAAGATGCAGTTTTCGGCTGATTTTTATCATTCAAACTGATTTAACTTGAAAACGAGTTCATGGACCTCTCTTTTTTAAAATGGCATTTGGTTTGATTACGCAAGAAGATTATGTGTACCAATTTTCATGAAAACGTAAATAGTGCATTTTTAAAAAAATTGAATAATATACAGCAAAAAATGACAATTTTTTCCTACATTCATGAACATTTGATAAATTTGAGTTATTTGTAAAAACAAAATGTACAAATTTATGCAATATTTATATAACAATAAATTACAAATAATTTAACAAAAAACAGATCGTGTTTTTCTTTTAAAACAAAAAAGTTATGTATTTCTATCGAAAGGAAAATACGTCCAAAATCCGTATTTTGGGGAAATATCTGAAAGGTGAACCTTAATTAACTCAAAAAGTAGCACATGAAGGTATATTTTTATTACATATTTGATTTAATCAGGTAATAGCCTACATGCAAATTTTCATCCAAACTTAAATACGGGATCGCAAACTTAAGACCGATGCTGAGGAGCTTTGTGGACCCCGAAAAGTTTTGCCAAATACCTACCCTGAAATTGTTTGCCTTTCGTTAAAATCGCCTGTTACTGTGTTGGGATCTGTAAGAAAAGTAACTAATATAAGGATGCGGGACCGGACATACTTTTTTTTAAAATAGTCATTTATATCAAGGGCAATAAATATACATAATTTTTATTAAATTGTCGCAATACGCATATACAGAACGTATAAAATTCTGACGGTATATAATTGCTATCATTTAACAACTATCATAAACATGTCCGTCCGTCATTTTTTTCTCTTTTTAGCCATCGACATTTAAAAGGGGTCGTTTAGACAAAAGAAACAGAATTAAATGAAAAATTCCCGTAGAAGGCTAATAGCTGCCAAATTTTAGGAAGTAGGTATTTTTTAATCCCTGAAGAATCAAGGTTAATACAACAACCAATGAGACCTCTCACAGGAATACTAAACATTTTGGGCAACGACATTCAAAGAAATAATTCTGAAATACCCACTTGCGTCCGGACATCAAGGAGAAATACAGTCATCATCACATTAAAGATTTAATTACAGACCAAAATCGTCATCTACAAATGCTACTTTCGTTACTAACAAAAACACAAAAACACTAATGACAAAAAGTATGTAAATACCCTTAAATATGACGGATAATTTTTGGTGTACTGGAGATGGGACATTTTGAAAATATCAAAAAATACCCTTGGAAATAATTAATCAGTTTTTGAGTATTTGATTATGACGCCAATTGCCATCAAAAGTGGCAAAATGCTTTACAAATTTAAAGCGTTGAAAAAATGTCAAATAAACACGAGGCATTATATGTATATATTGCGTGACCTCAATTGAGCATTTAGTTTTTATATTAACTATCAAATTGCAGGCTTTACCTTATATTGCAACTTAATTTTTTACAGAAGGCTTATTATACACCCTCAACATTATCTCACATATTCAACGATGACAGATATGCAATAATGTCTGCCTGGCGAACATTTATTGTTTCAAACCACAAATATGTTTGTTTAAGCATTGTACATCACCAAACCAAATAAGTCCATAATCTTGTTTGTTAATTAGGTCTTTCCACCTTTCCATGGAAAGACCTATTGATTTTGTTCTGATTATTATTATTATTATTTTTTATTTTTTTTCTTCCGCCTAAATTTTTTCTTACGTATTGTTGATGTTTCAAAAGATGTCGCTTAGATATTTGGAATATGATATCGTATAGTTTATACGCTTTAAAAATCGCACTGTTTTTCTTGTGGCCACTACTCCTTCGCAACCGTAAAAGATTACGACAAATTTATTTTACCAAATTGCTGGTTACATCTTCAGGATTAGGAAATTTATTTGGACCGAAGCTTTCCAGAGACTCTATATGAGAGTTATTTCCCCTTATGTAAATGATATAAGTATTATGCATTTCTAACTGGTAAACCATAAGTGATAGAGACCTAGGGTCTTCAGATTTGAGGTCCTTGGTCCAAAAAAAAAAATGAAAATGAGGTCAAGGTCAAAGGTCAAGGTCATGTTCTAAATTTTGATTTTTGCTTATTTTCACTGATTTTCAAATACCGTATGCCATATCGACAATTAATTTTTCATAAATTGTTAGTTACGACATGTCCTTACTTGTATATTTTGGGTGAAAGGGTGCGCAGACAATAAATGGGAGTTTTTGTCCGTCTTACATTTAGGTTTACCCGTAAAGTGATATTACTCTTTAACGAAACATACTAAAGACCTAGGATTTTTTGATTTAAGATCCTTGGTTTGTGACCTTGAAATTGAGGTCAAGGTCATAGGTTAATAGGACGTTCTAGATTTTGACCTTTGCTTTAAATTGATATTAATACATCATAAAGCCATAGGAACTAACATTTTAAACTGATTTTTCATATTTCAATATCAAAATAGATCTTTACTAGTTGAAAGACCTTCAATTGTTCTCTGAACAATTGGTTTTTAATTCTATTTTAATATTGTGGTGCAACTAACTTAACCAATTCAATTTCTACCTGGTGATGGTGTTAATGCAAATGCTTGTGCAGGTGTTTCACGGTTAGACATCGTTGTTATAGGGTATTCCCGGTTAGGATCTGGGGTTTCAATATTTGGCTGTGTTGGGGCTGGTGTTTCGATGTTTGGCTGAGTTGGGGCTGGTGTTTCGATGTTTGGCTGAGTTGGGGCTGGTGTTTCAATGTTTGGCTGAGTTGGAGCTGGTGTTTCAATGAATGGTTCCGCCGTTGTCACTGAAAACGAATAAACAAAAAATTAAAGTGCAATTTTTATTTATACCAATAATGAAGATGATAGTACAAGAATTGTTATATGACATATTTTTTAACAGAACACGTTGAACTTCACAGGACGTTTTGAAATGATTCACGTCTCATTCAAAGAATTCGAATTGTATTCTACAAATGTTTTGCCCAAATGTTTCAAGTAAAAGAAAATGTTATATTTAAAGTAGTATACCGCTGTTCGAACTTCATAAATCGATTGAGAAAAAAACAAATCCGGGTTACAAACTAAAAATGGGGGAAACAAATCAAATAGAAGAGGAGAACTACGACACAACAGAAACACAACACTAACAAGAATGTGTCCTCAGTACACGAATGCCCCACTCGCACTATCATTTTCTATGTTCATTGGACCGTGAAATTGGAGTAATATCTCTAATTTGGCATTAAAATTAGAAAGATCATATCATAGGGAACATGTGTACCAAGTTTGAAGTCGATTGGACTTCAACTTCATCAAAAACTACCTTGACCAAAAACTTTAACCTGAAGAGGGACAGACGGACGAACGGACGGACGGATGGACGGACGCACAGACGAAAGGACGCACAGACCAGAAAACATAATGCCCCTCTACTATCGTTAGTGGGGCATAAAAAGCCTATGTCTGTTAGAATATAAGACTGCATTTAATGCAAAATCAAACTTATCAAGACAAAATTCAAACTTCCAATAACCGTCACCATTACTTCCTCAATGACTATTGCATTATTAATATAAAAAGATGTTACCTGTTGTGGCAACTGTAGTCGTAGGTAATGTGGTTGGCGGCAAAGTTGTTTTTAATGCTGAAAAAAAAATGAAATTGTAGGTTTCAATAAGATGCTAAGTAAAAGTATATTTTTCAAGTATTTTTCGTAAAGATACATTTTGCTCCTTATTTCATTATAGCCAGGTATATGCACCATAATGTGTAGTTTTTACCCTCTCTATCTCGGTATTATCCAAAACTTATTCTTTAAAACACTTCGTGGAGACGCATATGTGCACTTCATTAAATGCGTTTGTTTTTGCCAATGTCTTGATAGCAAAGACATGAAAATGTATTATATATTGAATTAGCCCGGATCTATATCTATTATATTCTGTAAAAATCAACCAGATATGTCATGGTCAGTAGAGCTACTTGCAAATAGTACCAGTGCTGAGAAGAATTTTCTACTATCGACTTGTATGTTTCACAAATACACCTCTTGAACACGACACACATGTATCTGCCCAACCTTTACATTTTCTACATATATTCGACCTTCGTACTGAATAACTATTTTCTTATATTTTTTTTAGAAAAAGTGAGAAAAATGGACTCTTTAGTCGATTGATTTAAGTTTTATGCAGTTTATGTTTTACTTTTGCGCATCTATCTATTTTTGTCTTGTGCGTCAAGTATCTACTGTCCCTAAGTAAAACAATACGGGAAAGCGATTCGTATTCCTCGAGGATAGACATAATGGGGTATAAAACTATAAGAATAGTTATTATCTCCACTTCAATATTCCCAGCTGTAATAAGGTTGCGAATGCATCTATTTCTTTTTATTTTCTGCATTTTGGTTGGGTTGTTGTCTCTTTGACACATTCACGTTTTTATTCTCAATTTGATAGTGCAACATTTCATCAACATCTTTTTTTAAATTATTTTATAATTTAACATAACACTAAATTCTCCGTCTTACCATCACATGTAGCACTTTTGACTTCTTGTTGAATCTGTTGTAGAGTGATAAAATCTTGAGTATTAAACACGTGTTTAGAGTCGGTGGCTATTACGTTTAATTCGTTCTTATCTATGCCGCTACCAACTCCAATGGCTATTACAATAGCGTTCTCCTGTTTAAGAAGTGCTGCCTGTGCTGCAGTCAGATTTTTGTTTGTTGATGCTCCATCTGTAAGGACTATTATAAAGTGTTTTGAAGAGTTTCGTGCTCCGTGCGAAGGGAGGAGATGTTGTTGTCTAATCATCTGTAATGCATCACCAGTCGCTGTAGTGCCTGTTACATATGTGGCCTTTTGAATAGCATCTAGGGTAGATTGTTTGTCCCCGTATTGATTAAGGAAGAACTCATTATGAGCAGTTGATCCGAATGTGACCAATCCGAACTGGACATTGTTTGGGCCGACCGGTAGATCATTTACAAAACGAGACATGAAATTCAGCTCATTTTGAAAGTCTACACTTGATTCACTGGATGAAGCATCCACAGCAAATATAATATCAGCACGTTGTACAAATCCACATGCTGTAATAAATTAGATGTTTGTTTAGATAAATTGAAGAGGTTCCTGTGATAAATGTTAATCATAAGGATTATACATACTATGAATATCTCTTTAAGAAATTGTTGTAAATGATCAAAATATGGGTCCATTTCAATAAAGCCTTCCTTATGACTTACAACTTATCGATAAAATGATTCAATGTCAACAACAAAAATGGACAGACCAATGTATGAATGTATGCAGCAATTAGAAGTAAACATTACATACTGGTTAAATTAAAACTATGAAGAGATGTGTACATTTTGGATTATTTCTGAGTCTATTACTCGATATAGAAATTATAACTAGTATCCTTATTTACTCTTTTCCTGCTGATATTTGAAAAAAACAAGAATGTGTCCTAAGTACACGGATGCCCCACTCGCACTATCAATTTCCATGTCCAATGAACCGTGAAATTGGATAAAAAATCTAAATTTGCAATAAATTTAGAAAGATCATACCATATGGAACATGTGTACTAAGTTTCAAGTTGTTTGGTCTTCAACTTCATCAAAAACTTTAACCCGAAACTCTCACTTTCATTTTCTATGTTCAGTAGACCATGAAATTGGGGTCAAAAGTCTAATTTGGCTTTAAAATTAGAAAGATCATATCATAAGCAACAAGTGTACTAAAAGAGGGACGAAAGATACCAAAGGGACAGTCAAACTCATAAATCTAAAACAAACTGACAACGCCATGGCTAAAAATGAAAAAGACAAACAGAAAAACAATAGTATACATGACACAACATAGAAAACTAAAGAATAAACAACACGAACCCCACCAAAAACTAGGGGTGATCTCAGGTACTAAGTTTCAAGTTGATTGGACTTCAGCTTCATCAAAAACTACCTTGACCAAAAACTTTAACCTGAAACTCGCACTTTCATTTCTATGTTCAGTGGACCGTGAAATCGGGGTCAAAAGTCTAATTTGGCTTTAAAATTAGAAAGAACATATCATAAGCAACAAGTGTACTAAGTTTCAAGTTGATTGGACTTCAGCTTCATCAAAAACTACCTTGACCAAAAACTTTAATCTGAAACTGGCACTTTCATTTCTATGTTCAGTGGACCATGAAATTGGTGTCAAAAGTCTAATTTGGCTTTAAAATAAGAAAGATCATATCATAAGCAACAAGAATGTGTCCTCAGTACACGAATGCCCCACTCGCACTATCATTTTCCATGTTCAGTGGACCGTGAAATTGGGGTAAAAACTCTAATTTGGCATTAAAATTAGAAAGATCATATCATAGGGAACATGTGTACAAAGTTTGAAGTCGATTGGACTTCAACTTCATCAAAAACTACCTTGACCAAAAACTTTAACCTGGAGCAGGACAGACGGACGGACGGACGGACGACCGGACGGACGGACGCACGGACGAACGGACGAACGGACGCACAGACCAGAAAACATAATGCCCCTCTACTATCGTAGGTGGGGCATAACAAGTGTACTAAGTTTCAAGTCGATTGGACTTCAGCTTCATCAAAAACTACCTTGACCAAAAACTTTAACCTGAAACTCGCACTTTCATTTCTATGTTCAGTGGACTGTGAAATTGGGGTCAAAAGTCTAATTTGGCTTTAAAATTAGAAAGAACATATCATAAGCAACAAGTGTACTAAGTTTCAAGTTGATTGGACTTCAGCTTCATCAAAAACTACCTTGACCAAAAACTTTAACCTGAAACTGGCACTTTCATTTCTATGTTCAGTGGACCATGAAATTGGTGTCAAAAGTCTAATTTGGCTTTTAAATAAGAAAGATCATATCATAAGCAACAAGAATGTGTCCTCAATACACGAATGCCCCACTCGTACTATCATTTTCCATGTTCAGTGGACCGTGAAATTGGGGTAAAAACTCTAATTTGGCATTAAAATTAGAAAGATCATATCATAGGGAACATGTGTACAAAGTTTGAAGTCGATTGGACTTCAACTTCATCAAAAACTACCTTGACCAAAAACTTTAACCTGGAGCGGGACAGACGGACGGACGGACGACCGGACGGACGGACGCACGGACGAACGGACGAACGGACGCACAGACCAGAAAACATAATGCCCCTCTACTATCGTAGGTGGGGCATAACAAGTGTACTAAGTTTCAAGTCGATTGGACTTCAGCTTCATCAAAAACTACCTTGACCAAAAACTTTAACCTGAAACTCGCACTTTCATTTCTATGTTCAGTGGACTGTGAAATTGGGGTCAAAAGTCTAATTTGGCTTTAAAATTAGAAAGATCATATCATAAGCAACCAGTGTACTAAGTTTCAAGTTGATTGGACTTCAGTTTCATATCAAAAACTACCTTGACCAAAAACTTTAACCTGAAACTCGCACTTTCATTTCTATGTTCAGTGGACCGTGAAATTGGGGTCAAAAGTCTAATTTGGCTGTAAAATTAGAAAGATCATATCATAAGCAACCAGTGTACTAAGTTTCAAGTTGATTGAACTTCAGCTTCATCAAAAACTACCCGGACCAAAACTTTAACCTGAAGCGGGACGAACGAACGAACGAACGGACGAACGAACGGACGAACGGAGGCACAGACCAGAAAACATAATGCCCTCTACTATCGTAGGTGGGGCATAAAAATAGTTTTGCTGAACCCGTAGTATCCATCATTTAAATCAAGTTTCTACAAATTACTTGCAACTGAACAGGCAATTTGTTGATTGTTAGGTATTTGATATATCATCATGAATTGCTTAAACTTTCAGGCATCTTACAAAATGCATAAATTTGGAAATGCCTGTAACAAAGAAGCATACCGTGCAAGGGCTGTATACCCAGCTAATGTCGTTAAAAACTTCCATTTGTTGTACATATATACGTTTTGTACACTTTGACCATTAAGAAATTGGAAGTCTAATGCTGCACTATGTAATCTGATTTTCTGTAAGAAGAGAGACAACTATCGTTTCGTTACATCGTTGGCTTTAAAATATGCGACTTTTAACGTTCAGGATGAAGGTAAATCCAGTAAAAAAAACTTCGGAAGCATGAAAATTTTGCATTCTTCCGTACTTCATACTGGCATATGAATGCTTGTGCATCTGTCTTGTAGTTTTACATTAAAGATTGAAAAAAATCGTTCTAAGATGTCTCTAAATACTGTTTTTAATAGATTTATGAAAAAGCTACCAAAAAATCGTACTTTTTCGAAACGTAAACATAGAATCGAACAAATTAGGTTTTTGTTTGTTTGGGAGGTGCAGATTTTTTTTATTATCGCATCCCTCGTGTACACCTCTAATTCCTTGTCTGGAAGGAGGGCATTTAACTTCGGGGGGTATGGTTTTCTCCTTAAAAATATTCTGATCCCCTATTTGATTAAGAAAATATTGTGGTCAAGCAGATGACCAAAACATCCCGACTCAGACAAAATAAGACATAGTCGACCCACCTTTGAAGTCAAATGGTTGCTTCCTTAATGATATTCAACAGAAAAATAGGATGACACTGATTTTCTTATAAATTCATCGATAATTTACTTACATTGACAGGCAGCAAATGCTATCTCTGACTTGATAGCTGTCAAAGAATTAAATCCAGCAACTGTAAACATATGCGAGGAGTCCGACGCAATATCGAGTAACTCATTTCGGTCCACGGAGGATCCGATTCCAATAGAAATAACTTTGACACCAGGCATTGTTTTCAGTTTATTTGCTTCTGTGACTGTATTTGTGTGTGAATAAGATTTGCCATCTGTGAGAACAACAACAATCTTCTGAACATTTGGTCGACCACCATGAGTGAAGGCTGTTGTACGAGCATACTTCAATGCATCGTCGGTATATGTCAGTCCACCATCATAATATACGCTGGTAATGGCAGCCACCAGTTGACTTGTACTTTTGTATTGGTCAAGTCGTATACGTTCATGGACAGAAGTTGAAAAGGTAGCTACTCCTATTTGTATATTAGCCGGTCCGATTACATACTGACTGGCAAAATCTTTTACAAACTGTAGTTGTTTTTTAAAGTTGGTTGGTGTAACACTTCCAGATGAATCCAGGAGAAAGTAAATATCTGCTGGTTGAGATCCACACTCTGTAATAAATTTTATAAGTGATCAATCAAAACACAAACCTGAATAGCATATACTCAACTCATGTACACGCCGAATTGGAACTGAACAGAAACGAGTTTTGTATTCGTGCTTATACACTTACAATGCAGAGCAGGAAATCATATCATTTGTGGAAAAAAATATATAGAAGTAATGAAAATCAAGTTACATCATAAAACATTAATTCATTTCAAACTAAAACACCGCGATATTCTAAGATATACAATTTGCAAGTTTATCAATGTAGTTTAATGTAAATATGGGAATCTTTTATAGAACTATAAAAGAACAAAAAAAAGTATAAAATACTGCGTAACTTTGTCTTTTTGTGGTCTTTTCTCTTAAAGTAAATTGACGTGATTCCATTGTTAAATACACTTCCATGTCTTATCACAACTACTTTTATAAGTAATATATAATATAAACAAACCTGGATCGACGGTTGGTGGAGGTGTTGGCACTGTAAAAGAAAATTAAAATGTTTGTTAATTAATCAACACAGATACCTAATAATTATAAAATGTAACAGAAACCTTGACAGCAATTGTCAAAAGTCATATGTTAATGCTTTATCTAATGTTTGAGAATGCATTTTTACCTGTAAATATCGGGGGGGGGGGGGGGTTTATTACTCGGGACAAATTAGAGCTTGATATACTTATTATCACATAGAAAAACTTTTGTTGAAGACTATTTTGCCCTCAGCTTGTGTTTTACTTTTTGTATTGTTGGGCTGCTGTTTCATAGACGTTTACCTCACATCTCCTTGTATGTGACATTGCAAAATGCATTTTTTTATATGAATCACGATTTTTCTTAATTAGCAAACAATATGTGTTATAGAAAGAGGTCGAGCCAATTTCATTTGTAATTGTTTGTTTACTCCCAGGGTCAAATGTAAAAGTTGTTAAGGTCTTTGTAATTTGATTATCAAAGATTGTATATCATTTACTTAAATAATTACAAATATTGATGCATGTCATATTTCATTAAATTAAAATTTAATTAAGGCGCTGTGATACTGTTAATTACGGTAAAGGTTGAAATACTTTACGAAACTGGCACTAATGTGAATAAAATGCAGGGGAAATTAGCCCTCCTCTTTGATAAACAACTTTTGCATAATCATTTCATTATAAACTTACTAGCACACGCTGCTTGATTTAGTTCGTACTGTATACCATTCAAAGCATCAAAGCCAGATACTTGGTACACGTGATGTGGACTGTCAGCGATGGTTTGAAGCTCATGGGTATTAACGTTGCTGCCAATACCTATAGCAAATACTGTTGCTCCTGTATCGTGCAGTTGTTTTGCTTGAGATGTAGTGGAACTTGGACTACTGGATTGTCCGTCAGTGAGCACAACCACGATTTGATTAGCTTTAGCTCTCTGTCCATGACTAGAACCATGTACATAGAAAAGTCTGGCATACTGTAATCCTTTGTCTGTATTGGTTGAGCCGCTGTTGTAGGGAATTGAATTCAGTTTGTTAAGTACCGACGCCTGGTCATGGTAAGTGTTAAAATAAAACTGGTTAGATGCGTACGTACTGAAGGTTACTAATCCAATCTGAACGTTATTTGGTCCTATCTGGTATCGTTTCACAAAATCTTTAACGAAATCCACTTGTTTTTGGAAGTTGGCACTGCCTTCACTGCTAGATGCGTCTAGGACGAATACCACATCTGCCGTTGCTGCACCACAAACTATCAATATACCACATGTTTATTCTGTATAGTAAGTAACCGATAATAAGTTAGTTATAAATAAATTATTCATCTCCCCTAATAGAAAATAATAAAAAAAAAAAAAAAAAATATTGTAGTTTGCAAACAACCCTTTAGATCTATTTACTTTCATTTTATGCATTTTTGTGAATATGTAATAAACTATTTTATGAAAATTCTTACAAGTGACTAGCACTGATAAAAACGAGTTATGTGTATCTATACTTACGGCCTAATGGAGTTTCATCTGTAATATAAAAAAAACGGAGGTCATACAAAAGCTGTCTTGAGTATAATGTTTACCATGATAATAGAAACTGGCTGTATACACCTTATCGCTAATCCCGGCTGACCCGGTCGCTTGAACTTTTGACGCATACAACAATAACTTTTTCATTGTGGCGTCATATATTTTGTTTTATGACCTCAAAATTTTACGGGAACCTGTGTGATGGCTATGGCGGACAAATAGCGATAAGGTGTATAAGGATACTTCCATTCCTGCTATATTATACGTTCTATTTGTTAGGTTGAAAATGTTCCTTACGTTTTATATTCATTTATTTTCTGTTGAGGAACATTCAAACATCTAAAATTTCTGTCATCCGTGCATCAAATTTTGTCGCATAAAATAATATAAAACTTCAATATGTTTAACATAATTAAACAAATATTTTCTTACAATCTCAGAAGAAAATTCATTTTGTGGAAATGAAAGGTCGTGATTTTGGATTATATTGAAGATTTGTGCTATCAGTATACTCCATTTTATTTTCCTGCACTTTAAACCTAAAATATGAGCCCATTTGACAGTTTTGAAGCTTGCTTCAAAATACGTTTTAGCAATATCCTTTAACTCTACTTTTCGCTATATAGATGATGTTCTTTCACTAAATAATTCAAAATTTGGTGACTATGTGGAACGCATCTATCCAATCGAGCTAGAGATAAAGGATACTACAGATACAGTTAAGTCGGCCTCATATCTTGACTTACATCTAGAAATTGACAATGAGGGTCGGTTGAAAACAAAACTTTACGACAAAAGAGATGATTTCAGCTTTCCAATTGTGAACTTTCCATTTCTAAGTAGCAACATTCCAGCAGCACCTGCATACGGGGTATATATCTCCCAATTGATACGATATTCCCGTGCTTGCATTTCCTATCATGATTTTCTTGATAGAGGGTTGCTGCTCACAAGGAAGCTATTAAACCAAGAGTTCCAAATGGTGAAGTTGAAATCATCCCTTCGTAAATTTTACGGACGCCATCACGAGTTGGTTGACCGTTATGGAATAACCGTTTCACAAATGATATCGGATATGTTCCTTACGTCGTAACTACAATCCCCTTACCTTTCATGAATGTGACCTACCGAATTAGACTATTTACCGGATTTGTTATCACATAAGCAACACGACGGGTGTCGCATGTGGAGCAGGATCTGCTTACCCTTCCGGAGCACCTGAGATCACCCCTAGTTTTTTGGTTGGGTTCGTGTTGTTTATTCTTTAGTTTTCTATGTTGTGTCGTGTGTGCTGTTGTTTGTTTGTCTTTTTCATTTTTAGCCATGGCGTTGTCTGTTTGTTTTAGATGTATGAGTTTGACTGTCCCTTTGGTATCTTTCGTCCCTCTTTTATATGAAAAACTTACGGAAATTGCATACACTTAATGTGACTGATATATTACAAAATATTGTCATTAAGTTGTGTCCTTAAAGTACATTCTTTCTGATTCTTTTATGATTTTGGCATTGTAAACTCAAAGATAGAAGGTTCTTTCCGACTCTTGTACATCGTCTGCTTAATCTTGGTGTATGTTCAATTTAGATACAACTAGTCAACATACTATTTCAATAGACATTCGTGGGAAATCTTAGACGTTAGGGATCGAGTATTTCAAATATTCAAAATAAACACAGAATAAATGCAAACTATCTACAAATATACATCAAAAAGAACATTACCTTTACATGTCTGTTTTTCAAGTTCTAATGCTATATCTTTCAAAGCGCTGAAGTTTGCAACAGTAAATGCGTGTCCTGGATCGGTGGCAATGGTTACGAGTTCGTCTTTATTGACTGAACTTCCGATTCCAATAGATATAACTTTAATATCAGTTTTGTGGAGATTTCCTGCCTGAATTGCGGTGTCTGGTGGAGACTGAGACTGACCATCGGTCAAAACTATAAGAACTTTTGGAATACCATCTCGTGCCCCATGTGCTTTTGTAAAGCTACTGTTTTTAGCAAAACTTAGGGCTTCTGCTGTATTCGTTCCACCCTGGGTGTATGGAACGTTTTGAAGAGCATTTAAAACATCACTTAGATTGGAATAAGTATTCAGCCAAAACTGGTTTTGTGGATTACTCGAAAAAGTAGCTAGTCCTATCTGCACTGCATCTGGACCAATGAAAAATCTGGAGCTAAAATTTGAAACAAATTGGAGCTGTGTTTCAAAGTTTGTTGATCCTTCACTCGAAGACGAATCCAGGAGAAAAACAATATCGGCCTTTGCTCCACGGCATTCTAAAAGTAATAAATTAACGAATAATACCATTATTTATATCAATATATTCTGTCTCATTGTCCAACCTTTTTATTTTTTGTAAAGGAAATTCGTTATTAAGATCAAATTGATTTTTATTAAAGTATTACAAAGATAACGAAATATGTAAAGATCGAAATATGTAAAGATCGCTAACTTAAAAATAAATATTCATATACACCATATGCATTAATTTACCATTTGTTTTACAAGCTGTCTTTTCTAAACTGGTCTGTAGAGTTGCTAAAGCATCAAAGTTGGCGACTTGAAATACATGGTTATTATCAGTAGCTATCTGAGTCAGTTCATTGGTATTTGCCCCGCTTCCGACTCCAATGGCAATTACTTCCGGTCCAGCCTTATGTAAATTCTTTGCCGCTTGTAACGTTTGGGGTGGGTATGTTGATTGCCCATCAGTCAAAAAGATCACAATTTGAGCTGCATCTTGTCTTCCGCCATTGGCTATTGAAAAACTGTCGTTTGTTACTTGGTTTAAGGCTAGATGAGTATTTGTTGTTCCCGTATGAAATTTAATTTTAGATATCGCGGATATAACAGAAGTTTTTGTAGAATACTGGTTTAATTTGAATTCCTTGTAAACTTGGTCAGAAAATGAAAGGACGGAAAATTGTGTATTTGTTGGTCCAACAGTGAACTGTCTCACCGTATTTTTGACAAAGTCCAACTGCTTTTGAAAGTCGATTGTTCCAATACTACTGCTTGCATCGAGTACAAATACAATATCTGCCTTTTTCTTTGAACAAACTGGAAGAAATACAAGAATCAAAAATCTAGCAAATTTCAATTTGAAACAAATTTATGTTATATTGGGTATATTAACTATTGAACATACTTTGTGGTTTAATGCGTGTCTGACTTTGTAATAAACGATTGGTATGCACGAATTACACAATGTTTGTGAAATAGATTTCTGTCTATATGATTTTTTTAAATTATAATTATGCCATAAACATGAAAGAATACTAGTACTTTATTGAGCGTGATTTGTTAATGATCCTTTTCATTATACATTATAGAAAAATTTTCATGGAACAAAACATGTTGATAAATGAACATTGTTGTAAGAAAATGGTATCACTTTTGGGTAAACAATTATAAAAATGAAGTGTAAATGAGAGTTTACAAGGTGTCAGACCACCAATTACTTCCTCCAATTTAGAACGTATGAAAAAGTAGCCCTACTCTGACACAAAATAGTGCATTTGATGTCCTTATTTACTTAAACTAACCAACAAATTTGCAGAAATGACACTTTTGGTGAAAGAGAAATATATCTAGACCTTTTTGAGCCAAAATTTACTTGTCTATGAGTTTGCATTAAAAATTGAGGATTGATGCGCTCCATAGTATACTAATTTAAGATTTCCAGAAAACCAGGTTTTTTTTTTTTGGAGTACCTCTGTTTCGAAGGTCAGTTATTTTGTTAGAAGGCTTTAAAGGTATTATGAAAATTGGCATATAGAAAGCTGATACATGTACAATTCAGGATATACCTGGTTTCTATGAAGTTAAACTTACGGTAAAATATTTAGAAAACTGTGAAAATTGCAAAATTTGGTTGAACAGATAGAGATTTTTAATTGGTGGTCTGACACCTACAAAGAAAGTCCGCAAATGTGTTTTTGTCCTCAGTATGGTCAAAAGTTTGCCGTTAAGACGTTTTAAAAGCAAGCAACAGTCAATGTGTGGTAATTTTCTTATATCAAATTATAAACATCTACATGTAAACAATCAATTTCCCATACTTACAATGTACTGTATATATTGGAAAGAAGCCAAATAATTTACTGCCAAAAGATAGCTTATCAATTTTACAATGACTAAAGACAATATCGACAGAGACAGTTGCAAACATAGGAAATACGTGCCTTTTTATGGGCGAAACGAAATAAAGCGGGATAAGAAGATGTGGTATATAATTTCCTATAAGACAACTCTCCTGGAGAGATCAAATGACATAAACATTATAGGTTTTTATAATAAGGGTCAAATTATAATTCCGGCCGTTAGTTTTCACGTTTAAATTGATTTACATGTGTCAATTTGTACCTTTTATATATTTCTATGTGGTATGGTATCTGCTCCTCATTTGGCCGTATGATTACCTATTATATAGTTGATAACTTTTACAC
The DNA here is from genome assembly GCA_019925275.1 of Mytilus edulis. Classification (NCBI taxonomy): domain Eukaryota; kingdom Metazoa; phylum Mollusca; class Bivalvia; order Mytilida; family Mytilidae; genus Mytilus; species Mytilus edulis. The sequence continues at coordinate 39,868,934 of CM034350.1, forward strand.
CAATTTTATTTTTGGTGAGGGTAGTTGCCTTATTTGCAATAATTTATTCTTATTTTTTTTAGTGATGATGACCAGAACTGTGTTAATTTGTCTACTTTCATCTTTTTGTAAATGAATAACAAAAAAGCTAAACAAAATAAACATTCTACCTAATGATGGTGGTTGGCATGCAGCTTGTTGAATTTGTGTCTCTATAGTCCTTAGTGCATCGAAGCTTGCCACCTTAAAAGCATGTTGTTTGTCGCTAGCAATTGTTTCAAGTTCTTGTGACCCTATCCCGCTCCCAATTCCTATAGAAATCACTTGTGCTCCTGCTAAATGTAGATCTTCTGCTGCAGTTTTTGTTTTTGCTGGATCTGTCGACTGGCCATCTGTCAAAACTATGACGACTTTTTCAGCGTCTGGTCGTCCGCCATTTGAAGGAAGAAATGAGTTTTGTCGGACAAAATCTAACGCTAAGTGTGTGTTTGTTATTCCCTGTTGATATGTGATTTTGTTAATTGCATTTCTAAGGCTATAACTGCTAATATATTCATTTAACCAAATTTCATTTTTAACACTGGACGCAAAAGTTACGACACTAAATTGATTTCTACTGGAACCTACAGAAAACCTGCTGACAAAATCTCGAACAAAGTTTAGCTGTTTCTGGAAATTTGTGCTACCTTCACTACTAGATGCGTCAAGAACAAATACTATATCTGCCTTAGATGGACAATCTGGAAAATATAAACATAGAACACGACATTAAGAACTTCAGGGTTATCCAAAAGAAAGCAACTTTTGATATTTGAACAAGTTATAAAAATAGTCATCAAAATAATTTAGACTGCTGCAGTCAAAAGAACTAAATTCTTTCTGAGCAGTTGAAATACAAAAAAACAACAAAATATTACTAGTCATCTTTATTTGAATGCATTTATGCGCGCAAATAGGATTGAATGATATATGCAACTATGTATTAAACTGAAACTTATTTATATCATATCTTTATAAGGACATATGACGATTTCTTTCGGCTAAGTTGTTCTCCATTTTCTAATATCTCTAGTTGGTAGATTTTCTATCATGTATATAATCATATTTGTTTAAGGATAGCTTTTGTGCGGTACTCGCCTACAGTGCTATTGTTTTTTCAAACACACGGTCTACCGTTAAAACATAACTATTTCTGATAGGCTATTCCATTTACTTGTAACTAAATGCATATTGAAGAAACATTAAGTGTCAAAAGTGATACTAAAATTTTTTTTTCTTATTTATTTCATGTTTAAAGGAAATTGCATTGTCACCGTTTTATCAATTTAAATGTTCAATTAAAAATTTGAATAAATTGTTCTTAAAGGGCACTAGCTGTCAAATTCATTGTAACGATTTGACTCAAATTTCATATTTGGTTTATAACAATGTAAAACATTTATCCAAATTATCAAAAGTCTAAAAAAACAGTTTACAGAGCATGGGGTAGATAATATATAGGTTCGTTCGTGTGTATTTTAGTCCAGACGCCATCTAATGAACTATCGATTTGACCTCAGATGACCATATAAGCGATGTAAACAAAAATAAAGATACGAATAAATTAACCAACACGTGCATTGCATTTTTATAGGTCTGTTTGATTTTATTTTATAGATTAAAATAGATGTTTCTCATTGTTTTTAACCATATAAGAATGATTTTATGTGCATCGAATTAGTATCAAATGATTTACCGTAGTTTCACTTTCATTGTTGACATTCTTTTTCTTTAAATAACCAGTACACGTACAATGCATGCGTTGTCAATCTCTAGCTAGGGGTTAACTTGAAGTTCACATGAATACCGGTTAGAATGATGATGACGTTTTCACTTGCAAGTGAATCAGTCAAAATTATTTAATCGCTTATTCAACAAAATTAAAGGAAATTGATTGCTAAAAAGCAAATTATTATTTCATTATTCCAATTTGATTAATGATTGATCTAAAAAAAATCATACTTTATTTTTTTTATATATATCGTAGCTAGTGCCCTTAAATTCTTCATAAGATTTTTAATGTATGTTCAATATGCATGATATCTGTTAATCAATAATAACATTAAAAAACGTGCAGTATATGAAAACGAAAAGAAAATACAATTAAATTCATCAGACTTGACAGAAAGACAAAAAAACATGGCCCAATTACATTTTAAATGATTTCATTCTATTATACAAACAGAAAGATGTATTTTCTACTTTCTTGTTTACGCCAATGGTCTGCAATCTAAATGCATTGTTCCTCAAACACTTACTTGACGTTGAGAATTGTCCATAGCCATTTATAACGAACAGAGAGAGAAAAATTACCAAAACTGGTGCGATATACATGACACCAATCCGATGTGAATTCCTTTTAGATAGTGAGAAGTACAGCCAGACCGACTACTGATAAGAACATTCATAACCTCTCAATAGTAGATTTGAAAAGTATACTCATTGGTTAATTCCTTGTTTGGATTTCTTTTTTTTTCTATTCTTTGGGTTTTTTTGGGGGTTTTTTTTGTTTGGTTTTTTTTGTTTGGGGGGGGGGGGGGGGTGCAATTTATTCAATTCGGATCCAAACTAAAAATGTACATGTCTACAATCTCATTTTGTAAACAATTGAAGTTATATTGGGGATATGTGGAAATTTTTTATGGAATGAAACGAAATATTGATGCATATAATTAAACTACCATAATTATTGTGCATTTGGGACATATTTGAAGGTATAAACCATAGAAGTTTACTCATCTATGAAGATTTGGGGTTTTAGGCAAGTGTCTACAATATAACACCATTTCTATGATATATATGCATTATCCATATTCATTCTCATGCACCAATGCTTTAAGATGTAAGCTTACAATGAAACCATTGGAATGCATTAGATTATACGTGTTCATATATATGCAGTACATAGATACCTAGATGGTAATAAAATATTCAAAATACGAGAGGTCTTATTGTTAGCTTAACACCTGCCAACTCTGTATATGGAACATTTGATAAAAGAAATTGTCCAGAATAAGGGGTCTATAAGTCGGTCAGTCTATATATTGGCACGAATCTATCAGTACGGATAAGAAATGTAAAGTCCCATATTACATCACAATATTAAGCATGATCAACAATTACTCGTCTACATGGCAAAGTATATATATAAGGTAATTTGAACTACATTTGTAATGCGTCTGAGGAATGCCAACCGTTGAACTTTTTTTAAAAGTCAATTAGATGGTTATCATACAACCCACTCCGTAATAAATAATATAATTATTTTTGTCAGAATTTTTCATGAAAATAGAAACCAGGATATTTTATGCTCAATAAAATATTTGGGAGATGTAAATGTAAGTGCAAGATTAATACAACAATAGTTTTGTTGCAGCACAAGATGTAACAGCTACATTAACCAAAACATTTATATATATATAAATAAATATGGACTTATCAGAATTTGACAGCTTTTTTTATGTTTTACTGACACTGAATAACATAAACTAGTAAATTGTCTTTATGTTCTTAAAACATAATTTGGTACTTTTATTACCATTCTTAATTTAAATTAAAGGGAATGTAGGGCATACATCAACCGTAAATGATAATAACAGTTTCAGAAAGACAACTGAAATCTAAAATACATCTAGCGATCAACATACGAGCTTCAAAAATAGACAAGTTAAGAGGTTTCCATTCATATAATTCACTATTTGAATGGTATTGTGTATATCGTGAGTTTAAGATAAGTAATTTTAATAAAACAAAAAAGATCCTCATGATCGCCGATCAGTTAAATATATAGTTGGCTGTTTAATTTTTTTTCTTATTATAGTTTGATGTGGAGAGCACGCTGCAGATCTAAGTTCAATTCGAATCTACATGTATAATCATATTTATGACGTAATAAGTTCAAAACTAGAATAGCAGTTCAGAAAGTAGAAGACATGATCTTATAAATGAGCAGAACTACATTAAGTTTAACATCGCCAGATCTACAAGTGTCTGTCCCAAGTCTTGTACGCGTTCGTGGATAAATAACTAATTACTTTTTTTTCTTATAAGAGTTTGGTGTGGAGAGAGCGATGCAGACCTAAAAGAGTTTCCGTTTCATTCATATTTTAAAGAAAAAGGATGATACGAAAGCAATCTAATTAAAAACCGATCTCTCATCGCTCCTGTTTCTGATATGTCGCGTGGGAGATCTAACGAAACAGGCTTTGAGGTCACATGTGAGTGAACTAAAAGTCATGAATTTATAAAGATATGCAAATGATTTGACCTATTAATAAGCCAATCAAAAAAGTTTATGAATTATTTTGACTGACGATTTCGTCGTAAATAAAATGAGTTACATCCCTTTGCCTTACGTTAAACTTCCAAGATCGTGGAAGACTCAATTTCATTGGTCGAAAAAGACACACCTAATTTGTCCCAGTCAATGAATGCTCGTAGCTACACTGTTATGAATCTCATTCTATAAAGTATATTATAATGGTTGTGTGGCGTTCTAAACTATATTTTATAATTTGTAAGTGTTTTTTTGTCTAATTTGAAACAGCTGGGATGTAAAATAGTTATCTCAATCGGACCTGGTGTGTCAGTGACATATCACCATCTGGCCTCCGGCCATCGGGGTGATCTGACACTGACAAACCGCGCCCTCGTGGGATAACTATTACATACACCTCCCTGAGAGGTGCTTAAATTCTGAGTTAAATATCTGAATGACAATTATATGCATTAGTATTATCTCTTATAGAACTAATTCAAAATAAATTTTCTTTTTAGTACCACGATGATTCGATAGAAAATATAAACAAACGTACAAGGAAAGGATTAATAATGATATTGTACGCCAGATGCGCATTTCGTCTTTGAAAGACTAACCATTGACTCACCATTGACTTTCAAATTAAAATAAAGCACGACGTTGAAAACATTGAGAACCCAAAATTCCGAAAGGTTGAAATCCTGGTATGTATAAATACGTAGAAAGGTTAGGAGCTTTATGACTATAAGGGACATAAAAAAAAATTAGAATAGAACAATATGATGTTGACTATGCAATAGATAAATATAATAAATAGCGAAGATACAAAAATGTTTTATTTCTCTTTCCGTTGTCTTTCGTATCAATCTAATTGAAAACCGATCTCTCATCGCTCCTGTTTCTGATATGCCACACCTTTCGGAATTTTGGGTTCTCAATGTTTTCAACGTCGTGCTTTATTTTGATTTGAAAGTCAATGTATGTGTATGTAATAGTTATCCCACGAGGGCGCGGTTTGTCAGTGTCAGATCACCCCGATGGCCGGAGGCCAGAGCGTGATATGTCACTGACACACCAGGTCCGATTGGGATAACTATTTTACATCCCAGCTGTTTCAAATTAGACAAAAAAACATTTACAAATTATAAAATATAGTTTAGAACGCCCACAACCATTATAATATACTTTATAGAATGAGATTCATAACAGTGTAGCTACGAGCATTCATTGACTGGGACAAATTAGGTGAATGTACGTCTGTAATGCCCACTGCTCACGACGTACTTATAATAGACATTTAAACTGTGAGGTCACCAAAGGTTCTCAGCGCCTAAATGAAATAATTAAAAATACTAATCAGGAATAACCTTTGTGATTTGAATAAAATAAAAATGGCCTTCAACACGGAGTTTTGGCTCACACCGAACAGCAAGCTATAAAGGTTGAATACTTAAAATTCTTTACTAGATTTTTTGTTATGGTTTGACCATCAATTTTCCTAATATGATATCGCACGTTCTTTCAGATTATTTTTTTTACTTAATTGGCTTTAAAAGTTACAATGCATGTTGTCGTCTGTTTATGTAGTTCATATGTGTTTTTCGTTTCTCGCTGGTTTTCCCGTTTGAATTGTTTTACACTAGTAGTTTTGGGGCCCTCTATAGCTTGCTGTTCGGTGTGAGCCTAGGCTCCGTGTTGCAGGTCGTACCTTGACCTATAAGGGTTTACTTTTATGAATTATTACTTGGAAGGAGAGTTGTCTCATTGGCACTCATACCACATCTTCCTATATCTATGTGTGGATTGATCATCTTTTTGCGGAAGTCAAAGCGATTTAACAACTGCGGTTGTCGAATTAGGTCATCTTTAAACTTTTATCTGGTCTTAGTTTTATTTAAAACCGAGTGCATAATCCACCTTCAAAAGTTGTGCAAATAAAAAATATAGACAGAATATACTTCTGCCTATCTGCGTACTTGCAAGTTATTGGAAAGTCAAAAATCTATTTGGATTAAATCTTGTGAAATTTGAATTTACGTTAATGTATTGGTAATTGTATATAGGAAACTTGAAATTATTTTGTTATTTTTGTGTCATGAATTTGTATTGACGCCATCTCGTATGTTATTTTAATATGAATAAAGAGATTGTCAGTTTGTCCTATACGCAACGAGACACACACAAAAAAATTAAAATAAATTAAAAAAAAAGGTGCAACAAATTTTCTTCAACAAAAGAATACATCACAAGAATATAGATTGTGTTAGAAACGTGAGAAATTGTGTTGGACTTGAAGATAAGGTAAAGTGACAAATATCTGAAAGAATGAATCGTTTTATGGTATTAAACAAAGAAATCAAATTATTTTTTAATTATCCAGAACTCTTCACAAACAAAACCCACATGTATATGCATTGAACCAATAGTAGGCCATTCTTAAATGATCACACCGTAGAAGTAGTTGTGCTCTTAATCAATGAGATATTTTGTGAATTAACCCCATCAACTTAATAGTTTTTTTTACAATGGATAAACCAAGGATTTGTATAGTTAGACTATACAAATCCTTGGATAAACTTTTTTTTTATTATTATTAAATGATATCATCTCTGAACCTTATTATTCTTATAAATGACACGATTGTATGTGATGATATAACAAATATTTAAAACAAATTCCTTTTAAGCTTTGTAAAAAGAAAGTTTCATTTTATGTATCGGAATGTGTAACAAGTGAATATTTCAATCCCCACTGGAAGGCCTCTGACAGACTGGGTGAGCATAAAATCATAGCCGTTGACAAACAAGTTACAACCTACAAACGTTTTACTGTCGACCACACTGTTATGAAATTAATTTTATATAACTATATAATGTATACCCTTTATGACCCCCGAACACGGTGATTAGATTATATGAAACCATGTCAACTCGCCCCACTGGCCAATCAGCCCACACTAGATCGCCACTTTATACAAAAATCGCCCGACTCTTGTTTACCGACTCGCCCCGCTTTTGAAAAAGTGTTAAATCAAATTGACCAATCAGTCTGACAACTCACTTATTGACGAAAAGGGTTTAAACCCTCGAAATAAAGGTCTGCCAACTCGCCCCACTCAAAAATCATCTTGCTTCCTTTAAGTATATTAAATTACTGATAGTTGGTATCCAGTCGTCCTGGTTTAGTGGTATGTATCGTGGGTTGGTATGCCTAAGGTCTTGAGTTCGAATCCCAGCATAGACACTGGATTTTTCTATGTAAATTTTGATAGTCTTTTCCGTATAATAAATTATAAGATTTATAGTGGATTTGACATTCCCGCCAAAATGTCACAGAACAAGGGAAAGCGTGCAAAACAAAGAAACTCAAGCTGGGTGATCTGGTTGAACAAAGGAGCTCGGATGTAAACATGGAACCCTCTTGTCCTCTTCCTAGCGGTCGCAGTTGCGTATTTATATATGTACATCCATTATAGACAAATAACTACTCTCGTTTATATGGATACTCCTGTCGGATTGAATAGATCCATGCAACTATACCTTTACATGTCAGACGACCCTGTATCAGTTCGTCATCTTAGTAATGTTTTTTGTGTTTTTTGTTTTTATTCGTTGAAGTAAAACTTTACGGTAAGTTGAATTCAATGATGAATTTATAACTGCATGCTATTTCCATAGTGTTTCTATAATTTGAAACAAGCAGGAACTTAACATAACATTGATTGATTAATGTTGACTCGGTATTTTGATTTCATGGACAATTATTTTTAAAATCAATTGCAATTCGTTATCACTTCTTACAAATATGATCAAAGGAACTGAAATGCCTTATCAATGCATAATATTCCAAATGGAGCTTGATTGACTAGCATGATACTAGCATGAAAGAAATGGTAGCATTAAACTTTTCCTTAATCATAAAGATTTGTCCTGACTACTTTCGGGAAATATTTTTTTTGTGAGATACCGATTGGAAATCAATGTACCTAATATAAACAGAAAGGAGGAGGTATGACAGGAGAAGTATCTAAGCTCTGAAATTTCAAAATAATTCTGCAAAGTCGATAGAACCCTGGGACTAACGGCGAGAATGTCGACTGCCGCTTTAAACAAAAAGGTGCGTATAATAAAAGGCAACATACCTGCTCTCTACACAAGGTGTCCGGTTTTACATCTCAATCAAAACTGATGTCCGGGTAGACATATAATGACAAACACTAACAAAATTGAGACTGCATAAATCACTTATTCAAGGTTACCAACTTATAAAACTCGTATCATTTTTAACGCTTTTCAATGTCTAGGATAATGTTGTAAAGACTTTCAAATGAATAAAATGCTGAAGTAAGCGATGTTTACAAACTCAATCTCAATTCTATATTCTTGTACGTGTCGACAATTGAACAAATTATTGCAGTTATTAAAATATGATAACATAAACGTAAAATAGTCCGTTTCTATGTTTGTTGGCGTTAGATTTTGTTGCATTTCAGTGTTTTGTGTTTCGTTGTGTTCCCCTTATAGTTGACGTAATTCCCTCGGTTTATATTTGTAACCCAAATTTGATTTCGCTTAATTATGCCTATTGAATAGCGGTATACTACTGTTGCCTTTATTTACGATGACCGAATCAGTAAGGGAAATCAAGAATAAAGTATCACGAGGGCTGCAATAAAATGCACGCGAACGGTGCAAGCAAAATGGTACAAATTACCCTTCGTAAGCTGAGTTATTCAGTTTTGCTACATGACTCAAGGTGGAAACGATGCTAGACAAAAGACAACCTTTAATGGAAAACAAAAGTTTCGCTTTAAAGATTAATTCTGAAAAAAAGATTATAAATACAGATCTAAAATGAATCTTGTTAACTATGTACAAAACCAAAATAAAAAAAATGTGTGATGATACGAAATGTAACTATTTATTCCATGAAATATGAACTTGTGAATATAAAGAATTCTTTATTAGGAAGATGTGATATGATTTACAATGAGACGATGGGACGTATGTATGTTAGCAACTAACGGTCACCGTATGGCTATTTTCAAAACGTTTCATCTTCCTGGGCTGTGCCAATGTCTGTCTCTGACCGAGATCATGTTACCCTATTTTGGGTTTTGCTGATCTAAAGTTGTATTATTGATTTGTGTATGATAGTAAGGTGTGACTGTCACAGATTTTGTTTCAAATCCGACATTACACTTTTGGCTATAGGTCCCTTTGTAAATTGCAATATTATCAATAACAACTCTTATTTGTTCTACAACAATATTTTTTTTTTTTGGTTTCTCAAGATGATAGCTTCCTTTGATAGTAGTTTTGATAAGGTTTCGTTAACATATATATTTCAGTATATAAACATCCAGTCCATAATAAAACATATTGGCATATAATATAGCTATAATTACACACATAATAAAATATCATAGTGAAGCCAGAGCGAGTTCATATTCAAAATAACACCAATAAATCTTGGAACAGAATGTTTATATAATAATTATTAGATTGACAGCGCTGATTGGTGGTGTTATTTATTGAGAGACTGTAGGGTTCAAGACATTCAATATTTCATTGCTTTTACCAATAGGGAATCCAATTAATTAATAAAAGTGTAATACAAATAGGTTTGTTTTCACATAGAAAAAAATATATGATTTAATTACTACCCGATGGTAATGCGCATTACAAATATAGAAAAAAAAATGAACTTTTCAAGTGGGGGTTTTCACACGATTTAAACGCTGATTCAATCCAATAATTTTATTTAAAGTCCTTGTATAATTATAAGGAATATGAAAATCAACCTACACCAAAAGAGATATCATGGACTATTAATCAATGAGACGATGATGCTACGACACAAAAATCCAAAAGCCATTAGGGGTCAGCATAATGTTTGCAATTAATAAATACCGGCAATCAAAACAGAATTACTGCATAATTAGTGTAAAATTATGTATCGTGTATTTTATTTGCGATGCTATCAACATTCAATTAAGCAACATTTTGTATATTGAAGACATAATATTCAAAGAATAACATTTTCATAACCTTTGTTTTCCTATTATATCTTGAAACTACATTAAAACTGTATCACACAAAGCTCAACAAAATATCGTTTAAAATGCAGATAAATATATCGAGCTTTTCATTTGTTTTAAAACTAATATATTCTATATTTTCCTACAATGTACGAGTATTGTCTTTATTCTTAAAATAAAAAATTAAGGTTTTAACGCATGCCTTATTTTTACCATTCAACTGTTAAACAGCCCGTAACAGAGTAGTGATCGAATTCCGTTTCTTTACGTCAGAATAAGTTACTTATCGACAAACTTATTTCAGATATGACATAATTTAATTTTCATCATCGACAAAATATTTCATGTCCAACGTGTAAGTTTTCATTGTTTTAAGTCAAATTTTTTTAACACAGTAAAACATTTTTTATAATCAACCTCTAGCATTGGCATTTTCATTTTAACGGTAAAGGATCAAATACGGGATCTCCGAAATTTCTATCATTTGTTACGAGGAAATCATTATTAAATCGAACATATGTCTTTGTTCATGACATATATTATGAAATACAAAGGAGTTGAAATGATCAAATACTTTCGAACTGACGGCAAAAAAACTACATAATCTAGAATGTGTGTTCTGTCATAAACAATGGCTTCGTCGTGCGAAACGAGAATCATGTTACATGTAACTGATTTTAGCTGTAGAAACAGTTGGTGCGACCTCAATAAAATCTTTATCAATTTAATATAAGCGATAGATATTCATGACTACAAATATGATTTGGAGTCACATCCATGTTTCTACTGTAAACATGAATTCGTCGGTTAGTGCAATGAAGACACTTTTAAAGATTAAGATTGTTGGTTTATTCCCTACACCTTTGAGGTATTAAAATTATTTCAGTGTTTATTTAAAGTTAAATTTATTTTCAAATCTCTTCTGTTTAAAATTGTCGAAACTTCCGTTTAAGATTTCTGTGGTAAACTATCTATTCAATAGTTAGGACCATTTTATAATAAATACCCTTTTGTACAAGAATACTTTCTTTATAGAAGATTATAGATCTGCTGGTTATAGTTTTTTTTATAACTTTCATTATTGTGACGACGCACTATGAAATTCAGATTAATTTATAAATGAAGTTGTATATAAATGTTTGGTCATAAACACAAATCTTTTAAACAGTTCGACGAGTGCGTCAATGTTACAGTAGTCTGTTTACTGTAAGTTACTCAGCTTGGCCCGGTTCATCTGTCATTTACGGAAACTAATTCACCACTTTCTGAGACATTCATTTTTATTTCACCATCAGACATGGAGCTACATTTGTAACTAAAGAAAAACTCTCAAATTAAATAATTTGACATGATATACTGAAATTATAATCAATTAAACGACTGCTTTTCTTAGATATGTGATTTTTCATGGTCCAACTTTTTTCATTGTTAACGGACATTTTGAGATTTTTTATTGTAAAAGAATGTTTTTTTTTAAAGAAATCAACATTCAAAATTTAGAACTTCATGAACATGTACAGGAAGCTGAATTATTGCACATTATGTACTACTTAAAATTGTACTTCGATCTGTTGCGGCCTTAAAATGTTCTGACCGTCCTAAGATTTAATGTACGGAAATGTTTCGGAAATTAAATTCAAATCCGAATTGAATGTTTATGACACACAAAAAGAGAAACCAGAATCTCTTGATGAACAAACGTATATACACGTTGGGGCGATTTAGAGCTTTTCAGAAGGAGTGAGATTCCATCCTTGTTGAAAGCCTTGTGGAGACCTCTAGATTTTTAAATTCCCTCCGTTTTTCTCAATGGATGGAGTGTGGTCTATCTGTAAATTACCCCATATCTTTTCATTTTCCTATTGACTGAAGGTTCCATGTGAAAATTTTCCCTTGGATCATATCTGTTAAACTAAATGTACAAAACAGGCTCAAGAAATTTAAAGGCGAAATTTCTTTTTCAAATCCGAAATAGAAATCCATATTTTTTCTAATAGAGCACCTTTAGTTACATTACCGTCAATGAGTTCAGGCATGTGAAAAATTACATAATCATACACAAGAAAGAAACCTGAACAGGCTTTCAGCAATAATTTTTACCTATTTAATATTAAGTAAATATTAACATGTACATGTATTTGATAAAGTACAGATATAACAAAGAAACTGCCCGGTATCCGACGTAAGAGTACACTTTTTACAGCACGCATAGTCGGGTGCGTTCACTACGAGGACACTTGTACCAACTACGCGTATTAAAAAAAATTCTCAACAAAGTTTTCCCGTTTAAACTGTACTAAAGTTTGGCATGTAAAAAAAATCAGAAGTAGAAATACCAGTCCTCCCTTTTGTGTATACATATGAGAAAACATTTCAAAGTTATTGATTGAATTCAAATCCATCACACATACGGTACACATTGTAGTCCGAAAAAATAAAGGACTTCATTCTATCAAACACCTTTTTAATTGTTTACCAGTATATTTCTTTTAATTTTGGGTAAAATTGTAAAGGAAATAATACTATCAAGACGTCCTTCCATAAATCTTTTTTTTTGTTCTGACTTTGAAGAAATGACTACTTTTCGCCCAATCGAAATGGGGCAAGTGACATATTTTGTTTCATATTATTAGAATTATTTTCAATATTATCGGTATTAAACTTGATTATCGATACATGAAAGTTTGTCAGCATTTTCAATCTTTTTAACGTTTAAGTACTAATAGTTCGGTCACTACTCAATTAAGTTTGTCGTTAACGTAGCTAATTTTGACGGTAAAGAAACATCAATTCGATCACTTCTCTGTTACGGGCTGTATTTGTATTTTTCGAAAGACAGTAAATGTGCCAGGACTTGTCTAGTTAAATAGCCAAGTTCATTCCGATAACCTGTGAATACAATGGTATACAGAAAATAATAGAAACAAAGTTACCCTCTGTCACAACAATGGTGAAACATGAGATTTACTTCGAAATATTAAAATATGTACCTGATTGTCTTTAAATTAAAAAGTAATATTTTGACGAAATAATGTTCCCTTCTCACATTTGAATAGAACAACTTGCTTTCATGTACAACACGTGTTAGTTTAGTGGTGTGAAAATCCAGATTCATGACTTGGTGTTGATTGTTTATTATAGTATCGTTGTGGTATATTTTGCCGATGTATGTTACTATCGGCACATGCGTATGGTAGTGTGTCGATTCCAGATATTTCAGTATTCGGCTTCAACAGATAACCATCGATATACAGCTTGTCTCTAACCAACAGTACTTTCCTTTTTTCCCTTCTTGCCTGTTTTGCCATCGGGTATAATATTTTTCGTTTCTCTTCTAGTTCTTTTGGAAATTGTTCTTGTACTCCGAAATGTGTCCCCTTTAATTTGAATCCATTTTTCAATACAATTTCTTTGTCCTTTATTGAAATAAATTTTGCCAAAATCGGACGATTACCTCTGTGACCTCTTTTCCCGAATCTGTGAACTGTAACGAAGTTGATTTTTTGTCAATGTCTAACTTTTGTTTGATAAACGAATTGAGTGTCTCTTCTGTGTTTTCCTCCGAGTGAAATTGAATTCCAGAAAATATTAAGTTGGTTTTCATAGAGCACCACTTTAGCTCGATCACATCATCTTTATGTTGCAATTCTGCAGTTTTTAAACTTGTAATGTCTGAAATGTTTTCTTTGCACCTATCTACCACTTTGTGCATTTCAGTATTCGGCTTCAACAGATTACCATCGATATACAGCTTGTCTCTAACCAACAGTACTTTCTTTTTCCCTTCTTGCCTGTTTTGCCATCGGGTATAATATTTTTCGTTTTTCTTCTAGTTCTTTTGGAAATTGTTCTTGTACTCCGAAATGTGTCCCCTTTAATTTGAATCCATTTTTCAATACAATTTCTTTGTCCTTTATTGAAATAAATTTTGCCAAAATCGGACGATTGACCACTAAACTAACCCATGTTGGTAACGCTTCCTTCCATTTCAGTGCTCCTATTCATCACATACTCTAAATTCTTTTCTATATCATCAACTATATGAGCAAGTGTGTTAACCGTGCATTGGATAACAGCTATCTTCTCAATTTGCTTTCCAAACTTTTCGAATCGATGCTGAAGATCGCGAACAACTTCTAACAAACTGTTCAGAACCGTAGCAGTTTTGGTGTCAAAACTATATTCAGACATTATTATTTCGCAAAAAGTCTTTCAAGTACAGTTTATCAATAAATATATTGGTATCAAGGTATGACGGTGTTGTTTCTATGGCGCCATTTTTAAAACCTCGATTGCAGGATGAAGATAAAATATTGTCCAAAATACCACATAAACAACGACATTTACCGATGTTTCAGTTACTTTTTCATGAATGTTATCAGTAATCAATTGCAGAGAAGTCCGACAAAAAAATATTGCGAAAAAGGTAATTGAACTAGTGACATGAACCAGATGTGGATTCTTAAAACAGTTTTCTAAAGAACATAGAAAATAGATCATGTTCACAAAGAACATCATCAAAAACTGTTGCCCTGTATATGCCTTTTGATAATATTACATGAAAAATTGAAAACCAGTTTAAAAAAGATATTATGTAATGTCCTCTATTACAAAAAGGCAATCAGATAAACAAATATAACCCATAATAGTGCATGGATACAAATGATCTTAGTTTGTAATGAAAAATCTCATGCCAATCATACTACACCGAACAGTATGTTTGGGTTACTAATTATTAAGACTTTTGTTAGTTTCGGTGATCGAATTGTCAATAATAAATTGGCATTCCTATGGGACTTACTTTATAATTTAATATGTTCTTATTGCAATAGTTAAGCATTGGCATTGGACCTACGTTATTATATTTAGTCAAACCCTAACATATACAATTCACACATATGATGACAGAAAACATATCAATAATGAAACATTAATATTATGAAGCAAATAAAGAAGTCGCTTACTTGTACAAATAGAAAAAAACGTTGCAATATCAACGTGTAAGATCATTGACCAGAGATATTGTTTTGTTTTGATACAATCGGCATACTATGAGGTAACGAATTGCATCTTTAACAGGAGAACCGCCGAGTATTACTGATTGTGTTCTACATGTATTTTATAAAGGTAAGCATTTAAGAACTGCATTAGGGCCTGAACCAGGTATGAATACATTGTATATGTACATTATCTAGGCCCTTCGTTATAATGTTCGTATGTCTTGATGGTTCGTTAATGTTTTTCGTTGAATTACATAATCGTTTTTATGCATTTGATCGAAAATATTATTTTCCGTGGTGTCCGCCTTTGTACAACAATTTCTAAGACATTTTCGATACATAGGGCTTCTAAACTAATACATTAATAACTGTGCACCACTTATTGCGGACCTGTTTTTGTATTGTTATGAGTTACAATTTATGACTAAAATTAGCAAAGACCCATCCACACAACATTTGATACAAAAATTTAAGAACTGAATTTTAATGTGCGTATTGTTATGCGTTTACTTTTCTACATTGGTTAGAGGTATAGGGGGAGGGTTGAGATCTCACAAACATGTTTAACCCCGCCGCATTTTTGCGCCTGTCCCAAGTCAGGAGCCTCTGACCTTTGTTAGTCTTGTATTATTTTAATTTTAGTTTCTTGTGTACAATTTGGAAATTAGTATGGCGTTCATTATCACTGAACTAGTATATATTTGTTTAGGGGCCAGCTGAAGGACGCCTCCGGGTGCGGGAATTTCTCGCTACATTGAAGACCTGTTGGTGACCTTCTGCTGTTGTTTTTTATTTGGTCGGGTTGTTGTCTCTTTGACACATTTCCCATTTCCATTCTCAATTTTATTTAAGATATTTGGATAATATATTGGCTTTCAATAAAGACGACTTCAGTATGTATACTAAGGAAATTTATCCTGTTGAAATTACTTTAAATAAAGCTAATGCTAATAATGACCACTGCCCTTTCCTCCATCTTGCTATCTATATCATTAGTGGGAAGCTTAATACAACAATTTATGATAAAAGAGATGATTTTTCATTTCCTATCGTTAATTATCCATTTTTAAATGGTGACGTTCATTTGTCACCATCTTATGGTGTTTATATATCTCAACTTGTACGCTTCGCTCGTGTATGTAACAACGTATTAGATTTTAACGAGAGAAATTTATGTATTACTGAAAACGTATTACACCAGGGTTTTCGATATCACAAACTTGTCAAAACATTTACTAAATGTTATCATCGGTATATGAAAATAATTCGTAAATGTAACTCAACATGCAGACATCTGATACGTTCAGGTATTTTACATCCAATCTTTTATGGTCATATTCTTTACAAAGCACAAAAATGTCAGCTTTCAAAACCTTTAAACAGACTTATTAAGAAGGGATATAGTTACGATACTGTTGTCAGGTCATTAAAGATTGCATATTTTGGCTTTTAATATTGATTCACTTATAGGGTCTTTGCATCGGAACTAAACAAATTTATTTAAAAAAAACAGTTGTTGTCATGACACGGGTTATGTTCTTCTCATATAGTTTATGATAGTATAATATTAAACCCCTAACGGGAGGGATTGTGCCTGATATTCATATGATGAAGACATAATCTTAATGTCGGTTAACTGCTAGTAGTCTGTTGTTATTTCTGTATTATTGTCATTTTGATTATTTTCTTTTGTTACATCTTCCGACATCGGACTCGGACTTCTCTTGAACTGAATTTTAATGTGCGTATTGTTATGCGTTTACTTTTCTACATTGGCCAGAGGTATAGGGGGAGGGTTGAGATCTCACAAATATGCTAACCCCGCCGCAATTTTGCGCCTGTCCCAAGTCAGGAGCCTCTGGCCTTTGTTAGTCTTGTATGATTATTAATTTTAGTTTCTTGTGTATAATTCGGAGTTTAGTATGACGTCCATTATCACTGAACTAGTATACATATTATAGGGGCCAGCTGAAGGACGCCTCCGGTGCGGGAGTTTCTCGCTACATTATAGACCCATTGGTGGCCTTCGGCTGTTGACTGCTCTATGGTCGGGTTGTTGTCGTTTTGACACATTCCCCATTTCCGTTCTCAATTTTATTATAGCCCTGTTTCTTTTCTTGAAGCTCCGAGTTGTATTTTCCCCCTTATATTCCAAATTCACATTTATTTAAACAGCAGTTATATTCTTTGCATCCTCATTTCAAACGCGGTCTTTTAAAAGTGATACAAAATATTCTCAAGCTTTTGTGTAAGTTTTAGTTTTATCTTTTTGTAATATTATCTATATGGCTAGTCAAATTTCCATCTGATCAGGGAGCGACATCTAAATGCTAATGATAATCAACAATTTCAACATTTTTACTATTGAATATTTACAATTTACATTGCATGCATATATGTTTTGTAATAATCTAAAATTTTGATTGGCAGAGAACAATCGCGATGCTTTCAACATTATATTTTATTTCCCAATCAAAGGCAACATTCATGCAGGCATTTGCTTTCCATGACAACGACACAACAATGCATTTGAAATCAAACGAAAAGCTTGATATGACTCGTAATTTAATAGTTGTGGCACAAAAGTGTAATTATAAGAATTGAATGTTTCTTTTTTCAAATTGATATAAGCAATGATCTTTTTAATTGAAATGCATGTTCCAAAAAGTGACTTGTTGGTTTTTAACCAATGAATATCAATTATTTGAACACGAAAACTGAATACTGTATTGAGAATTGAATTCTTCTTTTGTAATTTTTTAATGTGTAAATAAATTAATTGAAGCATATTTTGAATGAAGTTTGGAAGCGCTTCTTACCAAAATGTGCAGGATCAACCCTTTGACACACTTATATAATTACTAAAATAAGCATTAAATTCTGAAATAAAACTTCATTGTTCGTATTCCATCAATTGGTTTTCTTTGGGTAAACAATAACCAGCCACTTGTTGGACTATACATTCAAACTGATAATATCGTTGCTAATATTAATTTTTAAGTTTTTACCAAATATTACAAATGTTATCATCTTCAAATAATCGAGCTAGGATATGAATATTATCAGTTATAACTTCATTGAGCATGGACCACCGCGCCAGCATTCGTATTTATAAACGGAAGTGAAAACTTCATAATAGCTAGTCTCATCCTTTAAATTGGAGGAATATTCTTTACTAGAAAATTAACTACGTCTTTTGTCATTGTTACTCTTATATAATTCACTTCTCATTGAAAACGGAATGATAGAGTCCAAACAAACAAGCACACGTTCATCTCTTTGATATCAAGTCGTTCGATCTGGATGATTTTATTGGTTTTGTCATACTTAATATGGACCTAGACTCTAGATATACGACATGTTTGAATGCCACCAAATGTTTAGTCCGTATATTTTTGAGAGGTCATTCTAGAAAAATATCCTTGCTAAAATAGTTGCAGAGAAAATCTCAATAGTTGGATGACAAATGAAAAGTTACGGCTTATCTAACAGTGACCACCCTAAGTAAGCGTAACTTAAAGAATGTTAATACATTGCTGCAATAGAATCTGAAAGAAATAGTGATTCACCTAATATTTTTTTATTAGATGTTATCATCTTCTAACATTAGACATCATTTGTTTGCCATTAAGACTCTCATCATCATCTTTTGTTGTTTACCAGTGATTCCTTTACAATCAAATCTTTCTGGTTAGTTAGCTATTTCAGATTTTTCTTGAATTTCGTCCTCAAAATACTGCATAAATATTAGATTTGTCACTTGGATAACCAACAGTGAAATTCACGTCATTGCGTGTCGAGTTTAACATAATATCCACTTAAGATTCCAACTTTTTGGAAATGTGATATTAGATTTTGAAGTTACTAATTGAACAGATCAATGATAAAAATCGTAATGTCAAGCTAAGTGCACTGTCAGATCAAGTTAAATTTGCAATTTTTTTCATCTTTCCGGTTCAACATTATTGATCAACATTATAAAAGCTAATACTTTCATTGTTATTACGATTTCTAACAGGGTGTCAGGAAGATGCCATTTTATATCCAAAGCAAGTGTGCAAAGGAGTAGTTCGGTAAGGACCGATTTTGGCCTCAAATTTCAGGTTCATCTGACGAAAGATTTTGACCACTTTTTAAACACTTAAGTGTCTATTTTATTTGAATTAATTAGTTTATGTGAAAGATTTTAAAAGATTTAGTCATTAAAAACGATCCGATTCAAGCTCAAATATGAAAAATCTACCTAATATGCCGAAAAATGTCACTTTTCAAATGGTTTTTGGTAAAAATGAAAGTGGCCGCATCCGTGTTCATCCTCAACCTTATATATGTTATGTATTATCATAAAATACAACTTACATTTCAATATTAAGGATGAACACGAATGCGGCCACTTTCGTTTTACACGAAAACCGTCTAAAATTTAACTAAAATTCTAGAATTATGAGGATTTCAGTAATTTAGCATGACTTAATGGTGCTAGTACCGGATATATGTGCATTGTATTGTCAATATCAGCCCATATTTATGTAGCAGAAGCATTCTACTGTCCAATAAATAACTAAAGGTTTACATTTTAACAATTTTGTAAAACTGCTATATTTTGGGGCCAAAAAGGGGTCTTACTGAACCTACTACTTTGTTTTCTAGGTCTCTGCATCATGCTGAATGGTGGCGCAGGTTATAAGCAAGTATAACAGCAAATAAACAAAGAGTGTATTGAACAGAGCACATTGCATCGGATTCTAGTTTCCACAGAAATCATAATACTTATAACCATTTGCATTCCTATCTTATTGAGTATCCATTTGATTGGAAACTATTGCTATGAAAAACTGTTAGAAAACTAAACCGTTTTTGATAGATATTTGTAACTTTTGACAGCATTATATTTGTTATAAAGATACCGCCAATTCAAAACTTTCTAGTTCAACCCACCATCTTTGTCTTAAAATGTCCTGTACCAAGTTAGGAATGTAACAGTTGTTATCAAATATTTAGTTTCTATATCATGAATTTTAAACATTATTCCTGCAATACAATGAAAAATGCTAACATGATGGGTTTTTTAAATGAAGTTCTTAGAATAAACGTTTTGAAGTACTTGCTTTATATACAGCGCTTATGTTCATTAACAATTTTTTTTTCAAGTAAGCACTTATATCACGGTGTAGAATGGTAACGGACTTATCGGGGTTTTCTTCGGCGTTTCCGCACTAATCGGGTTCAGCAATGGACTTATTGTGTTTTCAGGTGACAACATTTGGCGTAAGTGGTTATTTCTTTCAATATGTATTAAAGCAGAATTGATATTTCCAAATAAGTTTGATGTCACGGAATGGGGAAATTATTTATTTTGCTTGATATCTAGTCATATATTCATGGAAAGCTACGATTTATTTTAAATTGTTTCCACCAATGTGGTACCCCAACTTGAAAACAAACATTTTTCATGGAAAGATGTCAAATTGAAGCATGTTTTAAGCTTGTTGTTTTCTTCTCCATGTAAATATTTGGTTATAATTATTCAGTAAATGTAGATATTTTCCCTTTCGGGACTGTTTAATGCACTATTAATGTCTTAAATGTGGCACCGGACTCTTTGTGTTTTTGGCACCGGACTTTTTGTGCACAAACGAATATGGAGACTCGTATCTTCTCAGTCAGTCTATGTGTTTACTCCGCCTGCATGGTTGTTCAACACTTCTTACTTTATACATTAATCACACATCACACAATTATGTACTTTATTAATCCACAAACAAATGTGTGGGATTCTATCAGTATCTCGGCCTCATAGCAGGGAGGGTTCTAGTCCAAATAATTATGGCGTCTGGGAAGGCTATTTTAAATGCTTGCTTTGACGCCCTTCTGTGACGATGTAAGGTGTCAACGAAAGCTTTTCAAGACGTGATAGGTATAAAAAGCCTGAAGATGTGGTATGATTGCCAATAAGACAACTCTCCACAAGAGACCAAAATGACACAGTAATTATTAATTATAGGTCATCGTACGGCCTTCAATAATGAGCAAACCCCATACCGCGAGATCAGCTATAAAAGGCCCCGAAATGACAATGTAAAACAATTCAAACGAGAAAACAAACGGATTTATGAGTTTGAACAGCGGTATACTACTGTTGCCTTTATTTATATAAAAAAAAATGAACGAAAAACAAATGTGTCAGACACATAAACAAATGACAACAACTGAATTACAAGCTCCTGTCTTGGGACAGCCACATACATACATAATGTGGCGAGGTTAAACATGTTAGTTGGGACAGTGTTATAATAGTACACCATAAGAACGAACTATAAAAATCAGTTGAAAAAGGCTTAACTCATCAGATGGACAAAAATACAAGTGGACGTGGCTGGGTATTTGTACATCTCAACAACAGAAAGACGCAATAAGGAACAGATCTGCGAGTAATCGCAGTAATTGACATCTGGTTTAAATTCACTACCAACTATTACAAAAATCATGCATCTAACATGCATTACGTAAATGGGTTCATAATTTAGGTTGTCATAGTTATTCACCAGCTCCATCTGGCATCAACAATCGTTTTTCAGGACTAACACATAAAGCTTCACTCATAAATGCATCATTATGAATAATTCTATAACGCCGGAATGAGCGTGTCTTTTCGAAACATCCGTCACAAGACCTTCACATGTTAATCCAGGATAGAGCAGAAATAGACCATTTGTGTTTTGTTTGGCATTGCATGTGATATTGCGCAATACCGATGTTCTTTTACTCAAATAAAAAAATCAAGATTGAGGAAAACCACTTGTCCGTGAGAAGTTCCAGACTTGTATATTCTAGCACACGATGTCATATGGGGTTATTTAAATCTTTTATTTTTCATTTCCCAAACAAACAAAAATAAGAAAACATAATTTTTTACCTTGGTAAAACAATAAAAACACAGTCAGTCCTGTGCTGAATAAACCTCAACAGTTTTATGGAAACCCGATTAGTCCGCTGCCAAGGAATTTTGAAAAAGCTTTAATATACAATATTGTAAGTTTTTGAATGCACACAGGTGGTTCTAATATGTATCTTGTATGAAATATAGGAGCACAAAAAGTCCACATTCTAACATAATGTGTATTTATACGAAAACCACACCAATAGTAGCTGTGTTAGGCCTGCTGACCTGTTTAGTGTGGAGCTTTTTAAAAAAGCCAAGAGTGGTACCGAAGCAAAATGAAAAAAAATAAAGTTAGATCATCGGTGCCTTCCGTGATCATATAAACATAAACACTAACGACTTCTTTTCGTCTATTTGGCTCATTTTGTGTAACACTGTCTGAAAACAAAACGCGACAAGTCCGTTACCGAACCCCGATTAGTGCGGAAACGCCGACAAAAAACCCGATAAGTCCGTTACCATTCTACACCGTGAATATGATAGATATAGGAAGATGTGGTATGAGTGCCAATGAGACTACTCTCCATCAAAGTAACAATTTATAAAAATAAACCATTCAAACGGTCTAATCTATATAAAAACGAGAAACGAGACACACGTATGAACTACATAAACAGACGACAAACACTGTACATCAGAGTCCTGACTTAGTACAGGTGCAAACATTTTCAGCGATATTAAACGTTTTAAAATGCTTGCCCCTGACTACTTTAATATCTCATGTGTCCCACTTGTCGTAGAAACAGTCCCATCCTCTTTTCTTCGATTTGGAAATCACCTAATGCAAAATGTCACTTATCATTACTAAGATCTCTGTGAACAACACAATGGTGTTTTTAGTGGAACTGAATCCCATTACCCTTCCAACTTTCACCAACTTTTTTTGAATGGTGTGTTTTCCTTAATCTTTTGTTTTCTATGTAGTATTATTTTGTTGATTGTTTTGGGGTTTTTTTTTTCGTTGACATTGAATTGTCTTCTTTTTCAGTAATCTGTAGTATTTTATTGCGTGTTGGTATATTATCTCCCTTTATTTTGTTCTTAATGTGCATAATTACGACTTTTTCTCACACCATTTTAAAAATGATTTTCTTTAAAATCGCGCTGTTTAATTTATACATTATGTTGCTGTTGTGTATTGAATTGCCAAGATTAAGTTAAGTGATTCTTGGTTTAGCCCATGTTCGTGATTTTTCAGTATTGTGATTTTTGAATGAATGAAAAGTAGTGATGAAAATGAGAAAACGACATTCAACTTTTCAATGGCGGTTTCATGTTAGAAGATAGAAATAAGAAGATGTGGTGTGTGTGCCAATGTGACAACTCTCCATCAAAGTCATAATTTATAAAAGTAAACAATTAAAGGTCAAAGAACGGTCTTCAACACGGAGCATTGACTCACACCGAACAGCAAGCCATTCAAATGAGAAAACCAACGGTCTAATCTATATACAAAACGAGGAACACTTTAATATGAATCATATCAACAAACGACATCTACTGAACATTCGATTTCTGACTTAGGACAGGTGCAAACAATTGCAGCTGGTTTAAACATTTTAATATCGCAATTAAATCCTCATGTCATCTTTTCTATTCAATAGCTTACCATTTGAGTTTTATTTTCACAGTTACAATATTTATAGGCATCTGTTTGGTTTCACAGATAATTTTCAGCTTATTTGGTTAGAATAATAATTTATTTATTTAAGTATATATCTTCTTATATCTGTATAACATATTAATGTAATTCCTAAAGCATAGGTTGTCGTTTTATAATAAAACTCGCTTAATTGGATCCTAAATTAAGAAGTTCAAGAAAGTCAGAATAAAGACGTAGTAAACCCATATATAACCTTCAGAGTCAGGATGATTGCTCCTGCAACATAAATTGTGAGTTTACGATATTTCTGAAATGAAAAAAAAGGAGTAATGGATTTCAAGATGCTAAGCATCAAGTAGAGACAAGTATGTTTTAACTTTACATTGTTAAGTGCACTTAAGGAGTTTTTCTGAATAAAACTTTCGTGTTGCACTGAATAATCCTATATATAAATTACTATTAACGGGTTATAATGTTTGTATAGAAAATCTTCTTAATGAGAATGAATGCTTACATTTCCACCTATAGGGCTACATAAAAAAAGGATATTATCGACCGCCACTTCGTTAGGTCTGTTGCAGCGATGATTGACATAATTTACAATTCCTAGTTAATAAATATCTTTACTTGATCTTTGGGAATTGCATATACAAACACAGAAACTAGTTAACTATCCGGAGACTTCTAAATATTGACTTTAGATATGTTATTGCAAATGAAAAACCTGGAATAAGTAGACACCGTTCATAGTTTTGGTAAGTTCAGTAATCGATTTGATTAATTATTACAAATGAGATTTATTTAATAGTACTTCAATTTTAAATTACAACTCTCATTATTACAAACTTTGTTTTTAACGGCAAACCTTAAACCTCTCTTTTTAGTTCGCACACTACAATATATAGGCGGGACAAGTCTGTTTATAGCTATTTGTAGTATTTCCAATTAAATACTTTCCTTCATATAAACATAATACTATGCACTAAAATTGTTTTGACCGTACAATTCTTTACTTAACTTTCATTATTTCACTGGTTATTTGTATTGTTGTGGGGATACATTCAATATAAAATCAAACTTTAGTCATCTAGCTCCAATTGATATTTTATTTCAATTATATATATAAATATATGCCATTTTGAATTTTCCTTGGAGCTCGATATGTTTGTTATTTGACATTTTTCGAAGAACCAAGATACCATCAAGGATTTTTTTCAATTTAATATTTTTTCGTTGTTTATAAAATAACCATTGCAATGCGTGTTTTAAAATAGTTACATAGCAAATTACAAAAATAAAAAAAATAATTAATGTGTTGCATTCGAAGATTCCTCATGCCCAAAATATTGAAAGTCAATGGTAGAGAGCTGGACAACCAGATATAGAATTTATATACTGCTCACACGGAATTAATAGTCAAGTGTTATTCTGTTAAGGTTTTGGCGACAATTTTACGGTTAAAACGCAAAAGTAAAATGTAATCACAAATAATAAAGACTGAAAGACAGAACATGAGTGCCAATATTTCGACATAATAAATCTTTTCTAAGGTTGTTGAATCCAGTAATAAAAATGTTAAGCTAAGGACAACTAGCTTAGATTATTTCATTAAATTCAAGTTTAAGAAATAAATACTCTGACGTAAAATCCATGTTACAATATTGATGAGTATACGACGTCAACAATGAAATGACCAAATAAAAGGTATACCGTAATGTGTTTTTATACTGAAAGATTTTTAATGAGATGTCAGCACAAACATGAACAAATAATATCTAAGGTGATGATATATGTATTTGTCCAAACATAGGTAATGAATTTATTAATCAACCATTTACATTACGATTCTTACATGAACAGTCATAGCGCGAAGACACATAACACTGAATACCGAAATGGAAATAAAAATTCTTTACAAAGCGGGTTATTATTCAAACCCCGTCTTGTTGGTAGGAATGGTCACCTGCATGTCTTCATACCTTACAGAAGTTTACATCAGTAAATAAAGGCAAAAGTAGTATACCGCTGTTCAAAAGTAATAAATCCATTGATAGCAAGTCCAGGTTTAAAACTTAAACCGATTTAAACACATAAACTACAAGAGGAAAACAACAGAATAACAAAAACATTGCGGTGCAGCAAAAACAAACACCATCAGACATAGGAACGGACTATTTGATAACATCTGTACTATTCCTGACGTCACAACAGCACGGCACATCAATTTATTTATTTTATTTGATTTACAATTATTTTCACAATTCTAGTCCAAATAACTATCCTGATTAAACCGGTATTGAGATACTATTTTAAATTGATGCTGGTCGTCATACTTAGTTTGAATTACACAATACTTTATCCACGCAAACTCAAAATTAAGTTGACTATACTGAAAATAAGACATGGGAATGTACCGAAAATACAAAATTGAAACCATAAACGATACGACAAAACACAATTTCTAACAGAACCAACTAAAGAAACATATGTTAACTAAATACATGAATGTTGAATAAATCAGATATTTAATAATGCGAATACTCTTTTAGACCAGCAGGTAAGATAGCTTAACCCAATATCTTGATTACTGTTTTACATCTTATTTTAACCAAAGTTGAAAGATGAAAAAAAACTTCTATTGTTATTGCTTTACATGCAATGTCGCGTTGAAAACAATAGTATATAATATTGACTTTTGATGAGATTGATACAATGATTTATGCACCCCAGAGATATGATATTTACGGGGACCAACAAAAGTGATTATATGAATATTGATATATCAAAAGGAAAGAATGAAGCAATAATGCATAACTAAAACGAATTGGATAGATGATAAGGTTTTCGTACTTTGTTGAATGCACGAATTTGAATCTATAGTTCATTGCAAATAATAGAATGGTGAAATAACAGTTTTGCATATTCATTACATAAAGATGTTCTTTGATGTACTTACGTACGTAAAGATAGTTTTCTTTGATGCATATTGATTGAACGTACATGGGAATTTTATATATGGTTGATGTTTCAACAGCTCGAGTTGGAATTCCAAATGTAAAATGATCTTACATTTAAAGGGATAATTCAAGACAAAAAACTGTTAACATACCATCAACGTTTACTAATTGGCATCGAACACGTTAACATAAATTATGTAAAAGAAGACCCAACTGTGAAAAAAAGAAAGTACTTTTCAAGTTGTTGTTTCCAAAACATTTCAAATTAATGTGTATAAATAAAAGTATTTTGAATGAAAATAAATTGTGACCATTTTGAGCCCGATTAACTTGTCCGTATAACATTTTAGAGAGATGTGTACATAATTATTAGTTAAATGTTTTTAAATAAAAAACGTCAAATTGTTATTACTAACGTTAAATCACAAAAATATGGAACACCGAGGAAAATTCAAAGCGGAAAGTTCTCAATCAAATATAAAAATCGAGATAAGACACATCAAACGAATGGATAAGAACTGTCATATTCCTGACTTGGTACGGGCATTTTCTTATGTAGAAAATGGTGGATTGAATCTGGTTTTATAGCAAGCTAACGCTCTCACTTGTATGACTGTTGCAGATTCCATTATATTTACAACGATGCTTGAACAAGACAAACAGACATATAAGGTAAAAATGTCAAATTAGGGGTATAGCAGTCCTCACTGTGTTATAATCTTTATGACTAAAAAATCAAAAAAGTACATAACAAAGAAGCACAAAATGGCATAAAGACCAAGCATATTAGCAAAAATTAAAGAATACACAAATGAACTCTAGAATGTCGTTTGGCACTTAAAGACTTTAAACCATTGCTTTGAAAATCGGCACATTAAAAAAGTGATTCATGTACCATTCAGAAAATTTGTTGGTTCGGTAAAGTTAAACTTGATGTAATATATTTGAAGAGCTTTGAAAACCCACTAGTTGAATATTATGGGTTAACGACTGTTTGCTATATTAGCTTACAATTTAACGTACTAAGAGCATCAGTTTTATTGTCCATTTATTTCAAGTTTCATATAATTACTAATCAAACTAATTTAAAATTTAAATAAAGTCATTTGGTTTCAATAAATTTGGATTAACAATACAAAATTTTATGACTCTACTATTGAAGCGTTAAGGGAAAGGTAGTAAATGCACTGAACATGCATACGACATTGCATATTATGAATAATTAATATTCCAAATACATGTTACAGTTATTATTCAATATTGCTTTAAATCTTTTTAATTGAAAAGCACTGATTTAACCAACATTGATAATAGAAATCAAAACAAAAAATGTAAAGGCCATCGTCGTAAAATTGAGAGAATGTGAGATGAAAATAACTTCATCAGGAAAATATAGAGAAAAATCGTAACAAACTGTACAATATTGATAAAAGGTACAAGACACAATTGACATCTCATAGCTTTATATATGTTAGAATGATTTGAATATACAGCCTTTCGTTTCATTTGCCAGTTTTAAAGTGGTTTATTTAAGAAAATAATCAGATATGTTTTGAATGCTACCCTATATCATTCTTGTTAGTCATACATAAAATTTTGATGCATTTTATTTTCAACGTTTTCATTCCCTTATATCAAATATGCTAACTTTCCATTTTTATTTTCTGTTAGTAAATTAATTTACCGCTCTGTTTCAAATATATAATATGCTTTCATATTCACATGTTGTGACTCCGTGTGAGACGAATCTTATTATGTATATCAATCATTTTGATCCTGACTAGCAAACAGCATCCATAGTTGTTTCTTTTTTTTCAATCTGCGCTGGGTGATAAATCATTTACCATAACGAAAATGTTCAATATTTGCAAAATCACTGTTTTTACAGCGTGTATAATTGTGTTCTTAAATTATCTTTCTTTCTTATAACTAAAGGAAATATGCGGTCTAATATTTCAAGAGACACAAAGCCGACGACACAAATCCTCGGTATTTCTTCGTTTTTTAGTTTCGAGTTTGTCTAAGTCATCAAAGGGAAAACAGTTCATTAACCAGGCGAGAAATATTAATTTATAGATACTAGTATAAGAAAAGAGGGGCGAAAGATACCAATGGGACAGTCAAACGCATAGACGATGTGCTTTGAGTAACAATCAGACAACTCTCATTCAAGTCACAATTCGTAAAAGTAAACCATTATATGTCCAAATACGGTCTACAAGACGGAGTCTTGGCTCACACCGAACAGCAAGCTATAAAGGACTTCGAAAATGACGTGTGTAAAACCATTCAAACGGGAAAACCAACGGTATAATATATATAAAAAAACAACGTGAAACGAGAAACACTTATGAACCCAATCAACAAACGACAACTACTGAAATTCAGACTCCTGACTAAGGGCAGGTGCAAACAATTGTAGCCTTTACATAAAAGTCTTATTTATAATTACACATGAAACATGTAAAGCCCTTTTTTCTTTTTGACAATATATCGTGTTGCAGTGATAAATGCAAAAGTTTTTCATCAATACTATACACGAATATAAGTTTTTTGTATCATTATACCTATTCAGAAAATTACAGTTAAAGTATTTTTAACTTCTAAATCATTTGTTCTCCTTTGAAGAGTTGACTCATTAGCAATCTTATTTTTATAGCATGATCAAAACGGCTGTCACGTAAACTTGCATATATTGTACGTAGAATAATACATGTTAATGTCATGTATCAGTGATTTATATGCTTGAATTTATTGAGACAGGTAAATTTCTACCTCGCTAGAATTGTTTCAAAATTAAACTTATTGATTTTCATAATAAAGACAAATTGTGTCCTTTGTAGAAATGACGTTCTGTCAAGATAGTTCTTGGAAATTATTATTTGTATTAACCTGCGTCATTACGATCTCTAATTGAAAGCTATATTTTAAAAGACAAATGCTTCTTTCTGCTCTATAATTTGCTTTCATTAAAACTACTTAGAATCATTGTATAAAAGGTCGTCAAGGGGAGTTTTGAAAGTTAAAAATATTAAACAAATCCTGTAAGACATATTTAGTCTGACTAAAGAGCAAACTAGAAATTTGTAACAATTGAGGATAATAACACTTACGTATTACATTTAACTTCTCCAAACATATATATTTACAAGATTACAAAGTATCAGTCTATCGTCAAAATCATTTATCAGGTATCTAACTGGGTGTCGTCAAAATTTCAGATTTAGGTTTTTCCAATTGCCATGAAAAATAAAACATGTCATAATTTTAACTTTGACAATGCATCAATAAGGGAAAATACGATTTGAAAGTGTGCATGGTAACATTTTATTCTTCAGACAAACACACCATATCTGTATCAATGACTATTCACTGCGGTAAATCTGCATGTTTTACCTCGTATTTGGTTCCCTCAGTACAAATGTATGCGAAATTTGGAAGCACATCAAAAAGCATTTTGCTTGAAAATATATAAATAATGGATTCTGAATATAGATAGATATTCCAGTCCTTCAACCTCAGGAACTTCTTAGGAAGAAAGATAAGAAGCTAGCAATATCCTTTAACTCTACTTTCCGCTATATAGATGACGTTCTTTCACTAAACAATTCAAAAGGTGACTATGTGGAACGCATCTATCCCATCGAATTGGAGATAAAGGATACTACAGATACAGTTAAGTCGGCTTCATATCTTGACTTACATCTAGAAATTGACAATGAGGGTCGGTTGAAAACAAAACTTTACGACAAAAGAGATGATTTTAGCTTTCCAATTGTGAACTTTCTATTTCTAAGTAGCAACATTCCAGCAGCACCTGCATACGGGGTATATATCTCCCAATTGATACGATATTCCCGTGCTTGCATTTCCTATCATGATTTTCTTGATAGAGGGTTACTGCTCACAAGGAAGCTATTAAACCAAGAGTTCCAAATGGTGAAGTTGAAATCATCCCTTCGTAAATTTTACGGACGCCATCACGAGTTGGTTGACCGTTATGGAATAACCGTTTCACAAATGATATCGGATATGTTCCTTACGTCGTACCACAATCCCCTTCCCTTTCATGAATGTGACCTACCGAATTAGACTATTTACCGGATTTGTAATTACATAAGCAACACGACGGGTGCCACATGTGGAGCAGGATCTGCTTACCCTTCCGGAGCACCTGATATCACCCCTATTTTTTTGTGAGGTTCGTGTTGTTTATTCTTTAGTTTTCTATGTTGTGTCATATGTACTATTGTTTTTCTGTTTGTCTTTTTCATTTTTAGCCATGGCGTTGTCAGTTTGTTTTAGATTTATGAGTTTGACTGTCCCTTTGGTATCTTTCGTCCCTCTTTTAATACCACTGGGTTGATGTCTCTGCTGGTGGACATTTTGTTCCCGAGGACATCATCTGCCCAGTAGCAACACTACAATTGCATGAACTTACTAAGATCAAACAGGAAACTGGCCCGGACGTCGCCCAGTATAAAAAGGTCCGAAACAGACGTCACCATGGACACGGTGTCGTCTGATATGGCAGGTGTCCCCTCATCACCAGAAATGACAAATATCTCAAACACGACTCATTCAGATCATCGTCCTAGTGACAATAGCAATATTACACATATACAGCCATGTTCAGTTCTCCTTAAAGACATTTTGGTTTTTGATGACACAGTACAACACTGTCGCATTTCAAAATGTGAGACCTAAGGCTGCAAAACATGTGCTATTTTAATTACAGATGCTGAATTCACTAGCAATTTGACCAAGAAGTCATATTTTACCAGAAGTAACGATGATCTGAATTGTAAATCGATAAATGTCGTCTACGGATTAGAGTGCAACCTTTGCGGATTGGTATACGTCGGTGAAACGAAAGGAAGGCTAAACAAACGAATGTGCGGTCATAGATCAGACATTAACCTCAATGCTAACGACATTCTATACCAGCATTTCAATCAGCCCGATCATTCCATCGTTTCTATGACAGTTCGCATTATAGAAAAGATATACCATAGCTCTAACAATCCTAATCTTTCAACGACTCTCCGTAGACAAAAAGAAGACTACTGGATAAGACAATTGGGAACTGCAACATCGTATGGCTGCAATGACAAAATTGATGGTATAGGTATTCTATCTAGTCCTTCGTGTAACTCGGTGAATGTGATGAATATATTCAACTCGACTCCTCGACGTAGACGCAGTCATGGTCATCGTCATTATACATCACCTTCTCTGCATGATGTCTCTATTAATGACTTGCTGTCATTCATACAAAAGCCGTTAGGTATTCATCACATTCGCACGAAACTTTATTCATTACCCCTTTCAAAACTTCATTCTCTATTCAATTTATGTTTGGAATCCACTGTTACAAACCCTCATTCAAACCAATACAAACTTCAAGCTATAATATCGGATATTGCAAGTCACAGACTTCTCAAGCCAGTTCGCATTGGAAAAGATGAAAAAGAGAAAAGATCTTTTCTAAATATTTCCTTTGCCAACAAAGGTCTCGATGGCGTCAACCTAGGCAATATCCTTCATCATAAATTAGTTCAATCGAAAATACCTCCTTATTTCAAAGACCAGTCTGTACCAATAATTTCTTATACCTATACCAAACCTATTGCAACTAAAATGTTCAATTACAAACGCGTTTTGCAGAATCTCGATATTGACGACTTCAAGTCTAAACCTCCTGATTGCACTTGTGCTAGTTCCCAATTCATATATAATCCTGCTGGCCACGTTATAACCGGTGACATTAACATTGTTAATAACACTTCTCTACGAAATGTGTTATCGAAAGGTCCGAAATATCGTGAGCCTAAATCCATCAATTTGAAATACAACTTTAAAATTTTGATGGACTCAGTCGAGGATTATGCCAGGCAATTGGCTTAACGTGAAAAGGAAGACGTAGACACTCTATCCGAATGGATTAAGGCAGTGAGGTCGTTAATACAATTCAGAATCAAGAAACTGAATGGGTCCATCAATGCCCATGCTACGTCAATCTTTAAAGACCCAAATGTTGCTAAACACTTATCCGACCTCCATGATAAAAGTGTTGTTGTCCCCGCAGACAAAGCCCCAAATAACATCGTTTTTGTCTGTAAAAGTCACTACATTAATTGCTTGATAAACAAATTAGGTATAGACAATTCACTTGGAAACTCAACATATACCCTCACGACACTTACCAAAGAGGAAATCCTGGATAATCATAGGTCTGTTCTTTGTTCCTTTGGTATTTCAACCAAAGATGAAGAACTGGATCTTCCATCACTGTATTGGATACCTTAATTACATAAGGGTCCTTCAAACAACGGTATATTGCTGGGTCTTCCAAGTGCTCCACGAAACCTCTTTCTAAATTATTAACATCTATTTTATCAGCAATCAAAGACGGGCTTCAAAGTTATTGTGAAACTGCCTATTCTAGAGGTGGCGTGAATCAGATGTGGATACTTAAAAATTCCAAAGATCTTTTAGAGTACATACAATCTAACTCTCTTTCATCTTGTAACAGTATTAAAACATTTGACTTTCTACTCTTTACACAAGTATTCCACATTCCAAACTAAAAGACGAATGGAAAGAGTTGGTATTACTTTGCTTCATAAAAAAGAATGGCCAACGTAGATACAAGTATCTTCTCTTAGGGAGGGATAAATCATACGTTGTAAAGAATCACTCTGATTCAAACAAAAAATTCTCTGAAACCGATATTATCAAGATGCTTGATTTCTTGATTGTCAACATATTTGTAACGTTCGGAGGACGTGTTTTTCAACAGACTGTCGGCATCCCAATGGGAACAAACTGTGACCCTCTACTTGCCGACTTGTTTCTTTATTATTATGAGGCTGACTTCATGCAGGAACTTCTTAGGAAGAAAGATAAGAAGCTAGCAATATCCTTTAACTCTACTTTCCGCTATATAGATGACGTTCCTTCACTAGACAATTCACAATTTGGTAAAATGTGGAACGCATCTATCCCATCGAATTGGAGATAAAGGATACTACAGATACAGTTAAGTCGGCTTCATATCTTGACTTACATCTAGAAATTGACAATGAGGGTCGGTTGAAAACAAAACTTTACGACAAAAGAGATGATTTCAGCTTTCCAATTGTGAACTTTCCATTTCTAAGTAGCAACATTCCAGCAGCACCTGCATACGGGGTATATATCTCCCAATTGATATTCCCGTGCTTGCATTTCCTATCATGATTTTCTTGATAGAGGGTTACTGCTCACAAGGAAGCTATTAAACCAAGAGTTCCAAATGGTGAAGTTGAAATCATCCCTTCGTAAATTTTACGGACGCCATCACGAGTTTGTTGACCGTTATGAAATAACCGTTTCACAAATGATATCGGATATGTTCCTTACGCCGTAACTACAATCCCCTTCCCTTTCATGAATGTGACCTACCGAATTAGACTATTTACCAGATTTGTAATCACATAAGCAACACGACGGGTGCCACATGTGGAGCAGGATCTGCTTACCCTTCCGGAGCACCTGAGATCACCCCTAGTTTTTGGTGGGGTTCGTGTTGTTTATTCTTTAGTTTTCTATGTTGTGTCATGTGTACTATTGTTTTTCTGTTTGTCTTTTTCATTTTTAGCCATGGCGTTGTCACTTTGTTTTAGATTATGAGTTTGACTGTCCCTTTGGTATCTTTCGTCCCTCTTTTGCAACTGCAAGCATCTTCAGATGTTTTCCTGGTTGCATTGATTTCATTGTAATTCGTATTCCAGTAAAACAATCAAGGAATTCATTTTAATATGATCAAAGTTACTCTAGGGGTGAACAATATTATTTCAACAACAGGTTCAAGAAGGATAAGCAGCCTAGCTACATGTATTTTCTGGCGTAAAACATGGCCTCAAGATGTGTCTGCAGTTTTAAACGTTTCACTCTTAACATCATATGTATGACTGTGGGCGAATATATATTATCTTGTTTAAAAAAAATAAAAAAACATCCTCGTATCGGTATTTTGATTTAACATGTAAACATTCAATTGCATCGAACTAGACATTGTTTTCCATTCTAATTTAGATCATAGTATGTATTGCACTTTTATCAAAATCTGTATGTGTTGTGTCAGTAATTTTGTCTCTAAAATCATGAATATCATTTGCATTAAGGATTATTTTGTCTATAAATCGGCTTCATCGTAAGTTTAAGGAGTACTTTATTGATATCTCAGCGGTTAACACAATATTTCTGTTATTTCTTCCATCATTTTATCAGAATTTCATGTTTACTCTGTGTGCCTCTTTGTCAAAAATATATGCAATAATGTTCTTCTGTTTACTCAGGAGTAAAATTAACTTGTAATATTATTCATCAGAGACTAAGCAAATACAACAGATAATGTGTGTTCAAACTCTTTTCCACGTCTCAATTAAGTACGATATTGAGCGGAGAAGTCACCGAAAATAATTTTCCGATCGGTTGAATAAAGATTATTTTAATTGCTTAAAAATCGCTTTTTTCTTTCGCCTCTCTTTCAGCTTGAACAAAGACTAAATACTTCAGTTATTTGTTAGACAAGTAATTTCCGCAAGGTATAGCAATCGAGAAATATCGACAGTGTCTAAGTTAACGAACTATGTTCAAGATCATTTTCTAATAGGGATTGTTTGCAAAAATTGTGAGTAGCGTGACATCAGCTATATGATTTATTCTTTTCCTGTTCGTACCTAAAACGTGGCTATGACATATACCCAAGAACAGCATATAATTTTACTGTTCGTTCCTAAAACTTGGCTATGTCATATACAATAGAGCAGCATATAAGTGTACTGTTCTTTCCTACAATGTGGCTATGTCATATACCATGTAGCAGCATCTAATTTTAGTTGTCCTTCCGCAAAAACGTGGCTATGTCATATACCATTGGACAGCATATTAATTTACTGTTTGTAGGACATCATGTTATTTACGACTCATCATTGATCTGAGCGTCACTGATGAGTCTTATGGAGACGAAACGCACGTTTTGCGTATTATATTATAAGTACCTAATAACTATTTACTGTCTGTGCCTTAAACGTGGCTATATCATATACCATTGGACAACATATTATGTTCTGTGTGTACCTAAAACGTGGCTATGTCATATACCAGTACCATAGGACAGCATATAATGTTTTCTGTTCGTACCTCAAACGTAGCTTTGTACGATACAATAGGACAGTATATCGTTTTACTGGCTCGTATCTAAGACGTGGCTAGCCTATGTCATATTATCGCTATTTTACGAAAATTTCCTTTGATCTAGCTGCCTGACAATTTCCTTTCTAAGCGGAGTCGAGTGATATGAAAGTTATCCCTAGAAACTAAGGGGGCACGTGGCGTTACTAATGAAACTGACATGAAATAGACAACGTCGTCATAGGTAAAATAGCGATAAACATATTATCATTGGTCATCTCTACTCGATTTTTTCTCACTTTCGTCGTACCGGCTTAAGCAAGAAAATCAGTCAACGATAATCTTTTAATTTAATAAGTTAGTCATATATTTTTTTTATATATCTTGCCCGTTCGTCAAATATTTGAATGGCAACGATTTAACTCGAGATAAAAAACAATTGTACGAAAATATGCAAAATTATTAAAACTATATATAGAAAGAAGTCTAATGCTGATTAACTAGAAGGGAAAATCTGTTCTTTTAAGAACTTATGCCTGTCATGAGCATGTCATTCAGTTTTCATCGTTGTTTATATATATTTGTTTTTAGTTTATTTTTATTTATAATTGCTTAATTTAGACTTCGGAAAGTTGTCTCATTGTCAATCAAATGCCACATTTCCTCATTTTTTTTAAGGATTCTAAACTATTACAAATTCCGTAGATCAGGACCCATTGATTATTGATTCGCACAGCTGTGGGTTTTTTTTTTAAACTCTGAATAAATTGAGTTTTTACAGTGTTTTACTCTGCTTCCCTTTTAGTTTTCCTTTGTCAAAACTCAATTAATTTACAACCATAAGACACTGTACGTCCTGTAAAAAAATTACCACCAATTAGCTATAGAAGGTCCAGGCATTGCAAACTTTGAGGAGAAAATCAACAGACTGATTTATATTATATTTATGATGTTAAGTATATAGTATGAAGTTACCAATTTGTAGGAAAATCATATAATTATTTAGAATTAGGTTTTCTTTTTCTAAAGTGTTTTCGTGTATTCAAATTACAACAATCATTAGCTCTGACTTTAAGCAGTAAACATGGAAGATATCATAGTTACTCGAACACATTAAACAATCAAATGCTATTTTATACATAAAACTGTAACATAAACGTTTTTCTTGTGCTCTTAATTTTCAGACAAATAACCAATTTGCAATTAGATTACATATAGGGTCTGCAGGAAAAGCAATATTGGAGTTGTTACCTGCCATTAAATTACAATCTATTAAGTCAATATACATGGCTCTGAAGGTTATTTAGGTGATTATTTTACGTTGGAAATGAAGA
Source organism: Mytilus edulis (assembly GCA_019925275.1). NCBI lineage: Eukaryota > Metazoa > Mollusca > Bivalvia > Mytilida > Mytilidae > Mytilus > Mytilus edulis. The sequence continues at coordinate 39,906,267 of CM034350.1, forward strand.
TAATTGAGTAAAATTGAGTAAAATGTCATGCTTTAGAATTCACTTAGAGAGAATTACCGGTTTACATCAGTTGTAAAAGAAAATATATGTTAAAAAACCTATTTACGACGTATACAATTTTAATGACATGATCTGCCTCAATAAATTTACAAATTCAGTTACGTTAACAAGCATCTCAATTAGTATCAGTCTACGGTTTTGAATACGTAAGAACATTTTAGAACACTTTAACGACCATGCTCGAATCTTCTTCAATTTCAACTAGTCGCATTTAAAAGAATCCGGTTTAAATAAGGCTTTTCCTTTTTGCTAAAAGTACACAATATATGTGTTCAAATATGTCTTGCAAACTAACTTTTCGTTTGTGAGTGTAAATAACCATTAAAAAATTATTTGTTGACAATTCACTTTGTAACCAAACACCACTTACTACGATGTAGATATGACATCCTGGACAATAATGCGTTTTATTCCTTTTTAAAATTTCAACAAGAGATTTAAAACAAAGTTGGCCTTCTATCTATCGAATAGCGTCTATTCTATCAGTCAAAACAATTGGCTTTCGGTAATTCAATTAAACTGCCTACTTTAGGGGCGGAGCGAAACAAATATGGACACAAAAATGTCCTAGATAAATAAATCTATGTTTCATTAAAAAAATGTCGAACTAAGCTCTGATTTGATTGATTTATGAATCGTTTTTCCCTCGGAAAATATTCCACGCTTGGTCACGGAAAACAAATTTACAATTAATACAGGGATAGAGGGCAGGATATTTTTCAATTGTTTTGGTAATATATGAGTTCTGTATGAAAGAGGAAGAAATGTTTCCCTGCACTACGTCATCCCTTGACCTTCTAAAGTTGTTGCAAAGGTTCTTCTTTGTTTACAGATCAAAGCACACTCCATACATTTTGGTTTTAACGTTCATATTCTGCCAAACGTGTCAAATGGAAATCCCCTTTAGACATAGATAATACTGCCAGATGGGGAAGTCCACAGTTGATAACCATATCTCTTTACCAATTTCAATCCTCTGGGTATTTTTGAAAAGGAACATTTTTTAGGTGCATTCTGAAAAGATGACTAAGTTTTCCTAAGGGTACAGGATTTTCTCTCTGTGTAGAAAACCCATTAGTGATCATAAGTGACTCTGGACTGTTTTCTGCTCTTTGGTCGGGTTGTTGTCTCTTTGGCACATTCCCAATTTCCATTCACACACAATTCTAACAAAATTTTCAATGAATCATACATCATCTAGATGCTTTATTCTTTATTGGTAATACTGTTATTTTGATCAGTGAACATATTTTTAGATAGACAAATAAGCTACTACTATTATCAACGAATTCCTCCTTTTGACGAGACAGACCTTATACCGGTGTTTTTTTAAGAAGACTAAAAAGAATCTATCTATTAATTGAAAACAACGTTCAAACCTATGATTGCGTTGGTTAAAAACCACAATATCTTTACGTGTGCATGTAAAACAAATTTCGTTGTAGAGGAGTCTGAATACAGCACAAACAACATTTACCCAAAAGACCAAAAAAGTAAAATCGAATATATAAATAAATAGATAAAAAGGATATCGTATATATATTTAAGCCTCGTTTATATTTTGACTTGCATCTAAAAGTTGATAGTGTGAATCGGTTGAGAAGTAACCTTTACTACTGAAAAGATGACTAACTTTTCAAATGTTAAATTTATGTAGCAACGATCCAGCAGTAATTGCACGTGTAGTTTATTGTGCACCTCTACTGGTCGATTTATTTTATGATTGTCTGATTTTATAATTTTGATTGAATGATGGTTTACATGGAGTTGCGTAGTATGGTGAGCTTACCCTGACGACGCAGCCGGTCTGGCTCCTTGTAAAGTTCATATAATTCCTTCAGTTTTTGTTTGGTACCTTTGAATTGTCTCTTCTTACTTAGTCGATTTATGTGATTTGAATATCTGTAAACAACTGTCGCCTTAAGGATTCATTGCATCGAATCAATATGAAGAAGGTGAGAGGTAGGTTTAATGTTCCCTAAAATATGCAACAAAGATATATAGACTTCATATACATTGGCCTTATAGCAAACAGTTCATTGAAAAAAAAGTATTTGACAAAGACAAAATGGTTAATTGATAGTTTGACAGAAATTCTATAGAACATTCTGATATACAGATTTTCTATTTTTATTATAAAATGTTAATTCTTGATTAAGTTAATGCTGTGTCTTACGTCCGGATTGACGTTATATGTTCTTGATGACATTTCTTAAATCAATGTTTTACTTTAATGAAAAATGACATCTGAAGAGAAATACTGACTGAAACAATGTTTTTCAAATTGTCCTAATCAGAACTAGTAAGCCATGATGAATGGTTATTTTATGACAGTTAGAATTTAAAAAAAAAAAACAATACTTCATTTTACAAGTCAGTGTACGACATGTGGTTTGTTGCTGTGGTGCGTGGTTCCTTTGCATGCTGTCACACTATGACTGATAATAGACACGAATTCAATTAGAAGGACAATTATTAAATCAATAGAGTGATTTATAGCTTAGTTCTATAACAGTATCATTGCAGAATGATATCGTTCATATATTGAAAAATATCCGATTTTATCATAAAAGTTACATAAACAACTAATATTCAATCGGTAAGGAATATACACATTAACTTTAATGGTAAGTTTTTCTACATTCACTTTGTGTAAATGGTACAATTTGTTTGCCTCTTTTGTTTGCAGGAAATATTTATTTTTGTTTTTCTTGTAGCTAAACATTTACGCGATGGAAACTTTTGATAACCTCATGTAATTCTTTCATATATTTGGTTTGCACTGTGTTGCATGTACTAAATGATAAATTGGGTAGATTTGTTAAAACAAAACAAAAAAGAAATAAGCAAATTATCGTTTTAAAAATAAGTATCAGTGAAGAATTGACAAAATAAAATAGAAAGAATCTGAAAAATGCCTATGAGTTCTACACATATTATTATTAATAATAATCAAATACAAGTTAACACAGTTTTATATTGTATTTAAGTTGAACCAATCATAGTTTATGTAGTCAAAAAATATGAAAACAACTCTTTATAAATTTTATGTTATATATATATGTTATATTTGTTATTCTCGTGGGATTTTGTCTATGTGTGTTACATTTTAGTGTTATGTGGTTGTTCTCCTCTTATATTTAATGCGTTTCCCTCGGTTCTAGTTTGTTACCCCGATTTAGTTTTTTGTCCATAGATTTATGAGTTTTGAACAGCGGTATACTACTGTTGCCTTTATTTATGTGTCGGAAATTTTCTTGGTTTATCTTTAGCAGGTATTCTAACAGCCAAATATTTAAAAGCTAAGTGTGTATTAGAACCTAAACAGTTAAAGATCTGAACGTCACTGATGAGGTTTATGAAGACGAAATGCGCGTCTGGCGTATTAAATCATAATCCTGATACCTTTGATAACTATTGAAGATCTTTATGAACAAAAATGACATAAACATAATAGACAAATATATATCTATTTATTTCTTGATAACGAAAAAGTTGAATAACAAAAAATACCGAACTCCAAGGAAAATTTGAATGGTAAAGTCCCTTATCAAATGGCAATATAGTATATATTTAATACCACCATACGCAAACGCTTTAGGCATATACAGTATATTTCTGGTATTAATTCACTACACTAAATTAAGATAGACCTTTTTCGACATGACAGGTGGCTATTACGATTTTAAAGTAGAATATAGAGTTGACACGCTCGACCTGAACAAAAGGTTAAACAACTGTAATTCCCATATATAGACATAAGAATAATGATGGTCTTTACCGATTCTAGATATACGTATGTATTCGTTATTTTAAGTAAAACCAATATTTAATCAATTTAAGTAAATAAAAAAATGGAACATATCGGTTTAATTGCTATGTACCTTTATAATATACAATCTCCTGATGAACAACAAGCACTCAAGTGATTCTTCAAGTTTTTTTTTTTATGTGGGTCTTTTTCATAACAGGGTGTTGTTTTTGTTAATTGAGTCAGAAAGAATTCAGCTATTTAAATTTACATTTTCAATATGCCAAATATCTTATATTCTTAGAAAAGTATTAATGTTATTATTGATAGATCGCATCACGACGATAGTTTCATACAATTTGTTTATCCCCGAATGACACAAATCATCATCAGACTAGAACGGAATTGTTTCTAGATTATATAGAAACGATAACCAATCTACAAGATTCCCTTCGGGATATATTAATTTTACTTGATGTCTATTTCTCAATGCAAAACCATAACATGTATTGTTTATTGATACATGAATAGTCCATCTATCATAGAAGTAAGACTGGTTGATGTAAACATATATATTGATTGAAAGGTACAAATAATAAATTATTAAAATTTAATAGAATTAAGCCAAACTTACACGTATGTTAAATTGCGTTGTCGTCACCAATAATGGTACTTTAAAAGTAAGTGTTGCTTTTTTTTCTGTTCAGACCTTAATGGTATATTTTTCGGAATTCCTTCAGTTAATCTACTGATGAAAAGAGGACAAATCCTATTTAATCAATTATTCATAAGCAATGCATGTATAAAGTAAAATCACAAAAAAAAAACTGAACTTAGAGGAAAATCTAATCGGAAAGTTAATAATAATGTAATTTGCTTTTCCAACTTTTAAAATTTTCTCCGAATGATGACCTCCGATTTTATTGTAAAATTGGGAATGGAAATGGGAAATGTGTCAAAGAGACAACAACCCGACCATAGACAAAACAACAGCAGAAGGTCACCAACAGGTCTTCAATGTAGCGAGAAATTCCCGCACACGGAGGTATCCTTCAGCTGGCCCCTAAACAAATATATACTAGTTCAGTGATAATGAACGCCATACTAATTTCCAAATTGTGCAGGATTGATGTCAGTTTTTTATTTTTATATCAATAGGATAAATACTTTAAGCTTGTTTCTGGTTAATTGCAATGATTCTATCATGATATGTTTTTGTGTTATTATTGTTGCGCGTATATATTTGATTTTTGGATGTACCTTACCGGTGTAAAGGTTGAGTTCTAATGTGTAGTGTGAGATTTATTATGTACATTTAATTATGCAAGTCAGGATCCGGTCAATGATTCCTTAAACTGATATTTTCCTGTTGTGGTTTTTTTTTCACTTTTCTTTACTTAGACAATTTTAATATTTCATAGTTTTTTTTATTGTTTATGAACTTGCTTGCCTTTGTTATTGTGTCGTTTTGTCGTTGTCTCATTATATGCCACCCTTATCTCTTGATAATCAAAATAGACATGAACATGCTTGATAATAATGTTTCTAAGTTTGTAAAAAGTGAGTGTTTAAATTACATTATTACTCCGTATTATGCCAATCTCTTTTCTATATATACATAGTGAAGAGAGGAAATCGTAATAGCATTCATAGTCTTAAAGAGGTGTTTTTTGTACATGATGGGATGCTGTGTCTTTGTGTCCTTTTGGAAGATATGGTAATAAACTTTTACTTCGTCCGTTCGTAGTTTTGTATGTAATAATGTCCTACCATTTGTTTTCTGTAATGTTTTTAAAATTTTGTCAGTCTATGGTGTGGACATTTTTATAAATTTCCTGTTTACAAAACTTTGAATTTTTGGAAAAACTAAGGATTTTCTTATCCCAGGCATAGATTACCTTAGCATTATTTGGCACAACTTTTTTGAATTTTGGATCCTAATGCTCTTCACATTTGTACTTGTTTGGCTTTATCAATATTTTGATATGAGCGTCGCTGATGAGTCTTATGTAGACGAAACGCGCGTCTGGCGTACTAAATTATAATCCTGGTACCTTTGATAACTATTTGTTCAATTTCTTTAAATATCATCTTTATTTGAGCTGATTAAGTGATTGGTATAACGTGTATAATCTTGTCTTTTTTGTTCCTGACCTTATGTTAACCTCTAGATACCTTTCAGATTTGTGTGTGTGTGTCCTATGGTTGTTTATAATTCCCATGTTTTGTTTTATTCATATTTAACACGGAGCTTACCCTTAAAACTATTATAAATAATATCATAAGAATATGGGGTTATTTTGCATATCACTTGTCTTCCTTTTGTCATGGTGTCGTCTGCTTTGCAAATCTGTACTAACATGCTGGGACTTAATACTATCATTCTGCGATGTTATCAAACAATGTTTTCATTCGTAATGGCGTCATGCCTTATAACGCAAACCTTTGATCACAATTGTTCTGATCAATCTATTCTAATATAGAGTCTTAATGATCGAGTAGAAAATAAATGCTTCGTAATCAAAGGAACTGAGGTGATCTATACATGGAACAGTATATAGGTACCACAGAAGCTTTTTTAGAGTGAATTCAAGCATTTAAAATAGCAGACATGACAAAATTCCTCAGCAACAGATATATCACACGGTTTTAAGTGGGATTTTTTTCCCGAAGCCTTACTGTTCAATATATGTTTTATTACATGAAAGGAGTCTATGGCATCCACTATTTTGTATTCATTGGTTGTTTTCACTAAACACTTGCAAATCAAAATAACAAATCATTTCGGTTAACCTGCTTTTTATCGAACCTCTAGTTTTAGTGATAAACTAGACTGCATTTTAATATCGTGTTTATATTAGCTGACATTTATCGGAAATTAATTTTTTGATAGCAATTGTTTATGTTATTTATGTTTTCTCATCGATATATCTTTTCCTGTATTTCAGTAGCAAATAAGTGTATGGTAATATGGTATAAAGAAACTGTCTAGAATTAGGCTTTATTGAATGTATTTTCTGCATGAATAGTCTGGTCAATGTACCTATTTAGAATTTCAGAAAATGCATACTGAATCGTACAAAACAGGTCATGTGATTTTTACATTGACCTGAGATTGGGTTACAGGCGGTATAGAAGAAAGTCTATTAACAAAGCTATGATGTTAAAAAAAAACGAAATAACAAAAATACCGAACTCCAAGGATAATTCAAATAGGAAAGTCCTTTCTCAAATGTCAAAATCACAAGCTGAAACACATCAAACGAATGGATAACAACAGTCATATCCCTGTCTTGCTACCTGCATTTTCTTATGAAGTAAATGGTGGATTATTCCTGGTTTTATAGCTAGCTTAACCTCTTACTTGTATGACAGTCACACAATTTCGTTATATTGACAAACTTACATTAAAGGTTAAAACGTCAAAAATAAGGGTATAGCCTTAATTCAATGCAATTCAATATTTATTGGAAACAGAGGCCTGATACAAATACAGACAATAAAATTATTAAAACAACATATAATTTCATAAATGAAATAAAGATGCATGTAACAACAAGTCATAAGTAAATTATATGGATACCATAACATTCTAAGTATATTTTATGAATACCATTACATTCTAAATCATATTGATATTATACACATATACAGCACGATTATTCTAAATTTTCATAATTTTACTTAAAACACACAATCACCTATATAAGATATATATGTATATGCAAAAACTACTTTAAAGGATAATTATCTGATGAAACAGTATGGTGGTCTCTCAAATCAAGAGCTTCTTCAATATAAATACAAATATATTTTAGTTTAGCCTTAATAGAATTCAGAACCTTCATTATGAGATTTACAAATCTGCACGAAATCCTATTACCAAAGAGGAGTAACACAACAGGTGTTACCAACGCAACAAGAACTGTCGATGCTGATGAAGCTCATGAGTTTATTTCATGTTTTGTTTAGTCTTTGGATTGGATTTCCATGGAAATAGAAACCAATGACGGGGTTTCTTATGTACGCTCCAAACTTGTATGATGATTGCATGTGTGTAGTTGTTCTCCAGTCTACGTTAGATTAGATGAAATAAAATCAGCGGCAGGAGTTATTTTGCTGCGACATATCAATGTTATTCGTTAGTGTCGTCTGCCTTTATCAAGATTTGTCTTTTAAATTCGTCTGTTTTGGCTTAATGGACTATTTGATGAAAGTTCTAGTTATACAGGTGCATTTTTGAAATTGTCTTGTATTTCAGGGATTTTTTTTAACGTATATTCGTTTATTCATAGTTTAACGGGGCTCGGACTATTCGGCTGTACATAATTTCACGCATGCGCACGAAATATTTGTGTTGTGAATTCACTTTTATTTATTTTTTATTTTTTATTGATTAAAATGGTTAAATTATAGTACTTTTGTCACTAACAAATTATTATCGTTATTATGTGTATCTGTGAAAGACTCAAAATGACATTTTACCAGATTTCACCATTTTCCCGCCAAAATTTTGGGTTTAAGGCCAAACATTTCTTTTTCCTTATCAGTGACCTATGCTTTTTATTTCCTCATTCTTTAAAGCAATATTTCAGCTTTTTTATATTACAGTTTTGGACCAAGTGTTATAGAACGGGTTTTTGATATTTCGATAAAAATACGTCAACACCTCTATTTTCCCTATCATTTCATTGAAAAAAGGTCCCTTTTACATATCTCTTTAAAAGTAATATATTGAGCTCAAATGGTCCGGGACCCCCTATTTTTTTCGACCAATTTGATTTACTCTCTTTTAAGATTAAAATAACAAAAAATACGGCACTTCTGATAGTAACTTCGAAAAGGCCCGAGCCACCTTAAACAGGATTCAAATGCTTCACTTTTGTCTATTTGTTTGGCACAGAAAAATTGCACAAGATAGGCAAAAGAATATTCAAACTACATAAGTCGAAAACAAACTCACAATGCATTGGCAAAATATAAATGCAAAAAAAAAAAGGCGAAAAGACAAACAACTCTTCACAAACTACAAGAAACACCATCAAACCCTGATGTCGATATCAGGTGCTCCAGAAGGGTCAGCAGATATTATTTCAAGTGTGGCATTCGTCGTGTTGCTCATATAAGTACAAACCGAAGATTTAGTCTAATTCAATAGGTCACTTTCAATGTTAAACATACAAACCCTTCGATATTGAGATTTTTTTTTAGAAAGTTTGATAGCGAGAACTTAAGGTTAAAGCTCTACCAATACATTATCGGGGGTAAATAAAAAGTCATATGTAATTAAGCTTTTATGGGAGATTTAGGTTTAACTGCATTAGATATTGACATTATTTGTTATTTCTTAATTTTTTGAAAAGAATGAATGGTTTAGAAACTTATCATTTGTTAAAACTAGCTCTAGTGCAATTAATTGACACACACAAATGTAATAAGATCTTGGTATTCTAATAATATTAAAATGTACTGATATTGATACAGTAAATTTCGACGTTGAAAAGGTTAAGAATATTTTGATATGGATTTGCTGGAAAAAGCTATAGACGATAATGTAAATATTAAAAAATTGCGTTCTGATTTTAATTTTAAAACATCTTCAAAAGGGAAGCATATTTATGTCAAGTTAACAAATTTCAGTATCGAAAAAGCTTAACTCAATTTAGAATCTGCGCTCATCAGTTAGAAAAGCGCTTCGGACGCAAAAAATTATTAAACGTGTTATTTTCCTTTTTTTACATCACTGGGTCGATACCTCTGCTGGTGGTACTTCTGTACTGACATGATTCAACTAACCTTACTAAAATTGTCCGTTTATAGATTTTTAAGAAACTAAGGTTTTAACTCCCTCAGGCTAAGTTGGCTTTAGATTGATTGATTGATTGTTGGTTGCTTAACGTCAAGTGGCAAATATTTCATGCATATTCAGGACGAGAACAAGTTCATTGAAAATACAATAGGTAGGTCTTCTCACAATAGAGGCCATTTGGGATGATGGTCGGTGAAATTTAGACTACCACTTGAATATGAGAGTATATTGGATAGGGACAGAAATTTTGCCTGGCTATTTATTTTAGGTATTTTTTACATATAGCTCTTTATCGGTTTCGGTACTTATACATCTTCGGATTTCAAATGTTTGGCTTTGAGCGTTCCTAATGAAGGTAAATCCAGAAAAAGCGCTTCGAACGCAAGAAATTATTTAACGTGTTACTTTAATTTTTTTAGATATTGAGAAAGATAGATATAAAAAGATCGATAAAGATAAAGATTTTGTGGTCAGTGTAAAAAAATGCAGGTTGAAGACGAGTTTCATTTTTTAATAGAGTACAATGCATATGAAAAAGAACGGGATTTTATTCTTTAAGAAGCACGCATTCAATGTAAAAAGTATGAAAAATGTATTTGGTTAATGTCATGTGAGTCATGATAATATGTCAGTGTCAAGATTTATAAGTACTTGTGCAATGTTCTATGCTTTATTGCTATTCAAACCCCCGGAGAGGGTACAAAACTACAACATAAAAAATACAATCATAAGTAAAAGGTATTTAGAAACATAACATTTTCCAATATTTCACATAAAAATAATCATACTGAAAATTATAACCAAATGCAAAACAGTACTAACAGTGCTTTGATTGTGTAAAATTACATAATAAAGTTTTAGTCCAATCTTTAAGATTTCCTTGAAAATACATGTAGGTGTAATGTTACTTCAAATATCAATGCGGAACAAATCATAAATTGTTTGAAATGTAAAATGTCTCTAGAATAAAACATCAGTAAATTATGTACCATGTAAAATTTATCCTGTTATGCATGTTATGTGTGTAAAAATATTTGAGCATAAAATGTCTTGATAATACAAGTAATAATTTGTCTAAACATTCATTTCAATTATATCAAAAGGTTACATACAAATAAACCTGCACAATCGTACAAAAATAACTTCAATTAATGTTACAGATTTCCCGTAAAGTTCAATATTTAGGACGTTCCTTGTCTCATTGAAATGCACCCATTTTACAGATAATTTCAACGCCTCGATATTATAATGTTTATAAAAATACACTAATTAATCAATATACACCAATAAAAAAGGTATAAACTTACTTCATGAGGGGCCAACACCTAAATTCTATGTTTTGTGACAAAGCGTAATGTGAACATCAAACGTATCCGGTGTCATATGACTAATAACCAAAAAACGGTGTTGGTAAAAATTTAACCATAGCAAAAATTAAATCCGGGGCAGCACACTCCCCTCCTGATTTCTTACTGAAATCACTATATACCAAAAAATAATGTATTTGTACATGTATCTAACTAAATAACTCTTTTAAGGTTAATTTCAAAATAAAACCTTACAATCCTCAAACATTGTTAAACAGTCTATAAACATCAAATCACTACATAGTCACTCAGAGAGCAAACGGATGAGTTCACAAATTGGTCTCACATAACATCTACGATCCTTAGCCACACGAATCTGTACCTTTCGGACATGATCATCGCTGCTCGGAAATGTTCTTTCGACAATAGCCATTGGCCAACAAGTACGATTTAGTTCACGGTCTTTCAAAAGAACTATGTCACCTTCTTTAATATCATCACTTGAAGTATTCCATTTACGTCGCTGTTGTAAATTTGATAGATATTGTTCGCGCCACTTCTTCCAAAATTCCTGAGAAAGAACAACAACATGTTTCCATTGAGATTTGTACAATTGTTTCGTATCCAACTCGGGCAATGTCTCTGGAAGACTTCCTTCCTTTTGAGTAAGTAACGTATTAGGTGTCAGAATAGAAGAATCATTAGGTCAGTCGAGACTGGTACGAGCGGTCTGCAATTCACTATCGAACAAACTTCTGCTAGAAAAGTTGTTAGTACTTCATGAGTTAGTTCCTTCAAATTAGCACGCAATAACATAGCATCTAAGATTTTCCGTGTCACTCCGATCATCCTTTCCCATACACCCCCGAAGTGGGATGCATGGGGAGGGTTGAAAATCCAAGTTACTTGATTGGTATTCAAATAATTCCGAATGTTTTCGTCTTCAATAAAAATAGAATTCATACTTAACTCATCAGATGCGCCAACGAAATTAGTTCCTCTGTCACTTCTAAACTGACGCACTGGTCCTCTAACAGATATGAATCTTCGCATCGCATTTATGAAAGATGAACTACTGAGTTCTTCTACCACTTCGATATGTATGGCACGAATTACCAAACACGTAAATAATATCGCCCATCTCTTGTGGTTTGCCTGACCACCTCTTGTCCGTCTAGCTATCACGTTCCAAGGTCCAAAAGTATCGACACCTACAAAAGTAAAAGGTGGACTAGGTGTGATCCTATCTTCTGGTAAGTCTGACATAATTTGAGTTCCAAAGAGACCTCGTAGTTTCTTGCATGTAACACAGTTATGAATACAAGTTCCAACCATTCTTTTACAACCTATGATCCAGTACCCTACTGAACGAATCTTCCCTTCAGTTATATGTCTTCCTTGGTGGTGAACCAGTTCATGAAAGTGTCTAATAAGCAATAATGAAATGTGGCTTTTCTTCGGAACAAGCACTGGATTCCTGTCTGAATTAATTGTACATTTTTTGCCTACATTTAATCGTCCTCCTACACAAAGAATACCATTTTCATCAAGCAAAGGCGACAGCGAAATAATTGAGCTTCCAGATGAGACATTTCTCCCCTCCTTGAGGAATTGATTTCTTTAGAAAAGTATTCGAGTTGTGCTTCCTTCAATATGAATTTCTCCGCATCACGTAAATCATCACTACTTAGTGCACACATATGCCATCCTTTGCATTGACCGTTGGGTTGACTGAATGATTTGACAATATGTTTGAGTCTTGCAATCGTTTTAACTAATCGGGACCAACTAGAAAATGACTCAAAGATTTTCACAAATTCTGTATCAGATGTCACTTCTTTATCACTTGAGTTAGTTTTACATGTAACTAACAAAGGCCTTACTTCTTTGTCATCATCTGGAGCTATCATAGAAAAACTTTCTTTATGATCAAATTTAGATTCACTTCCTTTCATAAGAAATGATGGTCCTAAGAGCCATTCACTAGTGCTTATATCTCTAGCAGAAATAGATCTGGTGGCGGTATCAGCTGGATTATCTTCCGACGGTACGTATGACCATTGACTTGGACTGGTTGACTGACGGATCATATCTATACGATTTCCAACATAAACATAAAAACGTCTCTGTTGATTATTGATATAGCCCAAGACTATCTTACTATCAGTGTACATGAATGTAGAGTTAATTTCCAAAGTTAAGTGTCTAGTTACTGAGTCTTTAAGATTTATTGCTAACACAGCAGCACATAATTCTAACCTGGGAATGGTATGCCCATGAGTAGGAGCAACCTTTGCTTTTCCCTGAACAAAGGCTAGTTGAGATACTCCGTTGACATCATAAAGTTTCAAATATGCGACAGAACCAATAGCATCTTTTGACGCGTCTGAGAAAATATGCAGTTCACGACAAACAATCTGTGATGACTCAAATGAAGTGAAACATCTCGGTATGGTCACGTTGTTCAAATGTTCAAGTGAATTCTTCCATGTACTCCACTTAGATAAATATGTTTCTGGCAATGGGTCGTCCCAGTCAGTGTGTAAGGCCATAATATCACGCATAATAATCTTTCCGGCTACAGTTACAGGTGCAACAAAACCCATTGGATCGTATAAACCATTTATTGTTGCCAACACACCACGTTTTGTGAATGGTTTTGATGTTGAATTTAGTTGCGAAACTCTAAAAGTAAAGCAGTCCTTGGACATGTCCCACTGAACACCAAGGCTTCTCTGAAGTGGGGCCTCATTCAGATCCAAATTTATATTCTTTAAGTCTTTTGCAAGATCATCTGGTGAAAAGGATTTAATAACTTCCAAATTATTAGATGAAATTTTGTGTAAGCGAATGTTACCTTCTTCTTTTAGAATTTTCTTTGTTCGAGTAATTAAATCAACTGCTTCAACACTAGTATCAAAAGAACACAATGCATCATCCACATAAAAGTTGCGTTCTACAAAGTCACGCACATCTTGTTCAGCTGTTTTAACACAGTTTCTAAGGCCAAAGGTGGCGACAGCAGGAGATGGCTTGTTACCAAAGACATGTCTAGTCATTCGATATTCAATCATTTCATTCTTTGGATCATTGTCTTTGTGCCAATAGAATCTTAAATAGTTTCGTTGTTCTGGTGGGACTGAAAACCTATAAAACATCTGTTCAATATCGGCTGTGATAACAACTGGACGTTGTCGAAATCTTAATAGTATCCCAAGAAGGCTATTCACTAGATCCGGTCCGCTCAGTAGAACATCATTGAGACTTATATCATTGAATTTGGCTGAAGAGTCAAAAACGCACCTTATGTTCCCGGGTTTCTTTGAATGATAAATAGCGAAAAGTGGTAAGTACCAACACTCAGTCTGTTCTGTGATTTGAGGAGCAACTTCGGCATGACCATTTGTAAGTAATTTACCCATAAATTCATAAACATGGGAATGTTTTTCCGGGTGCTTTTGTAGATTATAGTCCAGTGACTTTGCTCGTCGGAGAGCCTGCACTCTATTGTTGGGAAGTCTTACTCTGTCCCGCCTAAAAGGTAGTGGAGCTGTCCAACAACCTTCCTCATCTTTGTAACTTTCATGTTCCATAAGTGCAAGAAATTCTTTGTCCTCAATTGAGAGTCCAGGAATATTATCATCAGGAGTTGTCTGAAATATATAACCATCTTTTGTGTTAAAGTTATTATTACATGGTTCTAATGTAGTTGTACGGCCATCTTTCAATGTGAAAGTTTTAAGTACTGATACGGAATCCTGTTGTACATGCGTAGCGGACAAACAACTCTCACCAATTATTACCCATCCTAAGAAGAGTTTTTGTGCAAATGGGCAATGCTCTGTACCTAATCGTTGGTCAATAACATGATGAGCTTTCAATAGGTCTCTACCTATTAGCAACATTATATCTGCATTATCATTAATGTCAGGAATGAAATCAGCAATGTCTCTCAAATGATGGTACGCATGAGCTATATCCGGTGACGGAATTTCAGTACGTATATCAGGAACCTGGTCACACTCTATGAGAGTAGGTAAGTTTAATTTACAACTAGCATCAAAGGACTCAACTGCAAAATCACTTGCTCGTCTTCCATACTCAGAGAAGCTACCGGAACAAGATGATAATGTGTACGGTACCTCAGGTCCATGAATATTAAAATGTTCAAAGAATGAAGATTTTGCTAAAGACCTGTTTGATTGTTCATCTATAATGGCGTACAATAGTAAGCTGTTTTCTGGTTGTCCATTCGGATACACTCGAACCAATACCGTCTTGGAGCATGATTTACTAGTTCCTTGGTTCTTGCATATTTGTGTGCATGCAGTTACCACCTTTTGAGTGTCCTGTTCCAACTTTGGTTCTGTTTTCTGTTCTTGAAATTTTGTGGTTGGCTGTTGGTGTGTAAATTTCTCAATATGTAAAGCTGTTGGGTGTGTAGTTGACTTACAAACTTCACATGTCACGGCTGCAGTACAATCTCTGGCTAGGTGACCCTTTTGACCACAGCATCTATAACAAAGTCCTTTACTCTTCAAAAAATCCTGACGTTCCCTTATCGGCTTTAATCTAAACTGTCGACATTTGTTTAACGTGTGATTTGTATTATGCAACGGACAGACAGTGTCACTAGTGTTCCGTGTATACTGTTGATTTTTCGTAACAGGTAAATCAGTCTTTAGCACTGAAACATTTTGCTGCTGCCTTTGTTTTGGTTTTGTCATGTTGTGCACCTTAGCTGAGTTTATTCCTGTATCCTCATAAATAAATGACGGATCATTTTTCATGCGTGCAATTTTTTCTTAAGAATATTTCAAACACTTCAAATGGTGGATATGAAGAGGAATGATATTCCTTGTACTTGTTTGCTTCTGTCGACCATTTCTCCTGCAACTGGTAGGGTAGCTTTGCGACAATAGGGTTAACTCCCGCAGAAGAGTCGAAGTATGAAAATAATGGACGGTACTGCTCATAAGTTTTAATGGCTGCAATTTCTGAAACAATGTCTAATAGATCAAATAATTGTTTTGGATCTTTGTATGTAATCTTAGGAAAATACATAAGTTTCTGCTTAATTGAAGTTTCAACCATTTCCGGTCTAGCATAACGGTCATGTAGTCGTTCCCATATACGGTCACGTGCTTTGGACAAGTCCAAATAGTTTGCTGAACGTATACTAACAGCAGACTTTGTCGACTCTGGTCCCAGATACTTAACCAACAGATCCACTTCCTCTGATGCTGAGAGGCTCAGCTCCTTCACGGTGTCACAGAATGATTTTTTCCACGATCCAAAATATTCTGCCTTATCATCAAACTTTTGTATTCTAGATATCAGAAGATCTTTTTTAACAATAAATTTTGCCAATTCCTCACTAGAGTTATTAATAGTTGTAGGATAATATGGTGGAGCCTTCGCGTTCAACGTACACGACTTAGTATCTAAAGTTTGCACAACATTTGGATCTGGTTGTGTAGTAATCTGAGTCACTGGTGATAAATCATTATCTTGATTGTTGTTATCGCAATAAATATTCTGTTTCGGTTTTGTGTCAGTTTTTTCAACAAAATCAGTTTTGGGAACTAGGATATCACCATTAGATATTGGATCCAAAATTTTATTTTGATCAAGGACAAACTGTCTTACTCTTTTTTCTCTAGTCTCTGACAAGTGTTTATCTTCAAATTCTTCTTCACTACTTTCCATACAGTCGTCTAATACTTCAAACACTTTTTGGCTTTCTGCAAATTCTCGCTGAGTATTCAAAACTTTAATACTTGCTTCAACGTTGGCCTTTTGTTTTAAAAGTTCTGCTTCCTGTTGCGCATACTCCACACGAACACGCAACTCTTCTACTTTTAATTTCTGTTTAATGTATAATGAATTAACATTTGATTTGTCGGAAATTTTAGACTTTCCAGACAGTTTTGACCGAATGCTTTTGGCTTTTGACTTTAATGTTATTTTCATGGGTGGCTCACTTTTAAGCTCTGACTTAAGCTGAACAGCTGTTAGTAAATCTTCTGAATCTTGTTCCTTCTGAATCACAGTAATGTTTTGTTCTGACATTGAATCCTGTTTTGAGGTTCCTTGATGTTCATCAACTCTATTAAGATAAAACTGGACCTCTTTTTCAATGTTTTTAAGTTCCTGATCATTATTTTCCATTTCAATGTCACTAAATCTTGTGCGAATTGATGATAGGTATCTATGAAAACCTTCTGAATTTCTACGATAGTGTTCAAGTTTTTGGCGTACATGCGTATCAACATCTGATACTGTGCAGGTCCTTTCACGAATAGCTTGAATCAACAAATAAATGTCCTGTTTTACTTCGGTAAGTGTAGTCCAATATTTCTGAACGATTACTTGGTATGCCTTTTGAGCCTTTTCTGTAAGGTTCCTTTGACGTCTAAGGGATTTGTCCGATGTCCACTCTGAAGCTGACATGTTCTGATGTGAAGCTGGTTCCTTGTACGAATTTTGTACTGTGCAATGTTCTATGCTTTATTGCTATTCAAACCCCCGGAGAGGGTACAAAACTACAACATAAAAAATACAATCATAAGTAAAAGGTATTTAGAAACATAACATTTTCCAATATTTCACATAAAAATAATCATACTGAAAATTATAACCAAATGCAAAACAGTACTAACAGTGCTTTGATTGTGTAAAATTACATAATAAAGTTTTAGTCCAATCTTTAAGATTTCCTTGAAAATACATGTAGGTGTAATGTTACTTCAAATATCAATGCGGAACAAATCATAAATTGTTTGAAATGTAAAATGTCTCTAGAATAAAACATCAGTAAATTATGTACCATGTAAAATTTATCCTGTTATGCATGTTATGTGTGTAAAAATATTTGAGCATAAAATGTCTTGATAATACAAGTAATAATTTGTCTAAACATTCATTTCAATTATATCAAAAGGTTACATACAAATAAACCTGCACAATCGTACAAAAATAACTTCAATTAATGTTACAGATTTCCCGTAAAGTTCAATATTTAGGACGTTCCTTGTCTCATTGAAATGCACCCATTTTACAGATAATTTCAACGCCTCGATATTATAATGTTTATAAAAATACACTAATTAATCAAATATCACCAATAAAAAAGGTATAAACTTACTTCATGAGGGGCCAACACCTAAATTCTATGTTTTGTGACAAAGCGTAATGTGAACATCAAACGTATCCGGTGTCATATGACTAATAACCAAAAAACGGTGTTGGTAAAAATTTAACCATAGCAAAAATTAAATCCGGGGCAGCACACTCCCCTCCTGATTTCTTACTGAAATCACTATATACCAAAAAATAATGTATTTGTACATGTATCTAACTAAATAACTCTTTTAAGGTTAATTTCAAAATAAAACCTTACAATCCTCAAACATTGTTAAACAGTCTATAAACATCAAATCACTACATAGTCACTCAGAGAGCAAACGGATGAGTTCACAAATTGGTCTCACATAACATCTACGATCCTTAGCCACACGAATCTGTACCTTTCGGACATGATCATCGCTGCTCGGAAATGTTCTTTCGACAATAGCCATTGGCCAACAAGTACGATTTAGTTCACGGTCTTTCAAAAGAACTATGTCACCTTCTTTAATATCATCACTTGAAGTATTCCATTTACGTCGCTGTTGTAAATTTGATAGATATTGTTCGCGCCACTTCTTCCAAAATTCCTGAGAAAGAACAACAACATGTTTCCATTGAGATTTGTACAATTGTTTCGTATCCAACTCGGGCAATGTCTCTGGAAGACTTCCTTCCTTTTGAGTAAGTAACGTATTAGGTGTCAGAATAGAAGAATCATTAGGGTCAGTCGAGACTGGTACGAGCGGTCTGCAATTCACTATCGAACAAACTTCTGCTAGAAAAGTTGTTAGTACTTCATGAGTTAGTTCCTTCAAATTAGCACGCAATAACATAGCATCTAAGATTTTCCGTGTCACTCCGATCATCCTTTCCCATACACCCCCGAAGTGGGATGCATGGGGAGGGTTGAAAATCCAAGTTACTTGATTGGTATTCAAATAATTCCGAATGTTTTCGTCTTCAATAAAAATAGAATTCATACTTAACTCATCAGATGCGCCAACGAAATTAGTTCCTCTGTCACTTCTAAACTGACGCACTGGTCCTCTAACAGATATGAATCTTCGCATCGCATTTATGAAAGATGAACTACTGAGTTCTTCTACCACTTCGATATGTATGGCACGAATTACCAAACACGTAAATAATATCGCCCATCTCTTGTGGTTTGCCTGACCACCTCTTGTCCGTCTAGCTATCACGTTCCAAGGTCCAAAAGTATCGACACCTACAAAAGTAAAAGGTGGACTAGGTGTGATCCTATCTTCTGGTAAGTCTGACATAATTTGAGTTCCAAAGAGACCTCGTAGTTTCTTGCATGTAACACAGTTATGAATACAAGTTCCAACCATTCTTTTACAACCTATGATCCAGTACCCTACTGAACGAATCTTCCCTTCAGTTATATGTCTTCCTTGGTGGTGAACCAGTTCATGAAAGTGTCTAATAAGCAATAATGAAATGTGGCTTTTCTTCGGAACAAGCACTGGATTCCTGTCTGAATTAATTGTACATTTTTTGCCTACATTTAATCGTCCTCCTACACAAAGAATACCATTTTCATCAAGCAAAGGCGACAGCGAAATAATTGAGCTTCCAGATGAGACATTTCTCCCCTCCTTGAGGGAATTGATTTCTTTAGAAAAGTATTCGAGTTGTGCTTCCTTCAATATGAATTTCTCCGCATCACGTAAATCATCACTACTTAGTGCACACATATGCCATCCTTTGCATTGACCGTTGGGTTGACTGAATGATTTGACAATATGTTTGAGTCTTGCAATCGTTTTAACTAATCGGGACCAACTAGAAAATGACTCAAAGATTTTCACAAATTCTGTATCAGATGTCACTTCTTTATCACTTGAGTTAGTTTTACATGTAACTAACAAAGGCCTTACTTCTTTGTCATCATCTGGAGCTATCATAGAAAAACTTTCTTTATGATCAAATTTAGATTCACTTCCTTTCATAAGAAATGATGGTCCTAAGAGCCATTCACTAGTGCTTATATCTCTAGCAGAAATAGATCTGGTGGCGGTATCAGCTGGATTATCTTCCGACGGTACGTATGACCATTGACTTGGACTGGTTGACTGACGGATCATATCTATACGATTTCCAACATAAACATAAAAACGTCTCTGTTGATTATTGATATAGCCCAAGACTATCTTACTATCAGTGTACATGAATGTAGAGTTAATTTCCAAAGTTAAGTGTCTAGTTACTGAGTCTTTAAGATTTATTGCTAACACAGCAGCACATAATTCTAACCTGGGAATGGTATGCCCATGAGTAGGAGCAACCTTTGCTTTTCCCTGAACAAAGGCTAGTTGAGATACTCCGTTGACATCATAAAGTTTCAAATATGCGACAGAACCAATAGCATCTTTTGACGCGTCTGAGAAAATATGCAGTTCACGACAAACAATCTGTGATGACTCAAATGAAGTGAAACATCTCGGTATGGTCACGTTGTTCAAATGTTCAAGTGAATTCTTCCATGTACTCCACTTAGATAAATATGTTTCTGGCAATGGGTCGTCCCAGTCAGTGTGTAAGGCCATAATATCACGCATAATAATCTTTCCGGCTACAGTTACAGGTGCAACAAAACCCATTGGATCGTATAAACCATTTATTGTTGCCAACACACCACGTTTTGTGAATGGTTTTGATGTTGAATTTAGTTGCGAAACTCTAAAAGTAAAGCAGTCCTTGGACATGTCCCACTGAACACCAAGGCTTCTCTGAAGTGGGGCCTCATTCAGATCCAAATTTATATTCTTTAAGTCTTTTGCAAGATCATCTGGTGAAAAGGATTTAATAACTTCCAAATTATTAGATGAAATTTTGTGTAAGCGAATGTTACCTTCTTCTTTTAGAATTTTCTTTGTTCGAGTAATTAAATCAACTGCTTCAACACTAGTATCAAAAGAACACAATGCATCATCCACATAAAAGTTGCGTTCTACAAAGTCACGCACATCTTGTTCAGCTGTTTTAACACAGTTTCTAAGGCCAAAGGTGGCGACAGCAGGAGATGGCTTGTTACCAAAGACATGTCTAGTCATTCGATATTCAATCATTTCATTCTTTGGATCATTGTCTTTGTGCCAATAGAATCTTAAATAGTTTCGTTGTTCTGGTGGGACTGAAAACCTATAAAACATCTGTTCAATATCGGCTGTGATAACAACTGGACGTTGTCGAAATCTTAATAGTATCCCAAGAAGGCTATTCACTAGATCCGGTCCGCTCAGTAGAACATCATTGAGACTTATATCATTGAATTTGGCTGAAGAGTCAAAAACGCACCTTATGTTCCCGGGTTTCTTTGAATGATAAATAGCGAAAAGTGGTAAGTACCAACACTCAGTCTGTTCTGTGATTTGAGGAGCAACTTCGGCATGACCATTTGTAAGTAATTTACCCATAAATTCATAAACATGGGAATGTTTTTCCGGGTGCTTTTGTAGATTATAGTCCAGTGACTTTGCTCGTCGGAGAGCCTGCACTCTATTGTTGGGAAGTCTTACTCTGTCCCGCCTAAAAGGTAGTGGAGCTGTCCAACAACCTTCCTCATCTTTGTAACTTTCATGTTCCATAAGTGCAAGAAATTCTTTGTCCTCAATTGAGAGTCCAGGAATATTATCATCAGGAGTTGTCTGAAATATATAACCATCTTTTGTGTTAAAGTTATTATTACATGGTTCTAATGTAGTTGTACGGCCATCTTTCAATGTGAAAGTTTTAAGTACTGATACGGAATCCTGTTGTACATGCGTAGCGGACAAACAACTCTCACCAATTATTACCCATCCTAAGAAGAGTTTTTGTGCAAATGGGCAATGCTCTGTACCTAATCGTTGGTCAATAACATGATGAGCTTTCAATAGGTCTCTACCTATTAGCAACATTATATCTGCATTATCATTAATGTCAGGAATGAAATCAGCAATGTCTCTCAAATGATGGTACGCATGAGCTATATCCGGTGACGGAATTTCAGTACGTATATCAGGAACCTGGTCACACTCTATGAGAGTAGGTAAGTTTAATTTACAACTAGCATCAAAGGACTCAACTGCAAAATCACTTGCTCGTCTTCCATACTCAGAGAAGCTACCGGAACAAGATGATAATGTGTACGGTACCTCAGGTCCATGAATATTAAAATGTTCAAAGAATGAAGATTTTGCTAAAGACCTGTTTGATTGTTCATCTATAATGGCGTACAATAGTAAGCTGTTTTCTGGTTGTCCATTCGGATACACTCGAACCAATACCGTCTTGGAGCATGATTTACTAGTTCCTTGGTTCTTGCATATTTGTGTGCATGCAGTTACCACCTTTTGAGTGTCCTGTTCCAACTTTGGTTCTGTTTTCTGTTCTTGAAATTTTGTGGTTGGCTGTTGGTGTGTAAATTTCTCAATATGTAAAGCTGTTGGGTGTGTAGTTGACTTACAAACTTCACATGTCACGGCTGCAGTACAATCTCTGGCTAGGTGACCCTTTTGACCACAGCATCTATAACAAAGTCCTTTACTCTTCAAAAAATCCTGACGTTCCCTTATCGGCTTTAATCTAAACTGTCGACATTTGTTTAACGTGTGATTTGTATTATGCAACGGACAGACAGTGTCACTAGTGTTCCGTGTATACTGTTGATTTTTCGTAACAGGTAAATCAGTCTTTAGCACTGAAACATTTTGCTGCTGCCTTTGTTTTGGTTTTGTCATGTTGTGCACCTTAGCTGAGTTTATTCCTGTATCCTCATAAATAAATGACGGATCATTTTTCATGCGTGCAATTTTTTCTTAAGAATATTTCAAACACTTCAAATGGTGGATATGAAGAGGAATGATATTCCTTGTACTTGTTTGCTTCTGTCGACCATTTCTCCTGCAACTGGTAGGGTAGCTTTGCGACAATAGGGTTAACTCCCGCAGAAGAGTCGAAGTATGAAAATAATGGACGGTACTGCTCATAAGTTTTAATGGCTGCAATTTCTGAAACAATGTCTAATAGATCAAATAATTGTTTTGGATCTTTGTATGTAATCTTAGGAAAATACATAAGTTTCTGCTTAATTGAAGTTTCAACCATTTCCGGTCTAGCATAACGGTCATGTAGTCGTTCCCATATACGGTCACGTGCTTTGGACAAGTCCAAATAGTTTGCTGAACGTATACTAACAGCAGACTTTGTCGACTCTGGTCCCAGATACTTAACCAACAGATCCACTTCCTCTGATGCTGAGAGGCTCAGCTCCTTCACGGTGTCACAGAATGATTTTTTCCACGATCCAAAATATTCTGCCTTATCATCAAACTTTTGTATTCTAGATATCAGAAGATCTTTTTTAACAATAAATTTTGCCAATTCCTCACTAGAGTTATTAATAGTTGTAGGATAATATGGTGGAGCCTTCGCGTTCAACGTACACGACTTAGTATCTAAAGTTTGCACAACATTTGGATCTGGTTGTGTAGTAATCTGAGTCACTGGTGATAAATCATTATCTTGATTGTTGTTATCGCAATAAATATTCTGTTTCGGTTTTGTGTCAGTTTTTTCAACAAAATCAGTTTTGGGAACTAGGATATCACCATTAGATATTGGATCCAAAATTTTATTTTGATCAAGGACAAACTGTCTTACTCTTTTTTCTCTAGTCTCTGACAAGTGTTTATCTTCAAATTCTTCTTCACTACTTTCCATACAGTCGTCTAATACTTCAAACACTTTTTGGCTTTCTGCAAATTCTCGCTGAGTATTCAAAACTTTAATACTTGCTTCAACGTTGGCCTTTTGTTTTAAAAGTTCTGCTTCCTGTTGCGCATACTCCACACGAACACGCAACTCTTCTACTTTTAATTTCTGTTTAATGTATAATGAATTAACATTTGATTTGTCGGAAATTTTAGACTTTCCAGACAGTTTTGACCGAATGCTTTTGGCTTTTGACTTTAATGTTATTTTCATGGGTGGCTCACTTTTAAGCTCTGACTTAAGCTGAACAGCTGTTAGTAAATCTTCTGAATCTTGTTCCTTCTGAATCACAGTAATGTTTTGTTCTGACATTGAATCCTGTTTTGAGGTTCCTTGATGTTCATCAACTCTATTAAGATAAAACTGGACCTCTTTTTCAATGTTTTTAAGTTCCTGATCATTATTTTCCATTTCAATGTCACTAAATCTTGTGCGAATTGATGATAGGTATCTATGAAAACCTTCTGAATTTCTACGATAGTGTTCAAGTTTTTGGCGTACATGCGTATCAACATCTGATACTGTGCAGGTCCTTTCACGAATAGCTTGAATCAACAAATAAATGTCCTGTTTTACTTCGGTAAGTGTAGTCCAATATTTCTGAACGATTACTTGGTATGCCTTTTGAGCCTTTTCTGTAAGGTTCCTTTGACGTCTAAGGGATTTGTCCGATGTCCACTCTGAAGCTGACATGTTCTGATGTGAAGCTGGTTCCTTGTACGAATTTTGTACTGTGCAATGTTCTATGCTTTATTGCTATTCAAACCCCCGGAGAGGGTACAAAACTACAACATAAAAAATACAATCATAAGTAAAAGGTATTTAGAAACATAACATTTTCCAATATTTCACATAAAAATAATCATACTGAAAATTATAACCAAATGCAAAACAGTACTAACAGTGCTTTGATTGTGTAAAATTACATAATAAAGTTTTAGTCCAATCTTTAAGATTTCCTTGAAAATACATGTAGGTGTAATGTTACTTCAAATATCAATGCGGAACAAATCATAAATTGTTTGAAATGTAAAATGTCTCTAGAATAAAACATCAGTAAATTATGTACCATGTAAAATTTATCCTGTTATGCATGTTATGTGTGTAAAAATATTTGAGCATAAAATGTCTTGATAATACAAGTAATAATTTGTCTAAACATTCATTTCAATTATATCAAAAGGTTACATACAAATAAACCTGCACAATCGTACAAAAATAACTTCAATTAATGTTACAGATTTCCCGTAAAGTTCAATATTTAGGACGTTCCTTGTCTCATTGAAATGCACCCATTTTACAGATAATTTCAACGCCTCGATATTATAATGTTTATAAAAAATACACTAATTAATCAAATATCACCAATAAAAAAGGTATAAACTTACTTCATGAGGGGCCAACACCTAAATTCTATGTTTTGTGACAAAGCGTAATGTGAACATCAAACGTATCCGGTGTCATATGACTAATAACCAAAAAACGGTGTTGGTAAAAATTTAACCATAGCAAAAATTAAATCCGGGGCAGCACAGTACTTGTTTTGAAATAAGAGAAAATAAGCATTCCAAAAACTAAATAAACATGTAGTAGTGATGCAGTTTATTTTTAATTTTGATATATATGTATTAGAGAGACACAATATTCTATTGTATTTATTTTCAAACACCATCTGGTATGGAGTATAAGTATTAATCATTTATATTTAATGTAATATATCTTTAAAATTGCTGTATAATTACTGTATAATTAATAATAATATATATAGCATGGGTTCTAATCCCGGCGAGGGAAGAACCAAAAATTTGCGAAAGCAAATTTACAGATCTAACATTGTTTGGTTGATATTTAGACGAGTTGTATATATATATCAGGTCATTAAAGATTGCATATTTTGGCTTTAATATTGATTCAATTATAGGGTCTTTGCATCGGAACTAAACACATTTATTAAAAAACCAGTTGTTGGCATGACACGGGTTATGTTCATCTCATATATGTTATGATGGTATGATACTAAACCCCTAACGGGAAGGATTGTGCCTGATGTTCATAGGATTAAATCATAATCTTTCAGTCAGTTTAATTGAAGTCTGGAGCTGGCATGTCAGTTAACTGCTAGTAGTCTGTTGTTATTTATGTATTATTGTCATTTTGTTTATTTTCTTTGGTTACATCTTCTGACATCAGACTCGGACTTCTCTTGAACTGAATTTTAATGTGCGTATTGTTATGCGTTTACTTTTCTACATTGGCTAGAGGTATAGGGGGAGGGTTGAGATCTCACAAACATGTTTAACCCCGCCGCATTTTTGCGCCTGTCCCAAGTCAGGAGCCTCTGGCCTTTGTTAGTCTTGTATGATTTTAATTTTAGTTTCTTGTGTACAATTTGGAAATTAGTATGGCGTTCATTATCACTAAACTAGTATATATTTGTTTAGGGGCCAGCTGAAGGACGCCTCCGGGTGCGGGAATTTCTCGCTACATTGAAGACCTGTTGGTGACCTTCTGCTGTTGTTTTTATCTATGGTCGGGTTGTTATCTCTTTGGCACATTCCCCATTTCCATTCTCAATTATATATATATATAAACGCCTAAAAAGTGTGCACAACAACACCAATAACAAAAAAAGGAAACTATAAATGTAATTATTTATAAATATTTCGGATAACAGATATCCTTCATCGGTATGATTGTGATGTTAAATGAATTATATATCAGTCTACTTAGATTAAACTATAACAATCTTGAAATTTATATAATAAAAAAGTCAAACCGAAAATCAGTTGAGACGACATGCATATGCTTCTTATTCTAATTCATTCGAGGAAAAGAGGATGGGATTGAAGTTACAACAATTGGAACATATCTATCGTCATTTGTGAAACCGATTTTTCACAACGGTCAATAAGCTCGTGATGGCGTCTACAATTTTTGGAATTTTTTCAACTTAACCACTTTGAACATTTGGTTCAGAAGCTTATTAATAAGCACCAACCATCTATCAAGGAAATCATTAAAAGGAATAAGTTCTGAATCATCGTTTCACCTGAAATATATATTTTCCATTAACAGGCGCCTCTGAATTTTTGCTAAATAGAAATATAAGTAATCGACGTATGTTTCTTCGCTGTTTATGTAGGACTGCCGAATTTGATAATTTTGATTGTACATTTCTATGTGTGTCTTTAATACCACCGTTTAAGATTGTCACATATATTCCATATCGGTCACAACCAAATTATGGAAACACTTACTGTCTTTCTTTACGTTTGGTTTTTTGTTGTATTCATTTTATTCATCTCTATACGAACAAGTATTAAAAAAAATGAAATTAAAAAATAAATAGAAGCATTATTGGAGAATTCAATTTGAAAAATGATTCGACCTCATATCTAATTTGTCACTTTGTATTCTATTTTATATTTTCAGGACTCTAAATAAAGGAAATCTGTATTAAGATGTCATCCGATACCATTCTTCACGGACCTAATTATTTGTTTGTTTGTTTCCTTTTATTGGATTGTGCATTTCCTGTCACGAGTAACAGAACAAATAACTCAACACTTTATTTGAATGAACACCATTTAAATTCAATCTCAGAAAAGAAGCAAAGCGGAAATGAAACAGAGAATTTGGAATTAAGTTTCGTGTCCCAAGACAATTCCACAGTTTATCATATACATAAACAAGATAAAAGCAAATACAAAAATAGCAGCGGGGACGACAAAGGAACGCAAGGTTCTTTTCAGAATTCTGTGAATAATTCTATCACGTTTATAAAAGACGACGAGGAAAAAAAATCAAATTCACGAGACAATTTGAGCAATGAGACAACAAATACAATGTACATGATTGAATTAACCAGTGTTGATGACAGAAAATTGCAATCAAATCAAATCACAAAGAAACCAGCTCTTAAAGATTCAGTCAATACTAACGAGGTCAACATTACAGAGAACTTTCAGTTAAATATCTCAGCCAGTCACTCAAAACATAAGCATACGACGATTTCGGAGTCTAAACACAAAGACACGCAACAGATAACTACTATGATTCCCAGACATAAGATTTTAAAGCACTTGAGTTTAGGTAGGTCATCTACTGTAGTTAAGATATGAAGAACCCAAATCAAGAGAACACATGCATTTGGTGTTTGACATATTTTCATTTAGATGTTCCTTCTTTTTTTACTGATAAATGCAATTAATTATTACAAATCAATTCTTTAATATCACTCTACATATTTCGTCTTTTTTTTATATGGCGGAATATCTTTTTTTATCACTTTTCTTATGTTTTTTCTCCTTATGCTTAAAAGATACTAAAGCTATCACAATGAATTACAAAGCTGCAGAATTGAACTTCAGACCAATATATGCAAGATTATTCTTAATGGTATCATCTTTTGGACAACTTCAAATTTACGTAAAATCAAATTTTTGTCCTATGAATGATTTTGTAATCGTAAAAATGCAAGATGTGTCCCAAAAGACGAAGGTAAACCTGCACACAAATTAACGGGGATCAGAACTGCTCTAGTGGAACCAGATCCATTCTGAACTTAACATTGATCTCTTATAATCAGCTCAATGCTCAGTTAACAACTTGTTTCTACAATTAACTTCCAATCAAGCAAGTATATTATTGAAAAATATCACCAATCAAATATCGAAGTTGATGCAACGAAATGGTGGGTGGGATTCACGAGGAATAGAAAACGTAAAGAATGATATCCAGACAAAAGGGAAACACTTGTGTTTTCTCTTAAGATAAGAATGACGAGGAGGTTTCAGGGAACACAATATAATTTCAATAGAATATGTATGTAAACAACCCTATAATATGTTTATCGTTCTATTACTAATGCGTTTCCGCTCCCTTTGAAATTTTACGCTTGACAACAGCAAGCTTGATAAAGTCTCCTCGCACATTGTGACGTTGCTGTTGAAGAGCTTGTGCTGCTTCTCAGACTTTGTAAGATATCACTTCTTTCAGGACATACAAATCAATGAACTAGGGTATTGTCAAATATTTTTTTATTTAAAAGTCCAGCGAAAGGTGCAAAGGCCTAATAAATGTAGATGAATTTTCAATTTCAACTTCACAATTAATACAGTATAGTATTGTGTTTTCGATTCGAGGTTGTGTAAAACTGTATTTACTTTTCAGTTTACCCATTTTTTTTTTCTTTCTTGTAGTATTATATTTCTTTAGATCGTATGATTCTTGGTGTTGCTCGATATTTTTGCATCCAGCTATTGTCTTTTTAACTTTTTGCGTTTCTAATGCGGGTGGGTACAAAGGTGCGATATGAATTGGATGTTTTTGTTTTAGTCTCATTTTCATTTTATTTTGGTGTTGTTTTTGTTTGATTTAATTGTATGTTTGTTTTTTATATCATAAGTCAGTTGTATTGTATATTTATGATATATGTTTACACAATTTTCATGTTGGATACCAATAAGTGTCACGTTAGCCAATTATACCTTTTGAGGTTTCCCAGATAATTTCGTCAATATAACGGAACTATAAACAACTGCCATACAAGTGGAAGATTTAGAAAGCTATCAAACTAGCTTTAACCAACTATTTACTGCGGGAAATGTCTGTACCAAGTAACAAATATAACAGCTGTTTCCCATGCAATCCGGTGGTTGACAAAGTCAAGCGTTTGGTTATGTAAGGTTTTGGACACTTCCCCATATTTGATTGAACATTGGAGATTTTTGGAAAACAATAGTTAATATTTTTTGTTTGCCACAAAAGAGTTATAAAAACTTTATTAATGAATTATTGCAAATTCAGAAATTAATGTGTCCGTTTAGTATTGCAATTTTTAAATAATGAAGAAAAAAAATTTGTTACAACGATTTCAGGAAAATCTGTTAAAGATATCAACATGTGAAAATCTTATGATTGCGATACTCACTCAGTCGCAATATTTACATTCATGGAAATAAAAATGCTATAATGTACAGTATTTCTACTCAAAATTTAAAAAAAAACGAGTAGAAGGAATCGTCAGGCGACCAGTTTCCCTTCTGTATTTTGTTAAGGATGGTTTCGTTACAGTTTGACAAACATGGCGCCATTTGTAAATACATTTCTTTTTAAGTGGTATTTGAATTAACTCACATGACTGTCACTGAGTATATATGTGTATACCGTTTTACAAATTCTTCAAATGGAGACCTGTCACATGGCTAGTTAAGAAGATATAATCTGTCCACCAGACCGTTCAAGAAGCAGACTGGTTACTATTATTATCTGATTAAGCAGATCAGTTCCTGGCCAGGTCTGCTTCATACCTCCATTCGGTGATATCAACATTAAAATGTCATGAAGAAGAATTCAGAATCTGACACCTTCAAACAAATCGTTATTTGTTAATTCAATAATATTCTTTTTCTTGATATTACACATAAGAGTTTGAAAGCTGTTATTCTATTTCATATAATACCAGAAGTTATGTATAATGAATAGGAAGAAAATTTGATGGCATTTAAAGCTGTAGGCAGTATTTGTATACTGAAATATCAATTACATTTTACTGCTCTTCATTCCTACTGTAGAACGGCTTAATTAACAGACGTCTATAAAACTCCTTACAACATGACATTATAATCCATTTCTTATGTGTGGTATAGTAAATATAATGATAAGTCAGTAATTGTTTTCATGTTGCGATGAAATATATTTACAATGCTGTTGAATCTGTCTATAGCCAGATATTTTATAGGTGGCCTATAGATACTCTATAAACAAAGTACATAAGCAAAATTGAAAGACAAAAATACAAAAACAAAATCATAGCACAATAACCACAATGGTTGTATAGGATGTATAAATAACGAGATACTCTAAACGTATATAACCAAAAGAATGGACTAAACAGTTCAGATTAAAAACATATAATGACTTAATATATAAATAGGACATAAAAACACGTAATTAAGATGATCAATACTTATTATCTATACTTCAAGAACATCATATATTATTTGTAAAGTTGATACGGAATATTGATGTTAGTACTAGCGATAGAAAGCTTGTAAAAACATTGGATTCTTTTTGAAAAGAATTTTTGAATCTACTTGAGAATCTAGTTGATGATCATATCAAAAGTACATTTCAAAAAATATCTACTAAAACGGTTGAATTTTATTTCATACAAACAAAAATCGCAATATTTAAACTCGAATTTTGTTTCATTAAACAAAAATCTTAATTATAAATACGCGTTATACTTTTATAATTTGCATTATATCTCTTTTGTATTTCTCCTAATCGATGTTTGAGGGGGGGAAGTGATGAGTATTCTTAAAGCTAGTTTAATACCCCACATGGTCATGTGCATGTCAATTTTCAGGAGCCTTGTCAGTACTTGTCTTTAGCTATAGTTTTGTTTATTTTGAAAACTTAGCATTGGTATCAGGTCATTGATGTTCTTTGTTTTGTATAGTAGCTACTATTTTTTACTATTTGAGGTATAAAATTTTGAAATATTGAATATACATATGTATGTTATCCTTTTAATATCTTAGATTGTGTGTATGTGTAACATGGCGATATATGTAAAATCTTCACGTCAAAACAAGTTAAAACACTTTGATAAAGTTTTTTTTTATCTGTTCTAGTGTAGAAACATTGCGATATCTCACTTTCTTACCGTTATTCTTACCACGTCTTCCAATGGAAAAATAGATTGTAGTGATAAACATTGTAATAATTTTTGACTTAAATCTTACAATTATCATGATACATTGGCTTCATTACTTAATACAAAATCTGTATCTTTATTAGGTAAATATTATATAATGACTATAAGCTAGTTACGGAATAAAAATTCTTGACAAAGCTTGTATAATACTAATACTAACTACGTGTGGGGTGTTTCAAATCCCTTGTTCAAGTCTAAAATAATAAGCTGAATTTCTTTGAGGATCAATATATAAATAAAGACCTAAGATGAAATATGACTTACTGTTAAGCAACTTATCACGCGAGCCCAATTTGGCGTGAATGAAAGCAACTATAGGTCACATGTTTTCAACACCCACCTCCCTCCCCGGGCCATATCTTGTATGTCTCTGTTACAAGGAAGTGAGCCTAGTTTAGTTGTTGTGGTTTGTTGATGTTTGTTATTCTGATTTTTTTATTGAGGGGTGTAAAGGCGGTGGTATCTGCACGGAGGAACGCAAAATAAAATTGCCATTTCACGATGAAAATAGAAAATTTCTTGCACGTTGACCTTTAAACCGATTTCACGAAAAACGGTGAATAACGGACCTTTTTGCACGGCTCCACGTGAAATAAAAAAAAACACTATGCACGAAAATAACCCTTTACCACCCTCTTTATTGATTGGGTTTTCTCGTTAGAAAGTTTCAGATTTTGTCATGTCGTGACATTTTATAGATAACTATACCGTTTGGTTTTGCTCATTGTTGAAGTTCATGTGGTGATCTATAGTTATATACATCTAACTTTAACTGGTGATTAGATGTCTCTTTGGAGTCTGTTTATTTGTATTTAACTTAATTCTTGTGAACTTCATCAACTTTTTAAAACCTTTTGAACGGTAGGAGTGTGTATTTGTCTTTTCCAATGATGCAAATTGCACAAACCAGTCGAATACTTAGAAGTTCTTGAACTATATGTGCATTTTAAAAGACAATAGCATCTTTTGGGCCACTTTCCATGACAACTTCGCTTTCATCCCTGATACATTAGCCTACTGCTTTTTTCGTAACGTAGTCTATAAAACATTTTTTTGTTATAAAATGAAAAATTTTAAAGCTATGATGATTTACAAATCATGGTTGAAAATCAGGGTAATATTTGTGAACAACAAGTCAATGTAAAGTGTATATGCACTGGTTTGTAATTATCAATAATTTCGATAGTCCACTAATTAATCTTACATCGGGATACGTAGAACTCAAGCTTACTATCGTCGTCTTGTAGAAAGGCAACAGTGATACGCTTCAATCTAATCCATGACAAACAAATCGGATACAACCAACCGAGGAAAGCAAATAAGAGAGAACAACGAACATAAAATGTTAAACATATAACAAAATCCACGAGAAAACATATATAACATATATATTAACATCAAAACCAAATACTGATTAATTTGGATAGACAGTACGTACACTTTAGCAATGTAATTTAACTCAAAAATAAGAGAAACAAACGACAACGTTATAAGAAACTCACAGAACGAACTATAATATAACATGACCATTTCCTGACTTTATGTTACTTCCTTATGGTACTTTCTCTTTGTTATTTTGTAAAAAATTTATTTTAAAGTTAATTAAGAAGGTCATTCAATTTATTTTATGTTGGTTGGTTCTCGGTTTTGAACAAATACACAATATATTTTCTAGTTTAGAATTCCCTCGTGTTGGTTTCTTTTCATTATATATTTCAATTCGTTAAGTTTAGAAAATCGGTAAACTGCTGTCGCCTTTCATTAAAGTGTTTAAGTAAAACTATATTATTTGACAGTTTAAATTTTTTATTTTTTCGGAAATTGAATTATCTATATGAAACATCGAGATTATGTGACTTATTGCCAAAGCTGGTAAAGAAGTCAAATTCACTAAAGATAAAAATATAGGAATTTCCATTTTCAACAGTATTTATAGTCATTAAATAAATGATAATGAACCAACATGACTCCTCTTATCGTTTTCCGATCAAAAGTAAGCAAATCAAATATATATGAAGAAGTCGTTGTTTTCAAAGTATTAGCTGTTTTTGCTGTTGTCTAATACCAAATTGGATTGATGCCATAGAATGCCAGTATATCTTACTATCACTTTATTAATAGGCTTAAGGTTAGAAAGATTTTGATTTATTACGTTTCATAGGATTTCATTAGATAACACATCCTTAAATCAGAATGTAAGAAAAGTTTTTTTTTATATTTTATATATAACGCCATTAAAAGATTTGTTTTGAGAGAAAATTACGTAATCATTATATTTGTCTCACTTGTCTATGTAGAAATAACCCATTATAAATCCCAGGCTTTAGATTTTGTACGCCAGAAGCGTGTTTTGTCAACAAAAACTCATCAGTGACTCTCGAATAAAAAAAAGTTTTCAAAGCCAAATTGAAAACGAAATTAAAGGATTGAAGACCCAGAATTCAGAAAGAAGATGATATAAGTTATTTTGGTGTAATCAAGGGTGTACAGAATTTTACACCGGTGTTGAAAATTTATAAAACCTGAGTCCGAATGATATATGCTTTTTCAACACCCCAGATTTTACCAAAATAACGAATGAATTTCTTATGAACCGTTCTTTTACTCATTTTTATGCCACGATATAAAATTGAAAATTGTTACGGGGAACTCCCACTTCATATTTTTCAATATCGATGTTGGTGCACAATATTGGCAAATATGACGGTATTTTTTAATTTATATTTTTATTTGGTGAGTTTTGGAATAACGTTAATTTTTGGAGAATTTTGCCGAGAAAAGATTTGCTTTGTAAATCAGGCAAACACAAATTTCTTTCTCGCATACATTTTTCCAAAATTCCATATTGTTTTTGAAATTGTTGCAATATTTGATTTTGATTTTTTATTTTTGATCTTATTATTTTCTGGGGGAGAGGGGGCAGGGGGGACTTTGTGTATCCCCTGTTGAAATTGGATGGGTGTTATTTATCCATTTGTTTGATGTGCTTGAGCATTTGAGATTGCTATTTGCTTATGGAAAGAAAAAGTTAAATCACAAAATACTGAACTCCGAGGTAAATTCAAATGAACTTTCCGTTCAGAATTTCTTCGCAGTTCGGTATTTGTTGTTTTATTTTATTTTTTTTCAAAATAAGACAACACGTCTAATTATGAACCAAAGACCAAACAACAACAATGGGAGCAACAACAGGATATATTATGGTGTTTTTTGTTGGGGTAATTTTGTTTACTTTTTGTGATTCCTCTGTCTGTTAAATAATATGTTGCGTTTGTCTTGTGATTTCTACTTAATTTTGTCTAGTGCTCTTTGTCTCTTTAATTCCCTTTTTCAAATATGTTGTTAAGATGTGTTTACGATTTTTCTTCATTCTGTATGAACATTCATTAACGTTTTGTTTATCTAAAACATTCAGTCATGTCAAGTTTAGAATCTAAATTTTAGAAAAGAAAATTAAACATAGATCGGCAATTTGCCGGCATATTCAATTTAAAATAGATGTTTATAGATTTAGATATAAATACTTTAATCATTTGTATCAGACATATTTGACTCTCTTGCTTTGTGTTGGACTCGCAGAATGTATGGATTGCAAGTGTATACCAAATGATTGGAAGACCCCCTAGTATCGATATGGTAACACGGATAACGGTATTGGTGGAAACTTTAAAACCCTCTGAAAAAATTACATTTTTTTTTCTGAAACTACTTGGCAGATTTTAATTTGGAAGGCTTACTTTTTCAGCAGTTGTCTTCAGTTGAGGACTAAAACTAAATTATTTCAAAAGATGAGCAGTTCAGTCTCCCTGTTTTGGGGTGCGATGTAAGGTTGGTTTTATTTTTTTGAATATTTGATACTTTCAATTATTTAATTTTTAGTTTCGAGTACAGTTGACAAGAAATTAGTTGTCAAAAGTAAATAAATTTGAATTTGGTAACTGTTGAATTTTGTCATAACGTGTAATGAACACGTTTGTATTTGTTTCTTTTATCTAGACACAAAATTTATTCGTTGGAAGATTGAGAATAATCTTTTGAATCCTTTTAATAAAGTCAAAATCAGAAAAAATAAAACACGACAAAAATGTGAGGTTTGTACCTTAAGACTCCTGTTTGAATCACCTGAAATATTTCAGAGATTTTGGATGTCTGTGCACATGAATCGCTTAATACATCAACATCTATTGTTATATTATTCTAAATAACAGATGGTATGTCGGGTGATTATTGTTGTTTAAGAAATCAGAAAGAGACCACAGTAGTTTACCGATGTTCATTTCTAGAAAATAAACGGAAAATAAATTCGTTTTGGACACATGACGGGTCCATATTGATTAAACAATCTGAGAATTCTCGTCCGAAAGTGGTAATTTCTAGGCAGGACATATATAAGCTTGGTGGGGAAGTCCTTGAAGGTGATGACCAGAAAGAGGATTAGACATTCCGTTACATCATAGTCTTATGTCCGTTGACTGCAATTTGTATAAATAACACGATTCTTAAATTGTTTTATCAATTTGATTATATACACTAGTCTTGTATTCGTTTTCTATGTATTGCTGTGCTGAATATTTCTTTTCTCGCTACACGTGTTAAGTATCACGTGTCTGTGTTTGTTTATTTATATTTCATTTATTTGCAATTTAAAACATGTGACATGAAATTATAACTCAACTCTTTACACTTGAGTGATTTAAATAACTTACATACACGTGAACTTGTTACGCTCCTGTAACTTTAATAATGATCGTTCTTCAAACGTTTTTATAGCTTACCTGTATTGATTAAATGAAAAGATAGATTAATCTATTTACCTTATATTAACACTTCACAAATGATCTTCCGTTTTTGAAAAACTTCACATTTTGTTTTCTGATCTATTTGATTATTGTTTCCGCCCCCTCAAATGACAATGAAACTAAATTCATCTTAACTAAATTGATCTCTCTGATTTCATTACAATTGCATCGAACATTCTTATGATGTTCCAATTTTGCCTTTTGTACATACATTTTTGTTGTCCCTTATTTTTTATTTTCCTGAATTTCATGAATGATCATTCGATTTTTATGTGTTTATATCTTGCATCATGTTTTACAAAGCAGTCCTATTTTCTAATTGTCATTTACATGTATTGTCTTGTATTTGACAATGGGTAATGACATCGTAGCATATAGAATGACAATAGGACTGTTTTATCACAAGATAAGTCTGGGTTGTTTGAGAAAAACATTTGTATCTTTCTCAGTGTATGAATTACTTGCCGTTTTATTTACGAATATTTTAAGACTCAAACTATGTATTTTTAATTTAAACAGATCTTCTGCTTATATGATTTCATTGTACATACTGTTATTATGGTTGTTGCTAATATGTGGTGACATCGAACCGAACCCGGGTCCTGAGCGCACATCAGAAATATCTGAGAAAACATTGTCAATTTTCCATGGTAATATAAGAAGCCTTAGAAATAAACTGAATTATATTGTCGATATTATTGAAGATTACGATGTCGTATTCTTGACAGAAACCCATTTAGACTCAAATATTACAGATTCTGATTTATATATATCCGGTTTTGAAATACCAGTTCGAAAAGATAGAAATTCTCATGGGGGTGGCATAATTATGTATTATAAAAGTTACGTTCGCATAACTCGTCGACATGATTTGGAGAATTGCCAACTTGAGAGTATGTGGTTTGAGTTAAAAACTAAATTGCGATCAATATTGATAAACATCAGTTATAGGTCGGAACGGCAATCTTCAGTTTATTTCTGGCAGTATTTTGATCAAATGTTGAAAAATGCCCTGGATGAAAATAATAACATAATTTGCTTAGGTGACCTGAATAAAAACTTTATGTCAGATCTACCGTCAAATATAAGAGATATTTTTTTCATCAATGGCCTTGTTAACATAATTGACAAAGCTACTCATTTTGACACACGAACAGGTAGCACGTCTTTACTTGATCCTATTTTAGTCACTGATTCGATACCGGTTTTAGATAAAGACACAATACCTTTTGATAGAGGTATTAGTGATCATGATGGAACATACGTCACAATTAATTGTGGTTTTAGTAAAAGACGAACTTATAATAGATCGATATGGGATTACAAAAAAGGTGATTATGACCTTATGAAACAAAAAGTAGTTGAAACAAATTGGGAATTTTTAATTTCTGATGCAAGTGATGTTCATGTTGCTGCGACTAATTTCACGAACTCATTTCTTAATATAGCCTCCGAGTGCATACCTACAAGGGACGTAACTATAAGATGTGACGATAAAGTTTGGTATGATTCAAATTTGCGGCGTGAAACGAGAAAACGCGACAGGCTTCGTAATATTTTTATTCGCTCAAATAGTGCATCCGCAGAAAAGAAATTTAAACAACAAAGAAACAAAGTAAATAACTTGAAAAAGCAAGCTAAAAAATATTTTTTTACCAGTATTAATGAAAATTTAGATGAACTAAAAGTTACCAACTGTAAACAATACTGGAAAACGGCTAACATGTTAATTAAAAGTGATACACCGTCTCATGATTTACCACCCATGACGGACCCTGATCACAACTTTAAACTTGCGTATGAGGGAACCGAAAAGTCCGACATTTTAAATAAATATTTTTGTTCAATTTCTAATTTAGATGGCGCTAGTAAAGATTTGCCGGAATTTGACGACCGATGTCTTGAATTTATTTCACAAATTGTAGTTAGTGAACAAGATGTACTTGATATTCTTTCAACGCTCGATGTTAATAAAGCTGTTGGGCCAGATATCGTTAGCAACAGAATGTTACTTGCCGTTAAAAATGAAATTTCCAAACCATTATGTCTACTTTTTAACAAATCTTTAAATGATAAAATATTTCCAGACCAATGGAAGATTGCACATGTTATTCCCTTATTCAAAAGTGGTGACAAGTCATTACCGTCTAACTACAGGCCAGTCTCCTTATTGTCATGTGTGAGTAAAGTCTTAGAAAAGATTGTTTTCAAAAATATTTTTAACCATTTACATGGAAATAAATTATTATACAAGTATCAATCCGGATTTATTCCAGGATACTCAACTTCGCATCAGTTGATAGAATTGTATAACAAAATTTTGAGTGCACTAAATGAAAAGCTTTTAACAAGCATTACATTTGCTGATATAAGCAAAGCATTTGATACTGTTTGGATTAAGGCTTTATTACATAAACTTGTAAAATATGGTATAAAAGGAGACTTGCTATGTTGGTTGACAAGTTACTTGTCTAGACGATCTCAGAGAGTTGTCATAAAAGATTCGTTATCAAACATTGGAAAACTTAACGCTGGTGTGCCTCAGGGGTCAGTATTAGGACCCTTGTTGTTTTTAATATACATAAATGATATAGCTGATGGTATGTCTGGATTCGGAAGGCTTTTTGCAGATGATACTTCAATAGGTCATACTGCACCTGATGAATCCACTTTGAAAAATTCAATCAGTAGAGATCTTGATTATTTAAGTAAGTGGTCAGAAAAATGGCTAGTGAAGTTTAACCCTAATAAAACTGATATTATGATATTTAGTTTGAAAAATATATACAGTGATATTACTTTTGATTTTGGAGGTGCTACATTGAAACCAGTTAGTGCGCACACACACCTAGGTGTCATATTTAGTAATGATTGTAAATGGAATAAGCATGTTGATAAACTGATTGAGAAAACTACGAAGCAGCTTAATGTTTTACGCAAACTAAAATATCGATTAAAAAGGGATTATTTGGAAAAAATTTATATGGTTTTTATTCGTCCGATACTTGAGTATTCATCAGAAGTTTGGGATAATTGTGGGAACACAAATTCTGATCGGATAGAAAATATTCAAATCGAGGCTGCTCGCATAGTTACTGGATTACCAAGTTATGCTAGCCGAAACGCTATTTACAGGGAGACGGGATGGGAAAAATTAAGCGTAAGGCGGGAGGTAAAAAAGTTAGCCATGTTTTATAAAATTATTAACAATCAGGCTCCAGATTATTTACATGACTTGGTTCCAGAATTTGTGTCTGATATTAGTAATTACAATTTACGAAACAGACACAATATCACTATTCCAGTGAATCGTTTGTCGGTTTATCAACATTCTTATTTCCCAGCATCCATAACATTGTGGAACACTTTAGATATTATTATTAGACAGAGTCCTACATTTTCATCATTTAAAAGCAAATTGCACATGTTATACTATAAGAATAAAAAACCTCCGAGGCATTTTTGCTCTGGAGACCGCTTACTATCTGTATTACATGCAAGGTTGCGAAACCATTGTAGCACTCTTCAATCTGATTTGTTTAATGCAAACTTAGTACAAGATGCCAATTGTTTATGTGGCTTCATCAATGAAGATGCTAAACATTATTTATTATATTGTAACAATTTTTCATCACAAAGGCTTTTAATGATAAATGAAATCAATGTTTTTGCTGTCAATATTACAATTGAGTTATTGCTCTCTGGTGATGAGTCTTTGAGTTCTGAAGAAAATGATATTGTTTTTCTATCTGTACAAAAGTATATAAAAAGTACCAAGCGTTTTTCTCACATTTGACAACCTTATTCTGTAACAGATCTTACTAGAACATGATCAATGTATGTATGCTCTTTTGGGTACGATAATCGAATGATCTTTATGATTGACTTTTGTATTCTGAAAAGTTTCAATGGATTTAAGTAAAAAACAAAATTGATACTTACAATTACGTGTATATTTATTCCGTTTTTCTGTTAATCCGTAACTATAAACTATGAGTGTGTAATTTACATTCAAACAAATTCATACACACATGACTTAAGTCACTTGTCATGTACACTAACATATTTAATTTACACAGTTCGGTGTGTTTGCATTTATTTGTTCTGAAAATAGGCGCATTCGATTGGTTATATTAAGTGGTAAATATCCATTGATTCGATTCTTAAACTTTATATGTAATTTATTTTTATATCTTCATGCTTAAATAATAATTGGTTAAAGTCATATTTATGTAATGTTCATTCATGTGTATATTTATGTATATATTGGAGAAGACGTTACTAAGTTGAAAAACTTGTGTCTAATCCATTTGTCTCTTTTTGGAACAATAAAATATGTTTAAACTAAACTAACGGAAAAAAAACAATTCATTGCAATAGAAGGTACATCAGTAGATTGTGTCATGTGTTGTGTAATTAAATTGATTGCTAAGTTAATGGTATTGGATGAGTAATGTACAAACTAAGTTTAATTAATACCAAAGAAATGATTACTTTAATTAAATTTATATTTCTTTAAATAATTGGCAAATCGTGTAAAGATGCCCTGCTCACCCCCTTTTCAGTTTGTTTTCTAGTAATCAATTTGCTTGCCTTGAAATGTCTTATTCCAGAGTCGTTTTTTCTTTGAAATATGGTATGAAGACGTTTCTTGCCAATTAGAAATGATTTATTACTAGAGTGTTTGTAGTTAAAATTACATTTTCACCGAATAAGATATTGGAAAATACTTATTTCATCGTAATCTAACCATAAAATGGAGATATGAGCATACGTCAACAAGATAATATTTCAAAAAAATAAGTAATCTAAAGGTATTCAAACTGTTAATCTCACCCAAGGAAAGACTCCCTATTTCAGTGAATTCAATACTAAAAAAACTCCAAAACGGAAAAGTTAGATAATAAAGGATACCTAATGTCATGCGGATTCTTTTCAATTGGGAGGCACTAACACAGATAGTGTTGCGGATTTTAAATCACTTGGAAAAGGCACAGCAACGTGTAGTGGCCTGTTGAAATCACTTGAGAGGTATTGAAATACCCAAATGGGATAAACTAATTTTGTTGAATTTCGCAAATTTTTTATTTGAACGTCCGAGATGATGTATAATTGGCCATTCCATTTTGTAAAGTATATAACAACAGAAGTTCAAAGTGCAGTATCGACGTGTATCCCATAACTTCCGAGTTGTCCCATATGAAATACTTAATCTAATAGTGTGCAACAACTCCAAAGTACAAAATCTCGTAATGATATTTAGGAATGTAGCAATAAACTAATAAGATTCCCAAACTTTACAGAAAAAATGACTTTAATTGAATTTCGTGCCCGTCTGATCTATCAAATTTGTTTTAATTTGATTGAAGTAAAATAAAGATAACCAGAAACAAAAGATAACAATATACATACACGATAATCTCATTGAGTAATGGTTATGTGGGCATAACGGACAAATAATCTAATTATAGTCTTACTTCACACAACATGTGACATAGTATTTGCTGTAAAAGGAAATGAGATAATACATCAACTTTTCAAATAACTATTTTGTTTTAAACGGTTTAATTCGTGCAGACGTTAAACACAAAATAAAATATGCTTATGCCTGTTCAAATCCGAACCCTCGTCAGAGATTTCTTGTGTCGTATCTTAATGATTGGAAATGTAGGTTATTTTGAAGACATTGTTTTCATAAGCAGTTGCAACTAATTCTATAAAACAGCTATTTAAACAAGATTTTAGTGTTTTATACAAGATTGGAAAACAAATATTTACTGGAGGAGTCCTTTTACTTTGCAGCATATGGTTTCATAAATAGATCTATTCAATTTATGAAGTTCTAAATCTTTATTTTAAGAAGTAAGGCATTTTTAGTTATCTTAAGCTTTATGAATGAAAGAAGATGTGAGATATCTTTGCTGACTGACAACACCAAATTCTCTAAAAATAACAACGTCATGTGATATATGATGGTCTTAAGGATGTTTGCTCCTCTACTTTTGGAATTTTTGCCAGATTTTCGGAATCATTTGGTTTTATCCATGTTATAACATTAAAAAAAAATTGCCCACAAACCCCTACTTTTCTTTTCATATATTTATTACAGTTTAATTAAAAAGCCATATTTCAAAATATGAAATCTTTGTTATTTTTTCATAGTTTTTTAAACAAAAAAGGTGCCAATGTTAAGTGAAAGAAAAACCTAGAGAGAATTAATTCCCGCCAAATTTTCAACGGCTTATATCTCGAAAACAAGCACACGGACCCTCCATTTTTTCTGCTTTTTTAGTTTCTTTATTTATATACTTTCAATTTATAACATTCTTTTAAAAAGCTTGTTATTTTTAAACAGAGTAGCGAACATCATTAAATGATATGGAAACAATTGTTTGTTGAAAATTGTTTATTCAAATTCGTACATATGGTTGAGTTTGTGTTACTCAATATGTACTGTTCTATGTACTGTTTTATGGACTATTGTCCGCCTTTCTTTTACATGTTTTTTTTTGTCCCGTTGGTACATTTTGTTTTTGTAATACATCAATACTTATATAAAGTTTAGACATTTGCATAATTATAGGGCATGTTATGAATTTTAAAATTTTAAAGTTTTGCTTAAAATGT
Organism: Mytilus edulis; assembly: GCA_019925275.1. Taxonomy (NCBI): domain Eukaryota; kingdom Metazoa; phylum Mollusca; class Bivalvia; order Mytilida; family Mytilidae; genus Mytilus; species Mytilus edulis. The sequence continues at coordinate 39,949,252 of CM034350.1, forward strand.
ACAAATATGTCCAGAAAGGTATAAAGACAATGCAATTGAAAACACACTAGGCCTGTAGGTGTATCAATTGGTAGTCCTTTTGACTGTATCACTCTGCTCAGCTCTTAACATTGTATACTACGACTTTAAGATGTCAAATACGTTGATCCGCCTTAATAATTTGACCCGGACCTCATAAACGTTATACTGAATAAACCTATGTTGATAGTTTAACCCGGTTTTGCTCGTGAAACAACGAAAGAACACGTGTATATCATGCAAAAAACGCAAAAATACTAGTAACTCGATAACTTAATTATATGGTCTTGATATTTATGATTTTAAATATCAGCTACTCGACACAATAGGCAACCTCTTTGTACTAGTTTGATGCGCCCTCTCAGTGGCTCAATCGACAAAAAGCTTAATACTGTGACTTGCAGCTGCTACCCTTACGATATCAATATGCTCATGCAAACATCCTGATATTCGGTACTTATTCAGCTGAATGCTCTTGCATTATGGTGAATACCATATTGTTTCATTTTTAAATACTTATCAATAATGCTATTCTATTAGATTGAATCGATAGAACTGTTTCCTTTTCGTGCAATTTATATGTTGTGTGGTCTTCCCTAAGGCATACTTATGAAACTCAAGATTGAGTCATCTTATTATAATAATGTGAAACTTGATTTCAGACTTGAATATCAAATATACACGAAGTATATGTCGAAATCCAAGTCTTTTATGATATGCTTTTTTTAAAGCACAAACAATCGGACAAACATTTTCTTTGCGTCATCATTATTTTCAACAAGCTAGCCATTGAATCTTCGGGAAATCCCTGTACCAAGCCAGGAGTATGACAATTGTTTTCTATTAGTTCCGTTAGTTGATGAAGTCGAGCGCCTGATTTCGTCAGGTTTTATGTACTTCCCATTTCTTGAATATACCTTTGAGTTCGGTAGTTATGTAAATACTTTTTTCTCAAATACTTGATGCAGCTGCTCTCTTCTCGACATGTATATACTTAGTGAACTGGGGAAGTATTAAAAAAGTTATGTTAACAAAATCCATTTCCATTTTGAGGAAGGCAGTTTATTTGATAAAATGATGATTGTTCTGTTTATATTCCAGTTTAATTGTCACCAATTATAGAAAACTATCTCATTTTTTCTTCATTGAAGATTTCCTTTACTTGCACAACTAATATTAAAAAAGAAATGAGAATGTTACATGCTATTGCATCATTTATCCTGGTTCAATTTTCACAAGTATATAAAAGCAAACATTTAATACAAATAGAATGTCAGAATTGTATTTATCATTTGAGACAGGGAAGATATGTACACAGGATAATTGCATTTGGTTTAAACTGGTGAAGACATAATTAGATATGTTTACCCTGTTCTACAATTTGGAAATAATTTGACATTTTACTTATTTCTGATTAAACGAATTGATGACTGGAAGTAATATTATCACGACAATTGAAAGAGAACTGGTGTATTTGTCAACCTTGATCACGATACTTCTAGTAATATTATAGCGAAATAGATCTGACAAGTGTGAAAACGTAGTCTTTGTCATGACAGAGAAGAAATATTTCTATTTGGTTTTGATCATGCAATGATTTATACATTTCATTTTATGTTTTTTCCTTAACTCATTTCATCTCTTTTCCAATTTTTATTCTCTCACAAATTTAATCAAGTATACTGGTTATTATTTTGGTATTATTTCTTAAATCTCAGAGCATGGGAAAATTGGAATTAAATGGATACCTTTAAGCTATCTGGTATAGTCAAACAGTCCAATTGTGTACGTTTTTAAGCATTGGCACACTCTTTGAATTGTGTTCTTTTTAACCATAATCTAACTTAAATATTTTTAAGTTTTAATCATTTACGGGTCTGTATTTAAGTTGAAAAGGCTTCAAAATTTTCCAATATGCAAATGAGCCGGAGCGAAGGACTTTAATAGTGCCTTAATTTCGGATAAAACTGGGGGGGGGGGGGGGGGGAGTTTACTTCATTGACTTCTGCAATACTAATACTATATATTTAATACAACATGAGGGAAATTCAGCTCAAACCGATCATTGGTGCTGTTTTGCAATTGTGTAGGAATTTTTACTCGACGTTGAAAGTTTCCCTTCCAGAGAACACCTGAGATAACCCCAAGTTTTTGGTGTACTATTATTTGTCTGTTTGTCTTTGGTTTTTTTTAAGAATGGCATTGTAAGTTTATTTTATGTCCTCTAGTATCTTTCGCACCTCTTTTTCACATAGAGATGGTGAACAGCAGTAAATGTTTAAATAATGATATCTGTAGTATCTAAATATATTGACCTTTACACTATTCTGCCTAAAAATAAATTACTGAACCAGGAATAGTATGTTTAAGCGATGGCAGGGCTAATGTATTTGGAAACGAAAAAAAACACCAAAAATAACCACACTGAACATCCATGAATATAATCAGATGTGGCAGTTTACTTATATGCTGCTTCTAAATTGAAAAGGTCAGGAAATTCTGCACACAATTAACACTTACGGACAACTAAACACCAGTCCTACTCAGAATGCTAATTGATTCTGTGATATTTGCTTTACAGTAGTTCAGCACTTTGTTGACTGTATTCAAACAACTCTAAGAACGTTCATTAGTTATTGATTTGAATGTCCTAACTTGACTCATTAGCCGAGCATGCTTTATAAGAATGATCCCAATCAATCATAAGAGATGAGATGAAATCAAGAGGACAATAAGCCAGGATGAACTCAGGTAATATGGGAAGGTAAACAGGTCCTTCTCCACTAGTAATATTCGTCTTGTTGCTGATGCAAGTAAACAACCGATACAAAATCACTTTTGATAATGCAACAATAAAAAAGAAAAGGACGGGATTGTTGTTACGAGTGGATCATATTAGTGATCATGTATGATAAAGATATTCTAGAATGGTCAGCTTAATTCATGATGGCGTCCTTAAAACTTTAACCATGCCATTTAGAACCTTAAATGCAAAAGGTTGCTGGTAAGCACCAATCTTTTATCAAGGTAATCACGATAGGAAACCCTTTGAAATATCCAGGGGTCGAATTTAAGCTTTTTTGTGTACTGGTCAGCCGGACCAGTGGACTGAAAACTCTACTGGTCCGGCTCCAAATCTACTGGTCCTGCAAAAATGACATTAATTTGACAAACACTAATATAAATTTTTCACATATTGTACAGTTCATTAAATTCCGATCTACTATGTCTATATATAATGCACCAATCCACGATCTTTTTCACGTGATTTTTGGCATTTGCGTTTCCTTTTGTCACTTTCGTATACTTTATTTCGATCTTCCTTTCGATTTTCAGTTATCTTAATTTTTTGTCCGGCGGTTTAACTCCTTCCAAAAATTTCCACATTTTATATTGTTGTGAAGGACGCTCACATACACAAATATCGCAAACCTTGGGAAATATTTATACTCCATACGTAGGCGGTCAATCAATGGTTGTATACTCGGAAATGAAAAGTTCACAAGTGGAAAACTGAAATCATCTCTTTTCTGGTATATGCGATCCTCATTGTTAATTTATAAATGTAAGTCAAGATAAGAGACAGGCTTAATTACATATGTGGTTTTTTATATCAAGTTCGATGGAATAGATGCTGGCAACATAGTCCCCAAACTTACTATTTATCGAAAGGACGTCGTCTATATAGAGAAGAATTAAGCTAGAGGATAATGTCAGCGTCTTTTTATATATCTTGGGAAGTTCCTGTATAAAGACTTTACCATAACAATAAATGAACAAGTATGTAAGCAGAGGGCACAGCTGATAGCCATACTGGTTGGAGAGTAATTACGCAGGAAATTGTATTTTTTCAAGAAGTATGTGCTTTATTTAAAAGTCAAAGAAAGAATTCGATAGGCGAATCTCCAATCATAAATTCTAAATAATAAAAAATCTTTTCCATCCAATTTTTAAACGTGTAAAGTGCAAACGCAATAATTGGTACACGACAAGAACTACACCTCTCTACAAAGTATAATGTAGTACAAGCGTTCAGTATATTTGTATTTATTTAGACAAACAGTTACTTCATCCGACCTATTATGATATTGTGCATATGCTTCTGGTAGATTGGATGTGTTGGTGTTTTTACCTAGTCTGAATATTGTTACTGGTATTTCTTGTGAACTTCAAATATCTTCGTGTAGTAAAGAGATATGCAATTTTGTTTGTGAGTGGTGTGTCATTATTGATCTTTGCTGTTATCCTTTTTTGAAATGGTGTTAACTTTTACAGAAAAGTAAACCTTGAATGGAGTGGTTGTATTTACTCTGCCTTGTAACTAATGATTAATCATCCCATTTCACAGTGTTAATGTTCTTCTTTCATTCTTTTGCGGGATGATATAATGAATAATTACAAAGATAATACGAACATAAATCAAACATGAGTAAAATGAAAGAAAAACACTGTCGATAGGAATTATACATGTTCAACCAAAATAGAATTCTCCGAACACCGAATTCTCACAACTTTTTGTCTGGAGAAATGAACAGTCATTTTCGTTCAGTACAGTAGAAAGTATTAAAACAACAAAATCGACCCCTTTATATGTAAGTCAACAACAAAAGTCGTCATCAAAAGGATGAAAATGGGACAATATTTAAAATTACTAGAAACAGATCTTTCTATAAAGTTTTTTGTTACACTTCCATGTACTTCGCCAGAATACATAAATTATCATCAATCTATCTCGTAAACTTTGTTTATTTTCCTATAGAACTATAACTTCCCATTAAAGCAGAAAAAGGAGTCGCTTTAAGTGGAAGCAGTTCATGTTTTAATTACTCTTGTTAGTATCTGTCAAAGGAAATATTGAATACAAGTTTATATGTTTTGGTTAAATCATGGATAATTGCATGAAATTCAATTTCAAAAGCATTAAATTAATGAGTTTAATTCAAATGTTTGAAGTCGAACGAACTTTTCGCACATTGTTTGCAAGAAGTCAAAAATCGGGAAATCAATGCAAGATTTGGAAAAAAATAGAAATTCAAGAATTACAAAATAACAAAACATGTTACATAATACCGTTTTCCTTCAAGTTCTAACTGTCATCAATCTAGATTGAATATTCTAAAATATGTTGTTGATAGCTGATCTCTGAAGATCCTTGTTAAGTCAACATCAGTTTAGAGTCAGGACATTTTACATCATGGCATATAGTTCAGATATTACTTCATTGTTGAAGATGGTATATTGTCCTATTGATGTATTCTTTTTTTTTCTTTTTTTAGTGGAAATTCTGATGGCCGTTTATGTAGCGCGCGACAATGACAATCTTAAGTTGCAAGACAATATTCAATGCATTGCTGTTAAAACCATCTTTAAATCATTGATATACGGCTAGTTTCTTTAAGAAATGGATATTTTTTTTCTATTTTTGCACTCTTGCAAACAAAAACATATGATACAAAAGTTCTTGAGTGTTTTTCACGTATACATTTTGTTACATCGACAACTATCGCTATTTCGACGTCCGCTTTTCTGTTGCACTTGTATATGGAGAATGTAAGATGTATTCTGCACAAATGTTCATGTTATAGGATGAAACAGGTATATACGATTAAAAAGAGGGACAGTCAATAAAAATCTACATACAGATTTCAAGCAAATTGCCTTAGTAGCAATAGTATACATTATTTAATTGTATGGTCTAACATTAAAGACTTTTCAATTTAACGGCGATACCAAGGATTTGTATAGTATACAAATCCTTGGCGATACTGAAGATCTGAATTGTGATTTTCTATTTCTTAATGAGTTTCGGTCCGTATTGACATCAACGTTGTACATTATGCAGGATAGAATTTCATTGACTCTAGCTTATTGTTTATTTATTTCCTTATGGTGCATGTGATATTTTTAGTTGTATGTAAATTTTCGAACATTATAAAATCCTCTGTTTGTTTATATCTAGAACTATTATAAGATGTTATAATTTAAATCTATAATATAGATGATATATGACGTCAAGAAAGTTGATCACAAACCAAAAATAAAGTCGGAAACTAATAAAAGATCAGAATAGAGAAAATGTGATTATAAAATATGTTCCCATTAATTAGTTAGTTAATTAAAATGTTTTCCTTTGAAGATGTTCAAAATGTTATTCAAAGGTCGGGTTAAGAATTTTATAATCGTATTTTCTGAAGATTAAAGGTTGTGAACAGATATTCTACTTTGTCACGATCTAATATTGGTTGAACAATTATTTCTGTAAGGTTTGAATCTTAATTACCTTATTCAATTCCAGTGAACAATTTCCTTGTTCATAGACATATTCAATTATTATTTTGTTTAAGAAAGTATTCTGCAATAGTAAAATGAAATTAATGGGCAAACGGTAGTGTGTCAGAGGCCAGTAATAAAAACTTATTGTATTTAAGAAACAACCCTAAACGGATTGAGCAATACAAATAAAGGCAACAGTAGTAATCTTAATTACCTTATTCAATTCCAGTGAACAATTTCCTTGTTCATAGACATATTCAATTATTATTTTGTTTAAGAAAGTATTCTGCAATAGTAAAATGAAATTAATGGGCAAACGGTAGTGTGTCAGAGGCCAGTAATAAAAACTTATTGTATTTAAGAAACCCTAAACGGATTGAGCAATACAAATAAAGCAACAGTAGTATACACTGGTGTTCAAATGACTCAATTTTTGAAAAAATGACATCTGTAACAAACATTACCTTTTAGCTACCTCTTTACAAACAAAACCAAATACAATGAAAGTTCCAACTATGTACTGGCTTCCAAAGCTGAACAAAACACCTTACAAATATAGATTTACTCTATCTTCAAGTCATTGTTCCACTATTTAACTGTCTATTCTACTCATTAATATACTCATTAGTATAGTTGAAGTCTGGAGCTGGCATGTTAGTTAACTGCTAGTAGTCTGTTGTTATTTATGTATTATTGTCATTTTGTTTATTTTCTTTGGTTACATCTTCTGACATCAGACTCGGATTTCTCTTGAACTGAATTGTAATGTGCGTATTGTTATGCGTTTACTTTACTACATTGGTTAGAGGTATAGGGGGAGGGTTGAGATCTCACAAACATGTTTAACCCCGCCGCATTTTTTGCGCCTGTCCCAAGTCAGGAGCCTCTGGCCTTTGTTAGTCTTGTATTATTTTAATTTTAGTTTCTTGTGTACAATTTGGAAATTAGTATGGCGTTCATTATCACTGGACTAGTATATATTTGTTTAGGGGCCAGCTGAAGGACGCCTCCGGGTGCGGGAATTTCTCGCTACATTGAAGACCTGTTGGTGACCCTCTGCTGTTGTTTTTTATTTGGGCGGGTTGTTGTCTCTTTGACACATTCCCCATTTCCATTCTCAATTTTATTGGTACAATTAAAACCCTGATTACAAATTGTTCAAATAAGGCCTTTGAAAATTAGTGGAATTAATTATTTTTGGAGTGTGAAAAATTAGTCGGATATACTTGATTTACTGCATGCTTATGTTGTTGATTTGGAATCTGTTCAAAATTTGATTTTTTCTAGCTGTATACCACTTTGACTCATTATCTCATTAATACCATTAATCATTAAACAATCTTATGATGTTTATATATCTCAACTTGTTCGATTCGCTCATATATATAACAACGTATTTGATTTTACGAAAGAAATCTCTGTATTATTTTATCATCGGTACAAGGACGTCATTCGTGAATAAAATTCAAACATGAATACATCATATATGTTCAGGTATTTCACATCCATTCTTTTCTGGTAATATTTTTTACAAAGCACAAAAATGTCGGCATTCACCTCAAAACTTACCAAACCGTTAAACAAAAAAAGGATATAGTTACGATTCTGTTTTCAGGTCATTACGGATAGCATATGTTGTTATTAATATTAATTCACTCATGCGTCTCTGCATCGGAAATAAACACATTTATTCTGAAACCAGTTGTTGGCATTATACGGGTTATGTTCTTCACATATAGTTTATAAGTACGTGTCACGGTACTTGTCTATCCCAAATTCATGTATTTGGTTTTGATGTTATATTTGTTTTTTTCGTGGATTTTGTCTGATGCTTTCCGTTTCTGTATGTGTTACATTGTATGTTGTGTCGTTGTTCTCCTCTTATATTTAATGCGTTTCCCTCAGTTTTAGTTTGTTACCCCGATTTTGTTTTTTGTCCATGGATTTTTTAGGTTTGAACAGCGGTATACTACTGTTGCCTTTATTTATGATTGTATGAAACTAAACCCTTAACGGGAGGGATTAATTGTGCTTGATTTGCATATGATGAAGACATAATCATTCAGTCAGATTAACTGAGGTCTGAAGTTTACATTTCAGTAACTGTTAGTAGTCATTTGTTAATTTATGTATCATTGTCATTTTACTTAGTTTCTTTTGTTACGAATTATTACATCGGACTTGGACGTTTTTTTAACTTTTTACTGTGTGTATTGCTGTGTGATTATTTATTTTACATTAGCTATAGGTATAGGGAGGGTTGAGATTTCACAAAACATGTTTAACTCCGCCGCATATTTTGCGCCTGTTCATAGTCAGGAGCCTCTGGCCTTTGTTAGTCTTGTATGTTGTTGTTTTGTAAGTTTATTAGATTCACTTTATTTATGTGTTTTGTAGTTAGAATAAGTCAGTTTTCACTAAAATGGTTCACATTATTTAGGGGTCAACTGAATCCCAGCCTCCGGGTGCTGGATTTTCTCGCGCTGTTTTGAAGACCCGTTAGTAGGCTTCGTCTGTTTTCAGCTCTTTGGTCGGGTTTTTGCATCTTTGACACATTCCCCGTTTCCACTTTCAATTTTATGTTATTGCATGTTTCATGTGAAAAAGCATTTAAAAAAAACAGTACGCTACTCATAATATTCATTTGTTTTCATTGTAGTGCCAATAGAAGATGAACCATTTGGTGGAGTGTTATGGAAGGTAAATGTTTGCTTTAAATCGAAATTGGTTGATTTAACTCCTCAAATTGTAACATGGAAAGAACAAAAGCGAAAAAGAAAAAAAGAAAAAGACATTTTGCATTAACCATTTGATTTACCAAACGACATACGATATTTCTGTACAAAAGATGCGATTATTTTGTCAATATAACACCACAGGTTAAACTTCGCATGCAAAATATTACCATATGAACGCCATATTAACTACCACATCACTTACACAAAATTAAAATAGGTTTATTTGGATTGAACTATTATATAATCACATGCCTTTATTTCATAATACATATGTACACAATTCAGTTTAACTCTGAATTTTGTATTTGTCCTTCAGAATAACAGTAAATATCTGATGAGTGTTTGTGTACCTATTGGCGTTGGTATTGCTGGAGCAGCATGTATTATTGGAATGGCATATGCTGCCAGACGTTGTTACAAAAACGAGAGAAAAATACAAGAAATTAGAGCTGCTCTTCAACAACAGGCATGTATATTACAAGCTGTTTATTAGCTTACGTTAAATACCACATTACAATCAAATTTCTTCAAGGCATGTGATGAGGAATTGTCTCACTGTGTTGAAACCCAATTGGTGGCCTTCTGTTGTTTTGCTTTTTTTTGCTCTTAGACACATTCACCATTTCCATTATCAATTTTATTGTTATACTAAGCTTATATGCGTCACCCAAAATGGGTCGCTGGGATGTACATATTGCTACCGTTCAACAATGTTACCCTAAGAGATAGTCTTTTGACTATATACACAGATTTGTAAAAAGAAGAACACCAGATTTGGACTACAAATTTAGACATTTAAAAAAACTATTAATTTGTAACACATGTTATATTATCTAATATTAATGCGCAAAAAATAAAGTTGTTGGCCAAACAAGTTCCATGCCATACTATTTAAGACAATCTGAGTACATTTGATAGCATTACATTTTATTTATCCTTTTGGAATGGTAATACTTTATTGACTTAATACTATGTTAAGAGATAATCTGTTTATTTGCTGAGAAATAAATGCCCATCAAAGTGACAGTTGTGATTGACATTAACAAGCTAAAGTAATCTGCTGGACAATCTAATAGCTAAATACCAAGTTAATGATTTTAGGTTTTGAAGAAACATAAGAAACATATCCTAAATCAATACTTTTGTCAAAATATAGTTTGTATATGAGTTAATACCGTGATATATATATGTATTTATTGAAAATGAGAAATATAGGATAAAAGACATTTTATGTAAACGCTTAGTTTTGTTATAAGGAAATTATTTAGATAAAGACGGCTTCTTTGTTATATTTATTATTTTTTTTAGTGTTTTGCTAGATTGGTCTCCAATGTTTAAACTCTAACAATAATGAAATGTCCTCCTGCAGTCAAATATCAATTAATCAAGTTATTGTACAAAGCAAGCAGTGTTCATATTTATTACACATTTGTAGTATTTTTTTGTATTAAATAAAGGCAACAGTAGTATACCGCTGTTCAAACTCATAAATCCATGGACAAAAAACAAAATCGGGGTAACAAACTAAAACTGAGGGAAACACATTAAATATAAGAGGAGAACAACGACACAACACTACAATGTAACACACACAGAAACGGACCAAGCATCAGACAAAATCTTACGAGAAAAACAAATATAACATCAAAGCCAAATACATGAATTTGGGATAGACAAGTACCGTGACACGTCTTATCGCAATGTGAATTTACACTCAAAATTAAGAGAAAACAAACGACGCAACGTTAAAATGTAACACATACAGAAACGAACTATAATATAACAATGGCCATATTCCTGACTTGGTACAGGACATTTTTAAAGAAAAAAATGGCGGGTTGAACCTGGTTTTGTGGCAAATTAACCACTGGATGCAACTATCGATCCTTCTTTTCTTTTCCAATTGTTGTTACTTTTGGCCAATTGCTTCTGACAAAGAACGAGTTATTTGTCTCATTTTCTGACTTGTTAAGGTTTTCCAAATCATATGCACTCGCTCAGATCTTTGGTAGTGATTTCAAATCTTTTGCCTTAACTATATCCTTGAATAGAACGTTTGGTAGTTTTTAAGCTTTTGGAAGAAAATTGTGTTCGCAGAATTTAAAGCCTAATGGGAAGAGTTTCGATTTTAAAATAGCTTTGATACCAACAAATATTTTAGGAAATGTAAGATAAAAGAAGATATGGCATGAGTGCCATCGAGACAACTCTCCATTCAAGTCACAGTTTGTAAAATAAACTCATCATAGATACCAGGATTAAAAGTTGACCATTATAGGTCGAGTCCGGAGCCTTGGCCCAGACCGATCAGCAAGCTATAAAGGGCCCTAAAATTAACTAGAGTAAAACCATTTAAACAGAAAAACTAACGGTCTAATCTATAAGAATAAACTCATTATAGATACCAGGACTAAATTTTGTATATACGCCAGACGCGCGTTTCGTCTACAAAAGACTCATCAGTGACGCTCGAATCCAAAAAAGTTAAAAAAGGCCAATTAAAGTACGAAGTTTAAGAGCATTGAGGACAAAAATTCCTAAAAGTTTTACCAAATCCAGCTAAGGTAATCTATGCCTGAGGTAGAAAAGCCTTAGTATTTCAAAAATTCTATACTTTTGTAAACAGTTAATTTATAAATATAACCATATCAATGATAATTCATGTCAGCACAAACGTGCTACCTACTGGGCTGGTGATACCCTCGAGGAAATAAATCTCCACCAGCAGTGGCATCGACCCAGAAACGAGAAACACTTATGAACCACATCAACAAACCACAACCACTCAACCAGAAGTTCCGGACACGAGCAAACACATGCAGAGTATTTAAACGTTTTAACAGGCGCCAACCTCCACCATAACCTGAAATAATAGTGTAACATCACAACAATGAAAGACACACTAAAATATCTGTGCATTGACAGACAGTGAAACTTCGTGAACGATTATTATAAGTATATCGATATAGATGTAGACGTTATACGTAGCAAAAATAATGCATTTGGGAAAATATGTGACAGAAAAGGAAAAACATATTATGAAAATTCGTGAACTTTGGATTAAACACTCAAAAGGTACACACAAACCAGTTACGAAAATAATGATTGTGCTACAAGAGGATATCGTGCCGAAAATTTCTTCAAAATGGTAAAACAAAACCATATATTGAAATAAATAAACTTTTGTAATGGTATGCTAGAGACAAAAATAGTAACAGTATTACAGTTACTAATTTTCTTCTATTTCTGAATGAATGAAAATAGTTAGATCTTTGAACGGAATACTGTGAAAATAGTTGCAGCAATTAAACTGAACGAATAGTACTTGATTTCTTGATGTTTACTCTGCCCTTCATGGCTAAATTTCTTGGTCAAGCATTTGACTTTATCAAACAAAAATATTCTTGTAAACTCATAAATCAAAATCAATCTGTGAACACTTTAAAGGCATCATTAATCTTTACTATGTTTTAGATATTCAGTGCTTACAATTTTTTCCCACGTAAAAGGGATATACTCGCCAACTTCCAACTGAAAACAATCGAAAGAAAATGAACGACGAAATGTCAGACATACCCGATAAAGGAATTAAAATATATACCGTGTCCGGTTTTTCCTAAAGCCTAAAGTTGTTTTAAGTTTAAACAATGTTGTTAAATGTTTGATTCGTGTAAACGTATCGACCTGCTTGCACTTGAAAGTAAAATATAAGAGAGATGTCTTTGTAGTAAGGCAATCAATATCCTTTCTCAAAAGCTAATGAGCATAGACAATTAAGATATGGACTATTTAGATTAAGATATATTCTGTATCTAGGAAATAATTGCTGATAGGCACCATTTAATGTACTAACTGCAATTGAATTGTCATTTGAATATTGAACACGAGTTTATTGGACAATTTGAAATTAAAGTTTGAGCATATTTGACCAAATGAACACTGTTTGTGTCATATAACCCAACGGAAACAAAACTCTATCAATAAAAAAATTACTAACTGTCGTCTTCACTTATTTTGAGTTGAGAGTTTGTACTCGGAGCTGAGGGTCACATTATGATTTAGAGATTAAAAATAGAAGTAAAAGCGCGGACCCTTTTCGTTTTTGTGTGTGCATTAAATGTGTTTATTGTGTGAGCATGCCCTTAAATACATTCTAACAACTTCGCTTTGAATCGAAAAAAAGAAGAAGGGTATCATTCAGAGTTGTAGGAATGTATCAGATTAGCTATATATGAAATAAATGTATAAGATCACAACCATTACGTATGTATTTAAACGGAACAGACTGACATAAAACGCAGAGACGGATTTAGGGGGGGGCAAGAATGTCCCTTTTACGGGAAAAAAATTGGTTGGTTATTTTATGAATTACTGAAGTATGACTGAACGGGCCCTTTCTTATGCAGTTAGTGAGCTTCCACTCATGAGAGTTTCTAAATTAATGTTTAATCTGTTTTTACCATTCCAGATATCTGCGAACAGAAGTGATGAGACAGTATTGCTAGATTCATCGGACGATGAAACCTGAACAATGTACAGTACCTTACCCTTGGAATTCATTTTGTTTTAATGATTGGCGGAGATTATGTACAGTCATTGTTACAGAAATGTGTACAGTTAAATCAAATGCAAACACTTTGTGTGCTTGGTAAATCGTGTACATTCAAAAGTTTTGTCAATTAAGAATTAGAATTATATAGTTTTATACTATAAAATATTTCATAAAAAATATTCCCAGTACAAAATTATTGGAATGATAGAACTATTGATTACTGTGTTTAATACACAAATAGAATAAGATATATAATTTAAGAAGCGTAGATCTCCCTCCAATTAATACACATGCTTTTTACATGGTCTTCGGTATTTCAGACAAAGCGTTGTGCGTGATTTAGTCGTTGGATATATTTTTTAATTTGGTTGGGAGTAAGATTGTTATACTTGCTAACTACTATACACTACGAGAAGTTGAACAACAAGTATTCATACCATTGAACAATGAAACCAAACAAAATCTTACTTATTTCTAGATTTGCAAGGATTAGTAAAGTTTAAATTGAAGTCTGAAAGTACAAAGACCAATTTATTTATTTTTTGCATTCTTTTAAATAGATTGAGTAGGGGATGATTTCTGCAGGCGATCTTATTACAATTAGAACACTCGGTTATGCTGGTTGACCTTTTTAAGCCTGTTGATTTTGAAAATGATGCATATTTGTTATGAGTGAAATTATGTTTTAACTGAAAATCATGTTTTGTACATAAACACGTATTTATTGTTGGTTTCTTTTTTATATGTAAATGCCCCTGACATTTCCTTTTGTACTTATATAAAATTTCACACACTAGGTAATAACTTCTTCCTTTGATATAATGGTTACATTGTGAAAAAAGTGAGCATGACGATCATAAACTTCATTTGTATATTGTTCACAAGGTGTTCAAGGAATCTCAATTTAAGCATAAAACTGTTAACTTTTTCAAAACATTTCTACTTGTGGTGAAATTCATGACATTGGTATTGACTATCCTCGTCAACTTGGGAAATATAAAAGTTAAATGAATATTTATAACGAAATTGAACATGAAATAGTTGAAAGCAAAATTTCACGAAAATCCGAGATATCGCCTTCTTGTGGTATTTTAACTGAAGTTAATTAATGTTGAAAACATCGTGTTTTCAATTTTGATTTATTTTTATATTTGTCAAAATTGTGTGTGTGTCCGAAATCTTTGCAGTCAAACTTTTTATTATTTTGAACAGTTTCGTGAGTTTTAAGCTTTGGTGTTCATCCTCTAAATTCTTAACTTACATGTGTCAGATTGATTAGTGGGTGTTTAAGCCAATGTGGTCTACTGTGCACAAATTCTTTGAAACATTCTTGATGATATAATTTTTTTTGTGTGGGATTAAAAGCCATTTGATGATGATGAAACTACAATGTAAGTGTTGAAGTTTGTCAAATGAACTACAAATACATTATTGAATTAAGTCACCATTAATTTGCATTATAACACAATACATTTTTCAACTTATATCTAAAGAAGATAATATTTATAAAAAAAAATGGAGATGTGGTATCCATATATTAGTAGTTAGCTATAAAATCCCCCGTATGATAAAATGTGAAAGAATTCAGACATGAGCAATGGCGCAAAAACAGCAAACGAACCCAAAATATACATGTAATATACAATTAAAAAAAAACGACAACCAATGAATTACAACCTTAAAACTTAGGACAGGCACATCCATATATAATGTAGCTGGGTTAAACGGAGTGAAATGTGGGTGTGGACTACAACAATTAGTTGAAAAATGCTTGATTCGTCAGATCGATACAAATTAATATAAACAACTAACAAAAACACTGAAGACATGAAGTACCGACATGAGAGTTCTCGCAGTTACCAGGTGATTTGATTTATTTCAACACAAAAGAAGAAACTGGCATCTACGTTAAATATCGCTAAATAAAAGACAGCACTGTTAGATTCGTCGGACGATGACACCTGAACAATGTAGAGTCTCTTACCCTAGGAATTCATTTTGTTTTTAAGATTGGCGGAGATTATGTACAGTCATTGTTACAGAAATGTGTACAGTTAAATCAATTGCAAACACTTTGTGTGCTTTGTAAATCGTCTACATTCAAAAGTTCTGTCAATAAAGAATAAGAATTATATATTTTTTTACCATAAAACGTCTCATAATAACAACCAGTAACACATTATTGGAATGATAGAACTATTGCTTACTTTGTTGAATACACGAAAAAGATATATAATTCAAATAGCATAGATCTACCTCCAACTAATACACTTGCTATTAACATGGTCGTTAGTATTTCAGACAAGGTGGTGTGCGTGGTTGAGTCATAGACGTTGAATGTTTTAGCTTTGGTAAGGAGTAAGATCGATATACTACCTAACTCACTGGTATTAAAGAGATAATAGTAACTGCAATTACGATTATCCCAATATGGCGACGGTAGATATAGGTAAAATCTTTACACTCATTTTTCTTAAATGTAGCATGCTTTTGTCAATAGTTACTCAGCTGCAAGGTTTATCTATACCATTACATCATATTTGAATCGTAACGGTGCACTGGAATCGTCTGAGCGCTTTGAAAATTGCCGTTGAAAAATTCGGTATGATAATCGTAACTCTATGGTATTTTTTTTCTTTGATAATCGTAATTTTCTTTATCGGATAATAGTAACTGAAACATAATAAATGTGTCTTTCAGCATTTCAATGGTATTTTGTGTGTTAAAAATGCAAATGTCAAGTTTAACGATGACATAAACGCATATAAAAATAAATGAAGAAACTTACAGGTTAATATCTAGGACAAATTTACCTATATATATATATATATACGAGTCTAAATTGAAAACTACGTTCAAACCTATGATTGCGTTGGATAAAAACCGCAATTTTTATACGTGTGCATGTAAAACAAATTTCGTTGTAGAAGGGTCTAAAAACAGCACAAACAACATTTTCCAATAGACCAAAAAAGTGAAAAAGTATATTTAAATAAAACGCATTTAACTAACAGGTCGAACAACTGATGTTCTTTAACCCTGCTGACTGCCATTTGCGATTGCCAAATAAAATTGATCACAAGATGTAACAAAACGGATCTCAATATAAATTTAATACTAAATAGAAATTATTTTTACTTGTGGCCACGATGTTATGCCACAAACATAAGGTGTCAATATTTTTTTAGTACACCAGATCCGGATTTCGACAATAAATGTCTCTTCAGTGATGTTAGGGATCGAAACGGTATTTGGAAAGCCATATAAAAAGTACCCTCATTTTTTGAAAAAGTACCCTCATTTTTAGATAAACTCTTGAATTTTAAGAGTCAATATAGGATGAACGGATCATATTAACCGGAGGGAAAATATGATAAAAGCCCAAACGAAAAAATATAAACGAGTCTAAATTGAAAACTACGTTCAAACCTATGATTGCGTTGGATAAAAACCGCAATTTTTATACGTGTGCATGTAAAACAAATTTCGTTGTAGAAGGGTCTAAAAACAGCACAAACAACATTTTCCAATAGACCAAAAAAGTGAAAAAGTATATTTAAACTCACTTTAGTCCCATGACTATATATATACAGTCATGGGACTAAAGTGAGTTCCCAGTAAAAAAAAGTCCTATCATTTCAACTTGTATATCTATTTATAACTGACAACAATATGCATAACCTTTTAGTTTAAACATATTTTACTTGCAAAAGTAGCAAAAGGGATTGGACACAAGTTATAACAACATTAGAGACGTCCTCTCCCAATATAAATATAAACACAAAGTACATTAGATAATGGCGAAAAAAAAACACAACATAGTAGTAATGCATGTAATACATACTTCAAACAAAAATTAGAAATAAAAAGAAAAAAGAAAAAAAAATACAATATAATAAGGAATAATAATGAAACAACTAGACTGAAGTGAAAGGTTGTAAAGTAGAAATTTAGAATGTTAATTGACTGCTTTAAATCTTTGTGTTATTCTGATATAAGATTGTACGGACTCAAAATGTCTTTGTTTTGCTGAAAAGAAAGGTCACCGTCACCAGCTAAAAGAAGCTCAATGGATATAGCATAACTTTCTAATTTTGAAAACAGTATTTCTCTGGCTTCGTTGTGAAGAGCGCACTGTAAAAAATAGTGTATACTATCCTCAACAGGGTGGCCACAGCTGCATACGGGACTGGGTTTAATATTAACACGATGTAAATCTGAATTTAAAGAACTGCACATATTTCTCAAACGTGTATGAATGATATTGATTTTCTATCCCCACAACTAAAATAGGAAGGTGGCTGTATCAATTTGGACTTCATCTTTCGTTTAAAAATATTTATGTTTTGGACGTACGTATGTCGGGGGAAGGCTATTCCATTCAAAAGTAGTGGATGGGAAAAAGGATTTTCTAGTTATGTCTAGTCTATAATCGGGTACTACATAATTATTACTGTTTCGCAAATCGTAGTTAGATACTTGACCAACAAGCGGGGGCATTAAATCACAGAGATAATCAGGGGCAGTCTCATTATGTATAGAATAGAACATATTGAGCATTCTGGATTTTCTTCTGTTCACAAGCAATTGCCAGCCAGTTTCAAAATATATAGCTTCCCGACTAGCAAACACGGGCAACCCAGTTACTAACCTCCCTGCTTCTAACTGAACATGTTCTAAATTGTCGGCTTCTTGTTGAGTACAACCATCCCATAACTCACATGCATATTCCATAACGGGTCTTATAAAAGTTAAATATATACGAGCAAGATAATTTCTATTCAATACATATTTCAATTTTTTAAGAACATTTAATCTCGTGCTTGCACTCTTTAAAATATTTTCTATATGTGTATGGAATTTATCATTGGAATCAAAAGTAATCCCTAAGTGTTTATGACAGGAGACAAATTCTACTAATTGGTTTTGAAATTCTATTTCAATATCATCTGGGGAAGTATGGCAGGAGAATATCATAGCCTTTGTCTTATTAGGGTTAAAGTTAATAAGCCAATCTTTAGACCATACTGATATTTGTTCTAAATCGCTGTTTAAGACATCCTCTATAGTGTAAGGGTTATTGCTGGAATAAGAAATTATCAGCTATGTCATTTACATAAATAAGAAATAGTAGGGGACTTAATACAGAGCCTTGCGGAACTCCTGCATTAGTATTATCAAAAGGCGAATAGGCATTTGAAACGAAAACGCTTTGTTTTCTATTTGAAATATAACTTTCAAACCATTTATACAGATTTCCATCAATACCATACGCTTTTAGTTTTATTAAGAGGTCACTATGCCATACCCTATCAAAAGCTTTCGAGGTATCACATAATATAAGAGATGTTATACAGCGATCATCAAGTGACATGCATATCCTATAATACATTCTATTAGCTGGTGAACCTTTTGATATATACATGTACCTGTTAAAGATACGGAAAATGAAGCAGCTGTCGAGACAGCTATTGTGGTAAGTAGATATTTTGATTTTTTTCAAAGTTTCAATGTTGTGTGCGCGTTTAAGTCCGTTTTTGTTTGGTTTTTTTAGGGGGGAGGGGAGGGGGGATTAGCTATATCCCATATCCCAAAAGTGCAATCCTTTCAATTCATTGCTCAACATGAAAGTCACGTATACCACATTTTCATATGTCATATATATGTTTTGCCTCCAATATCACGTTTATATTAAAATTCTGCGCGAAATGAACAAAAGTTTCCGTCAATAACTTTATAACTGCATTATCGGATTTAACCGTTGATACCTTTATCGGTAGATATGAGTGTTCATATTTCCCTTTTCCTTATAATTCAATAAATATAGCCGTCCATTTTTTCCCCTTTGATTCCCTTTTTTCTATTTTATACTGATATAATATATGATTTTAAAAATTTACTTCAAATGTTTTGATCAAATACCCATGTATTTTAGGACGTTTCTTTAAACAGTGTGTATGGTAAAGGATCTAAAATAGTTACAGTTGATTGTTACTATTGTTTATTGTTACTTTTGTTTATTGTTACTTTTGTTTATAGTTACTTTTTTTTTTGTGTTTTTTTTTAGCCTTACCTATAGTCTTAATACGAAGCACTTGACGGACTGAAAAAAACACACACAAATATGTATATTGATAAATTACATCAGAAGGCATAACATGTACATCATCACAGTCGGAACTTGTTTAATTACAAAGATTTTTATAGATTTTACAACAAATATTTTGTGCTTCAGAAAAATACATGACAATTAGGTTAGGCTAATTTTTGTTTTCATTTAATAGAAAATAACTTATTGTATGGCAAGTATGCAAATACAAAAATGTTCCTTGTTTAGTACCTTCAATATTTGTCTCTACAATATCTTCCATGCATATGTATGCATCATACTTTTCATATACCGAGTATTTATGAATTTTTGAATTAGTTTGTTTCTAATATTGCGGAATATGCGTTATTTTATTCTCCACTTTGCAGTCATTCTTTGAATAAGTATTCCTTGTAAGACAATTTAAAGCCACACCAACTTCAATTCTTCATTTTCGGGCTTTTGGCCAAACTATAAGAGAACACAAATCCATGTTTGTCAAAGAACTCCACGTTACTTAATTTCATAATACACAAAAAATCCCAACCTTTCTCTATTCTTATATAGCATTAACTGTTTAAAGGATGTCATATTGTTATAATTCAAAATTAAATTTGTGTTGTTTATAGTTATTTTCTGAGATATCGAAATTTCAGTGACAGTCATGAAGTAGCTAAAATGCCAAAAAAATATGGTATGATTAACAACGAGACAACTTTCCACAAGAGACCAACATGACTCAGATATTAACAAAAATAGGTCACCGTACGGCCTTCAACAATGAGCAAAGACCATACGGCATAGACAGCTATAAAAGGCTCCGAAATGACAATGTAAAACACTTTAGACGAGAAAACTAACGGCATTATTTATTAAAAAAACTAAATTTTATGATATACTAGTATGTAGATATAGGAAGATGTGGTGTGAGTGCCAATGAGACATGCAACTCTCTATCCAAATAACAATTTATAAAAAGGTAAACCATTATAGGTCAATGTACGGCCTTCAACACGGAGCCTTGGCTCACACCGAACAACAAGCTATAAAGGGCCCCAAAATTACTAGTGTAAAAAAACAATAGCATAAAATCACAACATAGAAAAACACACGTTCAAATATCAATTGGCAGACCTAACTCAATCAAAAAACATAAATTAATACACATATGTAGCTGTTTTCCTAAGAACTGTTAATAATATATGCATCAAAAGAAATGTCATAAGATGTTGGAACGTTTCGTAAATAATTCATCGACATAACTTCATTATATGCTATTAGATATATGTTTTAAGTGTCAATATCAATAAAACACTTTCCAGTTACGATTATCTTTCCATTTTTAAATACCATAATTACGATTATCTTTTTTCCCGAGTTACGATTATCATCCCGAATTTTTCGACGGCAATTTTCAAAGCGCTTAGACTAATCCAGTGCACCTTTACGATTCAAATATGATGTACTGGTATAGATAAACCTTGCAGCTGAGTAACTATTGACAAAAGCATGCTACATTTAAGAAAAATGAGTGTAAAGATTTTACCTATATCTACCGTCGCCATATTGGGATAATCGTAATTGCAGTTACTATTATCTCTTTAATACCAGTGCTAACTACTATACACTATGAAAATTTGAAAAACAAACCTGAGATGTATGCATGCTACCACAGAAATTCTTCCTTATTTCCAGATAGTGCAAAGGTTAACTATTGTTTTAGTTAATGGTTGAATTAAAGTCTGAACACACGCAGAACAATTTTAATTTCTCGTATTCTTTTAAATAGTTGGAGTAGTGGTTGGGTACTGTATGCGATCTTAGTACAACTAGAACTCTCTGTTGTGCTGTTTGGCTTTTTAATCCTGTTGATTTTAAATATGATGCATATTTGTTATGAGTGAAATTATGTTTTAAAAATCTACTTTGTACATAAAAACGTATTTATTGTTGGTTTCTTTTTTTTTATGTAAATGCCGATGCAAATTTTCTTTTTACTTATATAAAATTTCACATTGGTAATAACATCTTCCTTTAACATATTGTTCACACTGCGAAAACTGTTAGAAAAGTGAGCATGATATTCATAAACTTCATTTGTATATTGTTCACAAGGTGTTCAATGAATGTCAATTTAAGCATAAAACTGTTAACTTTTTCAAAATATTTCTACTTGTGGTGAAATTCATGACATCGGTATTGACTATCCCATATAACTCGTCCACTTGGGAAATATAAAAGTTTAATGAATATTTATGATAAAATTGATCATGCTATAGTTGCAAGCAAAATTCCACGAAATTCCGAGAAATCGCCCACTTGTGGTCTTTTAACTGAAGAAAATTAATATTGAAACATCGTGTTTTCGGTTTTGGTTTATTTTTATATTTGTCAAATTTGTGTGTGTGTCCGAAATCTTTATAGTGAATTTTTTTTTTTTATTTTGAACAGTTTCATGTATTCTAAACTTTTGGTGTTTCATCCCCTAAATTCTTAATATACATGAGGACAGATTGCACATGATTAGTGGGTGATTAAGCTAAACTGTTCTATTGTGCACAAAATTTGTAACATTCTTATCAATAAAAAAAAATGATGTGGGATTGAAAGCCTTTTGATGATCTTGAAACTAAGCTTTCAGTGTGTCAAATGAACCGCATAATTAATATTTGTCCATATTAGGGATTATGTTTATAAAAAGAATATATATATATATGTTCCAGACCGTATGAGTATTTGGACCGTACGCGTACGGTCTGGACCGTATGCGTACTTTTTCAAAATACTCATACGGTCGGACCGTACGCGTACGGTCTGACTTATATTAAAAAGTCGGTCAAGTTTATTAGTTACAAATGCATATAGCAGATCAACATAACTTAACTATTAAATTAATATAAAAAAGCTCAATTGTAATTGAAACAAAAACTTTATATATTAACTTCTTTTTAAATTCACGCTAATTAAACCTGTCGATCAGTAATACATTAATTGAATTATGATCACTGAAATTGAAGATATTGGAAGTAAACATAATGTGGGAGGTCAATTGTTTTAGAATATTTAGCAACTTTACAAAAAATGCAAATGCAAAGGAACATGCATGAACTGCATACATGAAAATGTAAAAAATATTACGTTACTTGACTTGTGTCCCCTTGGGCGAGAGTACCAAAATAGGGTTCAGATATAAAATTAAACAAATACTTAATTTCAAATGTTCGTTTGTTCATTCTATCTATCATTGTAATAAATTATCAATAACAATTTGTAAAACTAAAAATAAAGGTTGTGATAAATGCTTGTTTCAATTTAACCCATATGATCAAATAACATGTATGGTCAGCTCGTACTGGACCGTACGCGTATACTCATACGGTCCGACCGTACGCGTATGGTCGGACCGTACGAGTATACGTATACGGTCCGGACCGTACGCGTACGGTCCAAATACTCATATGGTCTGGAACATATATACTTCAACAATTGTGTATGCTTTTTTTATTCATAGAAATTAACAAAGACATCATTGAATGAAGACATCATTAATTTTTGTTATAATATAATACGTTTTTCTCCCTAATATCTAGATAAGATAATATTTATAAAAATTTGGAGCTGTTATATCGATATACTAGTACTAGTAGTTAGCTATAAAATGCCCCATATGAAAAATTGTGAAACAATTTAGACTTTAGCAATGGCATAAAAACAACAAACGAGAATCAAATATAATACACCAGTATCAAACGGCATACAATGAAGTACAGGCTCCTAATTTGGGACATGCACATACATAATGTAGCTGGGTTTATTTGAGTAACATGTGTGTGTGGACTACAAAAATTAGTTGAAAAGATGCTTCATTCGTCAGATCGATACAAATCAATATAAACAACTAACATAAACACTAAAGACCTGAAGTCCCGACATGAGAGTTTTTGTAGTTACTAAAAGCTAATTCCAAGCCAATAACAACTTTAAAAAAATAATGTATTCTATACAAAATACCAATTAGTACACATCGAATTGGTGTAGTGTAATTTTCTTGGGAAAGCATGACTATGTGCAATGTAAAAAAAATACAAGTATCGACAGGATGAATAACTATATTAAACGATGACAACTGCACATCCATACACATTTAGCTATGTATTTTATATATACTGAATGTAAGTACCGATAAAAAACAATATTCAAAGATCTAATTCCAATATTAAAAAAACAGATTACCTTTAAAAATAAGTATACCTAAAAATTACTGAGCTAACATAGATCTTATCTAAATTTATGGATCTTAATGCAACATCACTGTAAAAAATGAAGGAAAAAAATTTTATAAATTCAATGTGCCCGAAGCGCTTTTCGGAATTTACCTTCATCCAGAACGCTTAAAGCCAAATATTTGAAAGTCAAGGATGTAAAAACCCGAAACAGTTTAAGAACGATATAATCAAAAATGAGCTAAAATTGCCCAAGGGAGTTGAAACCTTAGTTTCTTAGATGTTTTAAAATGTTTAAACTGGTCATTTAAAAAAGTATAATGATTAAACATGTCGATACCGAAGTACTGACTCCTGAGCTGATTTTAGCCACGAGGACTGGTAGTCCACCAGCTGAGGTAATGACCTAGTGTTGTAAAATGTAAAAACAACACGCTATAAATTTAATGCGTCCGAACCGTACGGTGATCTATATCTGTTAATTTCTGTGTCATTTTTGGTCTATTGTGGAGCGTTGTATCATTGGCAATCATACCACATCTTCTTATTTATATACAACACAATCGACTTAAAAAATAAAACAATAAAATTGAGAATGGAAATGAGTAATGTGTCGAAAGCAAAGAGCAGAAACAGCCCAAGGCCACCAATGGGTCTTCATCACAGCGAGAAAATTCCGCAGCCAGAGGCGATGTCTGCTGGCACTCAGTTAAACAAAATGTGTACTAGTTCAATGAAATGGACGTCACACCAAACTCCAAACACATAAATGAACAAAATACACACACACACACACACACACACACACACACACACAAGACTCACAAGGCCAGATGCTTCCGACCTGGGACAGGCTCAAAAATGGAGCGGGGTCAAACATGTGCCGTGAGATTTCAACATTCCCCCTATACGTCAAGTAGTTGTAGAACAAACAAACACACAGCAACACTAACAGCAAAACTCAGCCCCAAGAAGCCTGAATCTAATGTCAGAATAGGTAACAAAACAAACTAAGTAAAACTACCAAATGACAAGTTACATACACTTGTAGTGAATCGAACAAGTTGAGATATACAAACACCAATAGATGATGACAAGGGAACGTCACCATCTAAAAATGAATAAATAATAATAGGAAATGAAAAATCACCTCTTTTGGTATACAGTTTGATATTTAGCTTCCTGTGAAATATATATAGATGTCAAGATCCAGGAAAGGGTAGTGTTCGTATTTAGTATTAGCTTTATTTAAAGTAAGTTCAACAGGATAAATCCCTTTAGAGTACATACTGAGGTCGTCATTATTGAGAGCTAATATATCATCCAAATATCTAAAAGTGTTATTAAATTTTTTATCAGATGTTGTCGCGATTGGTTTTTGCTGATTTTAGTCATAAATTGTAAAACACATAAACAAGTCTGCAATAAGTGGTGCATGATTAGTTCCCATTGGAATTCAGATAACTTGACGATATACAGAATCTCCAAAATGAACAAAAATGCTATCTAGTAATAATTCACATGCAAACAAACAAATCTGACAAAGACGCCATCATTTTTTTTTGTATTTGGTAGTACATACAGTATAGTAAAACATGATAACATATACAGAGTCCCGATAAGTACGTATTATTTCAAATATAAATGCAAGTTGAGATCTCACAAAACATGTTTAACCCCGCCGCATTTTTGCCCTGCTCCAAGTCAGGAGCCTTTGGTCTTTGTTAGTCTTGTATGATTTATTTTTTATTTTAGTTCATTTATATAATTTGGAGTGTAGTATGACGTCCATTATTACTGAACTAATACACATTTTTAAGGGGCCAGTTGAAGCACGCCGCTGGGTGCGGGATTTTCTCACTGTGTTGAAGATGACATTTAAATTTTTTTATTTTTAAGTCCGAGTAGCAGCTGTTCGGGTTGATAAATGTTTGCTCTATATAGATGCGAGTGAAGTTGGAATGTTGCTACTAAGCTGATGGGACCATAATAATAATTTTTAAATTGAAATCGTCTTTTTTTTCATTGATTCTGGTACGATGGTGACCACTGTAGTCAATTTCGAGGTAAATGTCTTAAATATGAGACTGGTTAGCTGTGTCGGTGGTTTCTTTAATTTCTAGTTCAAAAGAATATTATAATTTCGTGGACCTAATCAGAAAAGTTTGAATTGTCAATGGAAATAACAAAGGCCGTTAGTTCTCTCGTTTTAATTGTTTTACATTTCGCATTTCGGGGCCTATTAAATTTGCCTATGCGGCTTAGGATTTGTTCATTGTTAAAAGCCGCACGGTGACCTATTATATCTATTAAGTTCTGTTTCATTTTGTCTCTTGTGGAGAGTTGTCTCATAATACATCACTATTGGCCTTCAAACAATGAACAAAGCCAATAACATGTATAAAAAATTAACAAACACAAATATGTAACACAGCAACAAACGACAACCACTGAATTATAGGCTCCTGACTTAATTGGGACAGACACATATACATACATACACATGCATATTCCCCATTTCCATTCTCAATTTTAGAATATGGCGGGGTTTAACATGTTAGCTGGACCCAACCCTCCCCTAACCTGCGACCGTGGGAATAGCCGAGTTAATACATCCCAACCGAACAGAAAGACACTTAGAACATATCTGAGAATACTCACAGTTACTGACAGCTAGTTCAAAGCAACTAACAACTAATAAAAATCATGCATCCAAGACTAAATTATCAATCAGTACACATCAAATGGATTTAGAGTAACTTTAGACGTCATAAAACTTGCATGCGGCAGAGAAAAACATGACATCAGTGTAGAATGTTTTATTCTCAGCATAAAGTTTTTACAAAATATTTTGATTCGTATTCTAAAATTGGGTCCTACTAAAATGCGCCCGGGAGCGCCCGGTGAAGAAACAATAGCGCCCGGGGAAAAGAAAAGGCGCCCGTGGAAAATATATAGATATTTTATTGGCATGAGACAACTTTGTGTTGATGAAATAATTTATGCACATTATTTTTTTTTAATTTTAGACAAGTAATTTTCAAAATCAGATAATTATATACATTTGTAATAAAACAAGTATGAATGTTTCAATTTTAACAATAATATAATTTATGAATACTATTTCGAAAGACTGATTATAATGGATCACAGTTTATGCGGAAGATTTATAAAATGTAAGACATCAAAAGGCATGTTTTTCAAAAACGATATCAAAATAAACCGACTTAAATTTCACAGATTAATATTAATTCAATCAAAATTAAAAGAGTTACACATAATACATCAGCAAATAAAGCAGTACTATACATGTACCGTAGTTAAAACAAGGGGGTAAAAAGCAGGAGTTTGGTTTAAATTTAAAAATAAGCATTAAAACCCTGATAACTTTATAACGAAGTTTTGGCAAGTGTATTCCTATTAGTATATTTGATGTCATTGTCTCAAAATAAAGTGAGACAACGTGTTTTTGTGTTGAATAAATCTTAATCATGTTTTGGATATAGTCTATTGTTAAAATATTTTTAATCATTGTTTCTAAATAAAGTGAGATTCAGACAACCGGGATTATTGAGTGGAATAAATCTAAAATATTAATCAATTTATAGTTTCAGAGAATACAATTGATGAAATCGCGCATGAAATCCCACTTTATAAGTTCCGGAAATTTATATCTTCGTTAACCCGTCATTGGTATAATCTTATATTTTTGTCAAGAACAGATAACTCTAAAGATTTACAAATCAGGCATGGATGGAATACCAAAGGAACTGAAAGAAAAGCTTACAGCTTTTGATCTTTCACTCACAGAAGTAGAAAAGACTCTGAAGTATCTAGTCGATGTTCCCCAAAATGAGTTAAACGAAAAGGTGAATAGATTTTCTGATTTGTTGGCCCTCAAACAGAATCTCCAAAAGGTCAGGATTACGGATAATTTAGCCCTCTAAAATTTATTTAAGCCATTTAAATAAATGGCATGAATGAAACTATTTTCTCCAACCTTATTATTTGAAAACAGTGTCGTTTGGTCTACCCATGACCTTTTATTATCATGACTATTAGTCCGGCGAGATTACTCTGACGTCCAACAGCTGTTTTGCCAGACAAGCTGGGGCCGTGCGACGTCAGAGCTCGTCCCATATCAAAAAGTGGATGGGTCACTGTGAAAACTGTTAAAATATGGAAAAATAAAGGTTCGCAGGTAGATGAAACTTACATAAATGAAGAGATAAATGAAAAATGAACAGATTGACACCCGATTTATATAATTCCAAGGCCGTCAGTCGGCATCAGAAGCGACGAAGCAGCGCATCTATTTTGGGTGGGCAAATATCCACTTTTTGATATGGGACGAGCTCTGACGTCCCACAGCCCCAGCTTGTCTGGCTAAACAGCCGTTGGACGTCAGAGTAATCTCGGACTACATGACTATGTGATGCTATATTTCATGATTGCATGAATGTATTGTAATAGACAACTTTCAAGTTCAATGCATTTCCGTCAAAAACTTTGGTTTTAGTGAACATCATTTGTGGGTTTAGGGGCGTCGTCACTTCTGATCATTTGTGGGTTTAGGGGCTTCATCACTTCTGTTCCAATGTTGAGCCAGTGCTTTGAAAACCAAAAACCTACATTGCACGAATTATTCAGCAAATTGAATTCTCAATTTGTTTTTCAGTAACTGCTGTCATTAAGGAATTGTGTTTAAGCACCTACAGAACAAATATTATTTCTAGTGTATCCTGCTTAATAACGATCACTAAGACACTATAAATGAATGTTTATAGTGCAGGGATAAAGGCAATCCCCTCTATCTGGTAAATGACTGCATAAAGGCGTGCATAATCATGATAATTGATGAGTTTTTTCCAGTGATGTACAAACTCGAAAGTGGTCTATTACAGCCAGTATTGGTAATATGACTTACCCATACATAATTATTTATAGACTTTATTAGATAGATGTGATGCAATAATCCCTTTGATAATCAGGCCCGTAGCCAAGAATTTCCAAAGGGGGGTTATTTGATGCAATAATCCCTTTGATAATCAGGCCCGTAGCCAGGAATTTCCAAAGGGGGGTTATTTGGCCTCAAAAACTCGACTTTAACATTCACAATTGGAACAGAACGTTGACTTTAACAGTCATTATTTCTTTTCAAGGGGGGGGTTCGTCCAAACCCCCTGGCTACGGGTATGATAATGCACATCATGACTATACCACCAAACACAACCAAATAGATATAATTTCGATTTGCCTTTGATCAAGATGAATACTTTAAAAAAAAAATCTTCTTCAAAAATGTCGAATGAAAAAATATAATGATTTAATATTACCAGCTAGCCAAAAAGAACTGTTTACAACATGGCTTCAGAAACAATCATATATTCCGGACAATTATAAATTTACTGGACATTGTGCACCTGGGGAAAGCATGAAGAGGACATCTACTTTTCAGTTTTCATGGCCTTCTTAAGAGACCGTCATCTTATATAACATAATTCATGATTTTTTTTACCAAACCTTTTGCCTTAAACAGTCACATAAGAGTCATAAGATGACATGATAATTTTAAAGTACTATTAAAACAACCCCTACTTTAATCCTGAAATTTACCTAGTCAGTTAACCAATTTATTTTGTACCAGACATTGATCATTCTATTCAAAGTTATTTTCTTACATTTCAGCAGTTTGCATCTTATTAATTTAGTCAAAAAGATTAAAATTATCAGAAATCCATTTATTAACATAATATGATTTGATGAAAGATTTAAAAAGGTTTTAAATGTAAAATCGCCAGACCCACATTATTTGATCTAGAACACATGTGCGCAGGTGGGAAATTTCATTATGCATCCTAATTTCTTCAAAATGCTAAAATTATCATTGATACATGTATCTCTAACTTTGGTCATTTAAAGTATTTTCTTGATGAAATAACTATTGATAACCTGGAAAGAGCTACTTACATGTACCGTCCATTTCAGCAGTTTGCATCTTATTAATTTAGTCAAAAAGATTAAAATTATCAGAAATCCATTTATTACTATATGATTTGATGAAAGATTTAAAAAGGTTTTAAATGTAAAATCGCCAGACCCACATTGTGTGATCTAGAACACATGTGCACAGGTCGGAAATTTAATTATGCATCCTAATTTCTTCAAAATGCTAAAATTATCATTGATATCTCTTACTTTTGTTCATTTCAAGTATTTTCTTGATGAAATAACTATTGATAACCTGATAAGAGCTACTTACATGTACGGTCAATTGTGCTAAATGATCAAGTATGGATTTTAGGTATCCGTCACTGGTCCAACGTTTTACCATTGTCAAGTCAACATCCAGTGTTTAATTATGTTAGGAAAATGTGCTTTTCAAAACGAAAGAAATGTTTTTGAAATTGTTATTTGCACAAATAAAGAGTATAAGGCAGACATAAGTATGCTGATGTTGCACACTTGGAATGGTGCACTGTCAAATTAACAGTTTATGTCAGAAAGAATTTATATCAAAGTAAAGTTTAATATGTGGTTTTTTTAATATCAATCATTGGATGGCAAACTAATTACCATAATTTCCTTTGGTCTTAAGGGATGGAAAATCAGGATAAGACTTAAAAAATATTTTTTGGAAGCCCTGGTTTACAACATGAATACATTTGTTAGCTTAAAATTTTATCTCAAACTTTGAAACTCTTGAGTATATTCTTAATCATTGTTAATAGTGTACTGTTATATCTTTTTCAGATGACACCATTAGACAAAGCAAAACTTGATTTGACAGGAGCATATACCATCAACTCATTGTTCTGGAGTAAGTTTTAACATTTTACATGGATATATTAGATGGCAGTGGTAAGAGTTATGATAACTGAACAAAATTCTTAGAGGTCTTTATTACTTTTATGTTGAATTTTGTTACTGAATAAGACTGAAAATGGTAAATTCAATGTTGGTTTAAAATCAGATTGCATTGAAACAGAATTGAGAGTATAAAACCAATTTAAATTGAGAATAAACGTATTATCACTTTGTCAAAAGAGGACTTATACACACATGACACAATGTTCAATGAGGGAAACTAAAAAAAAGTTAATTTTTTAAATCAATTTACTAGGTTTGAACATTAGTTATTAATCTGATTCCTAAATTTAAGTATTTTTACAGAAGTGAACAGTTTTCATTCTGTGTTGGGATGGGATCAGGGCATGGGGTGTATAAAATGTGAGTCACCAGCAAAGGAGCAAAATCCCAACTGAACATCTGCTTTTAAGTTAACTGAATACCCAGATGTCACCAAACCTCAAATAGTAAAAAAATATGAATATAAGATGGGTTATGATTGCCAATGAGACAACTTTCCACCAGAGGCTACATGTAAATGGCATATAGAAGTTTACAACTATAGATCACTGATCAGCTTTCAAAAATGAGCTAAACCCATTACCAATGTAACGTACTAGTGTATCACAAACTATAAAAGGCCCTGAGGCTGAAATGACAAATGTAAAACAATTCAAAGAGAAAACTAATGTCCTGATTTTTGTACAAAATAATGAGCAAAAAAAATTTGTATACAGCAACAAACGACAACCACTGAATTTACTGACTTGGGACAGGGATGAGACAGCAACAAACGACAACCACTGAATTTGCTGACTTGGGACAGGGATGAGACAGGAACAAACGACAACCACTGAATTTACTGACTTGGGACAGGGATGAGACAGCAACAAACGACAACCACTGAATTTGCTGACTTGGGACAGGGATGAGACAGCAATAAACGACAACCACTGAATTTACTGACTTGGGACAGGGATGAGACAGCAACAAACGACAACCACTGAATTTACTGACTTGGGACAGGGATGAGACAGCAACAAACGACAACCACTGAATTTGTTGACTTGGGACAGGGATGAGACAGCAACAAACGACAACCACTGAATTTGCTGACTTGGGACAGGGATGAGACAGCAACAAACGACAACCACTGAATTTGCTGACTTGGGACAGGGATGAGACAGCAACAAACGACAACCACTGAATTTACTGACTTGGGACAGGGATGATACAGCAACAAACGACAACCACTGAATTTACTGACTTGGGACAGGGATGAGACAGCAACAAACGACAACCACTGAATTTGCTGACTTGGGACAGGGATGAGACAGCAACAAACGACAACCACTGAATTTGCTGACTTGGACAGGGATGAGACAGCAACAAACGACAACCACTGAATTTGCTGACTTGGGACAGGGATGAGACAGCAACAAACGACAACCAATGAATTTGCTGACTTGGGACAGGGATGAGACAGCAACAAACGACAACCACTGAATTTGCTGACTTGGGACAGGGATGAGACAGCAACAAACGACAACCACTGAATTTGCTGACTTGGGACAGGGATGAGACAGCAACAAACGACAAGCACTGAATTTGCTGACTTGGGACAGGGATGAGACAGGAACAAACGACAACCACTGAATTTGCTGACTTGGGACAGGGATGAGACAGGAACAAACGACAACCACTGAATTTGCTGACTTGGGACAGGGATGAGACAGGAACAAACGACAACCACTGAATTTGCTGACTTGGGACAGGGATGAGACAGGAACAAACGACAACCACTGAATTTGCTGACTTGGGACAGGGATGAGACAGCAACAAACGACAACCACTGAATTTGCAACAAACGACAACCACTGAATTTACTGACTTGGGACAGGGATGAGACAGCAACAAACGACAACCACTGAATTTGCTGACTTGGGACAGGGATGAGACAGCAACAAACGACAACCACTGAATTTGCTGACTTGGACAGGGATGAGACAGCAACAAACGACAACCACTGAATTTGCTGACTTGGGACAGGGATGAGACAGCAACAAACGACAACCACTGAATTTGCTGACTTGGGACAGGGATGAGACAGGAACAAACGACAACCACTGAATTTGCTGACTTGGGACAGGGATGAGACAGCAACAAACGACAACCACTGAATTTGCTGACTTGGGACAGGGATGAGACAGGAACAAACGACAACCACTGAATTTGCTGACTTGGGACAGGGATGAGACAGGAACAAACGACAACCACTGAATTTGCTGACTTGGGACAGGGATGAGACAGCAACAAACGACAACCACTGAATTTGCTGACTTGGGACAGGGATGAGACAGCAACAAACGACAACCACTGAATTTGCTGACTTGGGACAGGGATGAGACAGCAACAAACGACAACCACTGAATTTGCTGACTTGGGACAGGGTTGAGACAGCAACTAATATTTTCTGACCTTCTTAGAACAGCATGATTAATTTTTATGTAGTTTTGTTTGATAATATATAATTTAAAAATTAGTTGTCATGGTTGTGAAGTACTGCATGTATTACCAAAAATATATTGATTTCAATGATAAATTTTTCT
The DNA here is from genome assembly GCA_019925275.1 of Mytilus edulis. Lineage (NCBI taxonomy): Eukaryota > Metazoa > Mollusca > Bivalvia > Mytilida > Mytilidae > Mytilus > Mytilus edulis. The sequence continues at coordinate 39,982,602 of CM034350.1, forward strand.
TAGAATTAAACTGTTACCCATATTTATATGGAAATAGAACATTCATAGGTGAACATTATTAAAATGCCCTGTGTATTTATATGTTTCTCTTGCAGTGTACCTCAATGTATGTGGTATAAATCCAAAAGAACATGCTGTGAAACAGGAACTTGTAAGTATTATAAAGATAATACATATTATTTATATAGCTTGCAAAGATCGTGAATTTCAATGACAACAAAGTGTAATAATGAAGCTACTAAGGTTCATAGGAAGTAAAGTTGACATAAGGCAATAAATGACAAGTATTGATAGATAAGAAGATGTGATATGAGTGCCAGAGACAAATCTCCTTCCAAGTCACAATTAAAAAGTTAGCAATTATAGTTCAAAGTACAGCCTTTAACATGGAGCCTAGGCTCACATGGAACAGCAAGCTAAAGCTGTATAAAGGGTCCCAAAATGACTAATGTAAATCAATTCAAACAAGAAAACCAATGGTCTAATCTATATAAAAATCGAGAAAAAGAAACACTTATGAACCACATAAACAAACAACAACAACTGGATTTGCATGATAAAATGAAATACATGTATTTTGGAGAAAAAAGATGTGAAATTTATTTATGAATTGTAAACCTCTCACGAGAGGATCAATTTGCATGAGCAATGTGATAATGTATTGTTGTAGATGATTAATATGATTAATACACACAATTTCATTTCAAATATATTTTTATTGATAACATATTCAAATGTCATTTAGTTTATGGAATAATTGTAAGAAGTTCATGTACATGTCTGTCAGATACATGTAGGGCTTATCCAACCCTGATCTCATTTTTATGGTTCATTAATCTATCATAAGTCTGTATCTCAGATACTAAGTACTCGGTCAACCATATTTGGGTTACATGGATGGAAGGTTGTCTCATGGTACTCATACATGTCATACCACATCTTATATCTTTCTTTGTATGTCATTTTTTTATTAGGTGTAAACAGGGGTTCCCCTGGGTCAATAACAATATATTTTTCGCCACTTTATTTTTTTTTTCGCCAATTAACATAAATATATTTTTCGTTTTAAATTTACCTTTTTTTCTACCCCCCCCCCCCCCCCCCTTTCCCTTAAATAAAATGAATTTGTCTACATTGTAATGAATGAACACTAAACTTTTACTATAAAACAACAGATTTTTTTTTAACTAATAAAAAGGTGGAAAAAAATCATTGTATTTTAAAAAACTTTTCTAAATGAGTAGGATTATGCTTTAATAATAAAGAAGATATAATTCCTGGAATATGACAAAATTCATGGACATGTTTTTATCATTTAATACCAGTCTGGTTCGTTGGGAAAGTTCCTTTAAAAGAAAAATACTGATGTGCCCTTGAAGTGGTTTTAAAACAAAACAAAAGCTTTTATCACATGAAATTGATCCCTCGTTTCATGTGTTGTCATTACATTGGAGGGTTACTCCCATTCGAAGGGTTGTTCCCAACCATCGTAAATGAAAAAGTTGAGATGTAATACTATGCCTGTAACACGTGTGTCACTCAAACGACTTTAAAGTAGTCTCCCTAATCAAATATCTATATCAAAAAGTCAAAGGAGAATTAAAGTTTTAAATCAGAGATTTTTCTTGCTTTTGAATATTTTTCGTCACAGCAACAGCTTTTTTTTCTAAACTATCTTTAAAAGGAGAGGAGACATCAAAAGTTTGCTTCAAACACGTGCGTCGCAAAGTGGTAAATAAATCCTTTATGTGACATTTAGCGGAAGCCATTTAACCACCATATCATTTTGTCAAACAATTAAATTAACACCTTTATTTTAAATTAGTCTTTTGTTGTTGATAGCTATAAAATGCAATCAGCTGATTATTGATTTTCTATCCAAATCTTAATGAGGTCAAGGTGAAATCCGAGTATTGTCTGATCAGGTAAAGTCCGAGAAAATCGAAAAAAAGTAAATAAACAATATGGAGGAAAATAAATCGTTATATATATTTCTTTCAACAAATTCTTTTTTTCGCCACAATTATTATTTTTTCGCAAATTGAAAAATGGCGACCGCCAGCGGAAACCCTGGGTGTAAATGTCTATTGGCCATGGTTTAGTTGACATTGACCTCATTTTTATGGATTATGGATAATATAAAGTTTTTGTGATGCTTGTACTAAAACCTTCAACAGAACATTAATCATGATCATTAAAGCAGTTGAGACATGCAGCATGTACACATTTGTTAGATTGTTTGTTTAGGGTTATACCCTAAAATTGAAACCCTGAAAAAATCAGGTTTGCAGGATTAAAAAGTAATAACAAAAATAATGACAATGTATTATCTCTTAATTATACAGGATAGAATCAGAAGTTACATGAATAGGGTAAAAGACATCCAGGACAAAGCAAAGGCTCCAAAACTTGATAAGGGAGCAGCTAAACGATTTGTCAAGAGTTCACTGTGGGAGGCTGCAAAGAAGCAGATTGAGGAACATGTAACACCAAAGGAAAATAAAGATAAACCTATAGTAATAGGTAATCTCTCATTTATCAGTTTGTATGTTTTAATCTTATAGATACATCAAACATAAACATCATTTTAGAAACAATTTTATAAATATATTGTGTATGTCTGTGTCAGTGAATACACATTTTATACATAGGTACACATCTTTATGCTCAATGATGCTTATTTGTATTTCTTTCGTTTGATATTTCTCCATTAAAAATTTAAGTATGTTGGCTGTAAAGTACTTATGATATAACTAACATAGACAATATGAAAAAGAAGATGGGTATGATTGCCAATGAGACAACTATCCACAAAAGACCAAAATGACACAGACATTAACAACTATAGGTGACAGTACGGCCTTCAAAAATGAGCAAAGCCCATACTGCATAGTCAGTTATTAAAGGCCCTGATAAGACAATACCTATTTAGGATTTTGAGGAAAATTAAAAATTGGTAAAAAATATTTTTCGAGCTGTTTATCAAAGAATCAAGTTTTTACAGCATTTGTCCTCCAGTAAATTTTAGACCATAGAAAATGAATGTAATATTTTAGTAGTATTTGTTTTATACTCAAAAGAAGTTCTTGTGAAACTGTTATAAATTGAGACAGTGATGCAAGGCAATGACAAACACAAGGACAAAGGGACATCACTTTACAAAATATTATGATAGCATTCCATAGTGTAGGGGCTAAAATACACACAAGCTGATTAATTTTAATAAAGAAGCCTCAGATCATTTTGTGAATGTACACGTTATAGCAGAAAAAATACTTCACCAATAAATATTTAAGGCGACTATTGTTAGTAGATATCTCAGAGTTAATTTTTGTAGTATTAGCTCACCTGGCCTAAAAGGCCATGTGAGCTTTTCTCATCACTTGGCGTCCGTCGTCGTCGTTAACAATTTTTCAAACATCTTCTCCTCTGAAACTACTGAATGGATTTGAATGAAACTTTGCATGATTGTTCCTTAGAGTATCCTGCACAAAGTGTGTGCTTCGATTTTTGATCCGTCAAAAAACATGGCCGCCGTTACTTAAAATAGAACATAGGGGTCAAATGCAGTTTTTGGCTTATATCTCAAAAACGAAAGCATTTAGAGCAAATCTGACAGGGTAAAAATGTTCATTAGGTCAAGATCTATCAGCCCTGAAATTTTCAGATGAATCAAACAAACCATTGTTGGGTTGCTGCCACTTAATTGGTAATTTTAAGGAAATTTTGCAGTTTTTGGTCATTATCTTGAATATTATTATAGATAAAGATAAACTGTAAACAGCAAAAATGATCAACAAAGTAAGATCTACAAATAAGTCAATATGACCAAAATTGTCAATTGACCCCTTAAGGGGTTATTGTCCTTTAATGACAATTTTTCACAATTTGTTCATCATATTTGCTAACTTTAAAAAATCTTCTCCTCTGAAACTGCTGAATGGATTTGGATGAAACTTAGCATGATTGTTCCTTAGATTATCCTGCACAAAGTGTGTGCTTCGATTTTTGATCCGTCAAAAAACATGGCCGCCGTTACTTAAAATAGAACATAGGGGTCAAATGCAGTTTTTGGCTTATATCTCAAAAACGAAAGCATTTAGAGCAAATCTGACATGGGGTAAAAATGTTCATTAGGTCAAGATCTATCAGCCCTGAAATTTTCAGATGAATCAAACAAACCATTGTTGGGTTGCTGCCACTTAATTGGTAATTTTAAGGAAATTTTGCAGTTTTTGGTCATTATCTTGAATATTATTATAGATACAGATAAACTGTTTATAGCAAAAATGTTAAGCAAAGTAAGATCTACAAATAAGTCAATTTGACCAAAATTGTCAATTGACCTCTTAAGGAGTTATTGCCCTTTAAAGACTTTTTTCACAATTTGTTCATCATGTTGACTTACTTTAAAAAATCTTCTCCTTTGAAACTGCTGTATCAATTTCAGCCAAACTTAGGCTAAATGAGTTTTAGAGTTTCAGAGTATCTAGTATAAATTTTATATTTCATTTCCTTGTATGTCAAGAAACATAGCTCCTATGGCTAAAATAGAACATAGGAGAAAATGATTTTTTTTTGCTTTTGAAGAAAATAGGACGATTCAAAGAACATTTAAATAAATTGAAAAGCCAAAATAATCATTGATGAGAGATTAAACCAAAAAAATTCAGGTGAGCGATTCAGGCTCTTGAGAGCCTCTTGTTTCTTTATAGTAGCTGCACTTAATAAGTGATCATGAATCCTCGTATAAAAAAACCTGGAAGTTTTGATACTTACTAAATAGTTTTATCATTGTTTAAATAGATGAGGAAGAGCCAGAAACATCTGGATTATCCAGAAAAAGGAAAAGAGACAGTAAGACAGATGATACTCCAGTCAAACCTTCTAAAAAGAAAAAGAAGAAAAAAGAAAAGAAATGAACTTTTGAAAGTGAAAAAAGAAGGAAGTAATCTGTGATATTGGCCACTGTAATATTTATGAACTAGAATATTACGTGGCACAGTCTGTGAAGATTGTAGTATTGAAGAACTACTTATAGACTTCAAGATGGCTAACAGAAAAGAAATAACACAATGCATTGATACTGTTTTTGATGGAGACTAAAAATGTTCTCTTTATAATAAATATGTCATCGAATATAATAGAATTTTTCAATGTTATTGTATATTGTAACACATGTAGTGTTAAGATATATCTGTTCAAATAATAGTTAGTGAATGGAAATGACACTTTTATAAATTTGGTTCACAAGAAGCGTTTATCTTAATTTACCTTTATCAGGAACACTGAAACACAAACATTTATTAAAAGGCCAGAATATTTAAATACTTGAGGAGATATTGGACTGAAAGGGACCTAAAAAAAAAGACAATAACATCCCAGGTCAACTTTGCCTGAGGGAGTTGAAACCTTAGTTTTATGAATGAAATTTATAAGATTTAGTGTATGTAAGTACCTAATCACTGACTACTGAGCAGATAATAGCCTTGGGGAGTATTGCTAGAAAATAAAATTACACTTCATGTTGTGTTTGAAGCACTTTTCTGGATCTACCTTCATCAGGAAAACTCACATTTAAAAGCAAAGGATGTTTGATACTAGCGGAGCTAATGCAAAATGATGAAAAAGGATATCAAAAGGTAGCAAAAACCATATAAGGTCAGCTTTGCCTGTGGTAGTTCTTAATAAATTCTAAATTATTAACAATAAATTTAAGAGAGGTACAAGTATGTTATAAATTATGTCAGTAAGTAGTCATCACAGACGTTTTTTAGATGTACAGTCTCCCTACATGTACGTCTCATTTTGCATTGCTGTAAACTTAAGGTTCAAGTCAATGTAGGACAAATGGATAATGTCACCAACATACTCTATTTTGAAACTGAAAAAACTTTAAGAAAGAATGTTTGTGTGGTTCCATTCTGAGTGGAATGTATGATTCAAAGGTGTGAGCAGTCTGTTGCAAAATTGCAAAATGAAACTGCCAGAACCACATTTTTGCAACAAGCATAGGTCAGAATGGAAGATATTGTAAATTCAGAAATAAATGCATGTATTTATTAGTGCAATTTTTTTCGTTTTACACTTAAATGCGATTTTAATTTTTACGATTTTGAGAAAAATGCTGTTTAATTCATATAAAATATTTCAAAATGGGAGTTTTAATCATTGCTCATTATTCGCAATAATTTCTAAATTTACAGTAGTATTAAATGAGGATAAAAAAGTCAAAGTCTATTATTTAGAGAACTATATTAGACCTAAAAAAACACCCAATATTTTTGATATTGTACATATTAGATACAAACTAAGAAAAAAATGGTTCTGTTCTTTGGGGTTTACTCTTGAGAAGGCTCAATAAAAAAACCAAGAGCTTAATTTGAATTTGTGAAGACACTTGGAAGCTAAAGATTGCATTTCTGTTAATATTGACAATGCAATTTACCATAGGAACTCTTTTTACGGCTAAAACTGTACCACTTTTTATATGAAGTTTTGAAAAAATCTTATCCTAGAATGAAAATTCATATGCACTACAATTTTTCCAAAGGTCAAAATATAGGGCTGTGCGGCATATTTTCAACGTTAATATGCCCTGAACTTCTCAAAGTTTAAACGAGTGTCAAGGATTATGTAGACGAAACATGCTTCTAGCGTACTAAATTATAATCATGGTACCTATTTTAACTATTTAAACTAACACTAATTTTCTTAACTACCCCTACCTCGAATGAAAGGTTACTACAGATTTCAAAGTAAACAATATGCATATGTATATTTACTGGTAACATTCCCAAGTTATGTCTCTGGGTGCTATAAACAGTTTCGTACTAAAAACTAGGGGTATTTCCCCAGTGAGATTTACATACTGATGGAATTCCCTGCTATTTATATACCACTAAATGAAAAAGTTGATTGTTTTTTATGTTCAATGTGAAAAACATATATTGAAGTTCAATTAAAATGCCACTTTTGTCAAGATTTAAAAAAAAAAAAAATGTTTTTGTGACTTCCTACTATATGGGAGGCAACTCCATAAACAGCTGATTTTCACCTGTTGCAAAAAGCACTTTGATTTGTCAGGTAAGATAGCTCCTTTCGGAGCAGGCGAACGTAGGCTGAAACTACATTTTCTTAAATCAGCCGGATAAGCTCTTCGAAATGCATATTATAAGAATTCTCAAATATATGCACAGGTTACTGATCCGTGTGTCCAAAGGTGGTCTGTTTTTAAGGTTTTTTAGGGGGAAAATGCCTAATTTCCAGCTGATAACTTGTACCAATTTGCATGTTTAAACAAGAGATGTTGGATTTTTTTTTATTTATTCAGAAAGTTCATAGAATTATCTTTCCATTGATGTATAGATATCTATATAACTATGAATATCTGACTTCTGCATGATTGGTCCACTATTACATGCCCTGTTACAGAATGACGTCACGTAAAAAACTGTTGATTGCACCCTCTGTGAGATGGAACACAGAGAGCATAACTGGGGACCAGTATGTACACAAAATTAAGTTTTCTATGAATATTCAAGATCTCCCCAAAAGAGGCGTGGTTTGAGAAACAGCTGTATTTACAAAGTGCAACCTTAAGGTTGTGCTTTAAGTAAGCTGGCTATCACATTTTTAAATGTCTCTCAGAGGATTGCCACATGCACAAAAAACTGAGTTCACTTAATAAGGTACACATATTTTGATAAATGGGTTTCACATAACTTTAATAAGGACCCTGTCGAAACCAACACCAGAGGTCGTGTCATTATGTTCGTACAATTTGCAAGGTAAAAAGCTTTGGTTTCAGTTGAAAACCCCCCTATGATAAAGATTGTGTCTGCTCTATCTTGAGAACCATTATGATTTCTAAGTTTATACTTGACATGTATATATTAACCAACACCAAAGGGTGTCATGATGTATGTACAACTTCCTAAGTCAAAGGTCAAAAACCTTTTTTCAGTAGACGCCCCCCTTGTCCTATGGCAAAGATTCAATTTTTTTACCACACCTTATTTGCAGCAGGGCCTTCAGAGATGGCTCTCATCTCAATGAAGTCTAGTTATCACATATTCCTTGAGCTGTGGCATTAGGAGTTTCTATATCTGTTGTTAGATTGGCAGCTAAGTAAATCAGGTCCAGCAAGCTATGACACATTGATACAGGTAAGGTTAGGTCAGACAGACAAGTACACCTTACAACCATACCATACACCAAAAAAAGTTAAGCTATTGTATATGGGATCACAGAAAAAAGACCTTACAAATCCTACATCTAAAAAAAGTATGCCAAATGAACCCTCCCTGAAAACATAACACATACACCAAATATAGTTGAAATATTGCTTATAGTATCCGAGTCTCTAAGAAACAGATTTAGCATTGACCAATGAACTGTGAAAATGAGGTCAAGGTCAGATGAAACCTGTGAGAGATGTGTACTTTAAAATTGTGTCCTGCAACAAATCTAGCTGATCCATTGCTAATACATGAAGATATTCCATGAAAGTGACATTAAGGTTAGATGAAACCTGTAACCTTACAATCCTAATTTGATATTGGTTTGGCCTATAAGATGGAATTTTATTTGGTAATCAAAAATATTTATTAACCAAGAATCCACAAATAGATAAAAAAATCATATACCATGCCTACAAAATTTTTCACTGTCCCACATTGATCTGTATCAGTGGCATAGAGGTAGACTGAAAAGTTGGGAAAAGAGGCAAAGTTTTGAAGGTGTCAAAATGAGGTTTTGCATTTTCCATTACCTTCAGTGTTGGTCCATGAAAATATTTGGCATATTTGCAATCACAAGTGTTGCGTGCACTGTAATCTGTATCATACAGTTATATAAGACAAGTTGGTAGATCACTGGAAGCAGGATTCACACTAATATATGAATGCTACAGATAAAGTAATAACCAACCCATGAATGATTTTTATTATTGGCTTTATGCGGTATGGGCTTTGCTCATTGTTGAAGGCCGTACGGTGATCTATAGTTGTTAATTGTTGTGTCATTTGGTCTCTTGTGGACAGTTGTCTCATTGGCAATCATACCACATCTTCAAAGCTAAGGAAATAAATAAACTGTTGACACAGAGATAGGTCTCACCTGTTTGTTATTTTGATAAAATAATAAAAATATTGAAGTCAAAGTTTCAACACTGTTTTATAGGTAAACTGTGCAAGTTTCATGTCAACTTTTATTTCAGTCAAATAAAGGTTGTTTGTTGCTGTATTTCATGTTTTTAAGTTAATTAATTGCTTTGTACATAAATCGAGCCATTTAGATTTCTTGTTGGAATTGTTTGGCTTGCTATGCAGTATGGGTTTTGCTCAGTGTTGAAGGTTGTATTGTGTCCCAATGGAAATTATACCACAAATTCTCATTTTTACATAACTAAGGATGCAATATTGGGCAAAATAATTTGTTAATGGAAATGAGATAAGCCAATGCGAAAAACAACTGCATACCAAATAAATTGACTTAAAAAGGTATCATAACTTGATCCCTTTGAGGTGATCTTTAAACATGTAAACTATGCAAGTTTCTAAGTCAATAATCCATTACAGAGGGAGCAGGTCCAAATTATTTCCATGGAAATGATATGAGTCAATGCTAATAAAACTGCAATTAAATTATTGACTTTGTCAAAGCAAAACAAAAATATGATTGGAAATAATGTATAGTTTGCTTTTTTTGTTTTCAAACTGTGGATAATATTAAATGGTTTAATACCGCTGATATAGAGGATTTGGTAAAGTCTTAACTAAAGGTTACAAGGTATATCAAAGGAATTTACTTTAATGTAGTCTTCTACCTTTACTTCTAATGAATGAATCATTTCTGACTAGGGACTTTCTGATTTGAATTTTCATTGAGTTTGGTATTTTTGTTATTTTACTTTTTTCTATCTATGAAAATATTGTACTATTATATGTAAACTTGGGTTTATTAATGAAATGGCTAAAATAACGAAACTTATATCATAATAGCACTTCTTAATTTATTTACAAATTTATTGGTTGTAAAAGCCTTTCAACATCTGTGTAAAATCCTCACATAAAAAACAATGGTGTTACATAATAAAGAAAGAAAACAATTGATATGTGTATTACTCTAAGTAGATAATCACGAAGGACGGAAACAATCGGTGAGAATCTTAACAAAATCAATAATAAATATAAACATTGCTGACATTGTTAGATAAGTACAAAGCACAATGATCATGATTATAACAAAGCACAATCATGATTATAACAAAAAAATATATTAAAGAAGTCAATAAAAAGAAATGTCTCCTGCATAATGATTAGGACTTAAAATATACATTTTAAGGCTGGCAATGAAATTTAAATATTAATATCAAACCCCAAAGGATTTTGCAATTAGTACACTGACATCAAATACAAGATCTATAAAAATATACACATGTATAACAATTCAGAAACTGACAATCACAAAAGTGAAACCATACAAAAAGGATCCAAGTGTGACCCACATCACTCATGTATGTTCATCTTCAACATTTATAGAGATCATATGTGTTCAACCTTTTTCTTAAGCAAATGAGAAATGGATCCAATGCAACTGTGAAATCTTTGTCAAAACCCTTGTTTGGTATACTGTTGATTCGTGTATTTTAATAGACACCAATTTTCATGGGTTGAGGGAAAATGTGTTTTCCTGGATTTGTTAAGTATGCATAGAAGCCTATAAATAATTTTTACTTGGTTGCACATTAAAATTTATGGGTTCCCAATACAACAAAAATTGGTATCTCAAAAATAATAGTAATTCAACCGTATATATCAAACAATTCATTTCATTATGAAGTTGCAAGCTGATGTCACCAATACATACTCTAAACCAAAACTTTAACCAACCTTAAACCAAAACACTGATATGGGCAGGATGAATGGACAAAACTAACAAATGTATGGATTCACCAACTTGAAAATATAATGCCCCAATATTGTCGTTGGTAAGGCGTCACATCTTTTTGTAAAAATCTATGCCTATATATTTTAACACCAAAAATAGATCTTTAAATAAACCGAAATTCATCGTTAGAAAAAAATAAACAGTAGTGCAAAATGCCATTCTAGAGATTAATTTTTCTAGTTTAGGAAATGCTAATTTTATAATAAATGGATGAGCATTCAAATTTAAAATATTTACTTAAATTTCACTGGTTTAGGAAATGCTATCTGATGACTGGATGAAAATTTAAACAAGGAACAAAATCCTTTTAGAAATATTCATCAAGAAAAACAAAGTGCCTTAATTTTGCCATGATTAGGAACTAAACAATAATGTGAATATCAATTTAATTATCTTTAGCAGAACTTGTACAATCCACAAAAGTCAATCACTATAGGTCATTAATTACATACAATAGTATATCAACCTTTATTTCACAAAATTAAAACTGCACAAACATTCCAGTAGCACCAAGAAAGAGGCTATGAAATATACGTACTACATGTACAGAAATAAATCATGTAAGAAAAATACAATAATGCTACTGTCAAAGTACAAAAGATAAACTTCATGATACATTCCCTCCAAATCTTCTTGAAAGTTGAAGTATTGCATGTATTTACAGAAAATGTTTATATTGCACAAGTGGTTGATATGTGTTTTTTTTTTATTATTCTTTTGAACAAGACTGGTAAATTTGTGCTATACACTTTTAAATCAATAAAATTCTTAGAATCAATCCCATGCATGATAGTAATTGGTAATTATACACTTTCCTTTTCTAGCTATTTCTTATAAGGAATAATTGCATTGCATTTTTTATAATGCATTTTTAAACTTGAGAACAGAGAACTAAAACTATGATTAATGTGTCCAAGTATAAAATACAATAGTTATTCCTATTGAAATGCAATTACTAAACCAAGTCTCAAACAAATTTTGTCATTAACACTACTTTTGACATTTTACAGAGCAATCCAACAGAAAAATTATGGATATGATGTCGAATCAAAAAAGCTGTTACAAATTAATTGTATGGGAAAATATTTTGATGCATTTATTAAGTTTAAATAATATTATAGATGAATCATAGATGTTTTTTGTCATGAGATTTTTACAATTGATTTCTTTGTTACAGTATGTACCAGCATATGCACAATCTGAGCGGTTTACAGTTCATGATCAATAGGTATAGACATATTCTTACTAACTCAACATCCTTTAAACTAAAAAAAATATTGGTGTATTTTAGGAGCATCTATAACAACCATAATGTTAGACACATGATAAAATAATAACAAACATAATTTACACAAAAGTTTGATTAATAGCACTTTAAACAAATAAACATACTACTGGTAACAAAAAGTATAAATATAATACAATCACATATGATTTATGGCAATTCAGAAAAGAAAAATGTACAATATGATTTACCTAAAAAGTAGCTGAATATATTATAGAGTTTCCCAAATGAATAGAAGAATATATGAATGAAGTAAAATTGAGTTAACATTGTAAAGAACAAAATGGAATGTAAATTATCATACTGTAGGAAGAGTTGTTCAAGCATTTCCCAATTACTTGAAATACCATTCATAAAACATTCTCTTTTATATTTATGTCCAAAATAAAATTGATATAAAAATAGTTATTCAAAGTGTATTTGTCAATTGCATTTTACATATTTAATTGTGGAATTTTAGTAAAAACATTTCATTATCGTGTGTATCTCACAATTACATAGTTTTAGCAACAGCTCCATTGTCAGACTTTTCTATTAGTTATCTAGATAGAAGGACCTACTTTTTGAACAATCTTATACCGAGGTTGAAAATGAAAAACAGAAGATACAAGCTGCACAAAAAGAACCATCTTCATTTCAATTATGCAAATATACATAAAAGTTTATAAACATTCAATTCAAAATGTTGTTATCTTTTTATATGAACATAGTAACTTAATTATCTTTTGATTGGAAAAAAATCAGTAAAATGTCTACTAAATTATGAGAACAAGAACTAATTCATTACCAAAATCTTTATTTCTTGTATACAAGTTTTGCATAGCATTTCAAACAATTGCCTTTCATGATTTGAGTATTTAATTATTGGAATTGAAGTGATGAACAATATAAATATAACTATTGTCTTATTTCAACATGCATGCACTTTTATCTTACTGACCTATACTGATATTGAGGAGGGAATATCGGAACCTGAGTTTAATTTTACAAGTAACAATCTACTTGAAACAGGTTTGCTTTAGGGTTTTTTTTGCCATTTAAATTATCCAAATACACAATTTGAATTAAAGGAAATTAGCAAAAGTAAGTTTTCACATATGGGTTTAAAATTTTCAAGATTTTGTGTGATTTCCCCATGCCATATTGTCCAATTTTAATAGCCTATTGTCTCAAAATACAACCCCTTTTCCACAGAACACAACTTAACTTATACAGTGAAAGATTGTTATTCTAATGACACTAGATTTCAATGTGAGGGATTTCCTATGGTTTAATCTAGGTTTCGATTCATTCAAATAATTGTATTTCACATTAGTATATAAACTTAAAAGTACATTTACCCATTGGACAGTTACAGCAAGGAATAGAACTTCACAAACAGAATATTACATATAATTATACCACAACATTAATTACCATTAAAAATGGTTCAGGAAACAAGCATCAATTATTTCCTAATAGTTCTGATTTAAGTCTATTAGCTATGGCTTTTCTCATTGCTAATTTTTTCTCCTCTTCTGGATCAACTTTCTTCTGTTGATCCCCTTTTAACGCTGATCTAGCATTTCGTGCTGATACAGGTCTTTGTGGTTGTGTTTGTTCTGCAGCTAAAAGCTGTTTTTCTCTTTCCTTCTTTTTCATTGCAACCAATTTGTCTCTTTGTTGTTTTAAATATTCTTGTCTTTGCTTTAATTCATCAGGACTTAATTTAGATAAAGCAGCCTAAAAGGTTAAAATAAACAGTCATTTAGTTTAATTCTTAAAATATAAGCACCAATTGTGGATAAAACTAATCACATAGATATTTCCTTTAAAGTACTTTATGTTTAACTATTATATAACTACATATACAGTAAAACCTGTATAAACCAGCCAGCTACGGGACTAAGAAAATAGGTCGGTTTGGACAGTGGGTCGGTTTATTCAGGTTTTCTGATTTACCGGAAGTGTAGGAATGTAAGTCAGATTTTTATAATGCAATGTTCTAATCCAATTAAAAACTATATAAACATGTAATAACAAAAATGCTGAAAATAAATGTATTTAATAAAGTTTAAATCATGATTTGTGTACAATCATTTTAACATAAACAGGTCAAGTGTTCCCTGCTTTTTGACCATTTTTCTACGAACGATAGTGTCTTCTATCATAGTTTTCATTGGCATAAGAAATTTTAATATTCTGTCATCTTTAAAAGGAGTAGGTCCGGTAAGGACCGATTTTGGCCTCAAATTTCAGGTTCATCTTACCAAAGATTTTGACAACTTTTTAAACACTTAAGTGTCTATTTCATTTGAATCAATTAGTTTATGTGAAAGATTTTATTATATAACTGATTTAGTCATTAAAAACGACCCGATTCAAGCTCAAATATGAAAAATCTACCATATATGCCGAAAAATGTCACTTTTCAGATGGTTTTTGTCAAAAATGAAAGTGGCTGCATCCGTGTTCATCCTTAACCTTTATATATGTTATGTATTATCATAAAATACAACTTACATTTCAATATTAAGGATGAACACGAATGCGGCCACTTTTGTTTCACACGAAAACCGTTTAAAATTTAACTAAAATGCTAGAATTGTGAAGATTTCAGTAATTTAGCATGACTAAATGGTGCTAGTACCCGATTTATGTGCATTGTATTGTCAAAAACAGCCCATATTTATGTAGCAGAAGCATTCTACTGTCCAATAAATAACTAAAAGTTTACATTTTAACAATTTTGTAAAACTGCTATATTTTGGGGCAAAAAAGGGGTCTAACTGGACCTACTCCTTTGAAAAGTTAATCATATATCTAATGTTTTTTAACACGTCCTCGTATGAGAAATCAGCACCAGGAGCATCCATTTCAGGCTCGTCAACTTTCCTTTCACTATCACTCGTTTCATTGGCATCATACTCGCATTCTTTAAATTGTTCAACCAAAGTTTTTTCCCAGTCTCCGTCAAATGTTTCCTCCGTAGGAATAGCTTCCTCAATAGCGAGCATTTCATCATTGCCGGAAAATTGTCGTACCATCTCCATTAATTCTGAAAGTGGAATGTCATTGTCAGGGTCAACATTTTCATCGGGGTTCACAACGGGGAATCCAGCATTACGGAAACATGATACGATTGTTGATTCTTTTGTATCACTCCAAGATTTATCAATCCAATGAACAGCATCGAGAACATTAATTTCTTTTGTCAGAGAAGTGTTGTCAGTGCAATTGTCGATCTTTGTTCTGACATGTTTTATTATATGCTTCCTGTATCTGGCTTTGAATGCACGAATAAGATCTAACGGCTGAAGTTTAGACATAGTGTTCGGTGGGAAAAATTTATTCGTCACGTTACTTAGTGTAACTGAATCAGAATGCGATGTTGCATTGTCAAGAAACAAATTCAATAATATTTTTCTCTTTTTAGATTTCATTTTCTTATTAATCTGCTGTATCCATTCGGTAAAGATATAAGTTGCCATCCACACTTTTTTGCTAGATTGCCAAATGAAAGGCAAATTGTTAACGTTTATGTTTTTAAAACATCTTGCTTTCTTTGCCTTGCCAATCACTAATGGTGGTAACTTTTTTCCTGTGCTACTGCATGCTAGCATCACTGTTATTCTTTCCTTAGCTAATTTTCCACCTTGCATGCTTCCCCTTTTTGGCCAAGTGTTTTGTCCAGTAATGCTTTAAAGAATAAACCCGTTTCATCTGCATTAAACACATTTTCAGGTGTGTAATCCCCGACAATATTTTCCAGTTTGGATTTGAAATCGTCCACTACACTTTGATCGACATCAGCACTTTCACTGCAAACTTTAAAAAAGCCAATCGAAAATTTTGAACGCCAGCTTTCTAACCACCCATTTGATGCCTTAAAATCAGTTAAATCCACGGTTTCTGCCAATTCTTAGGCCACGGTTTTTTAATTTGTTGGTTTACGGATTTTCTCCATGAAAAAGTCGGGTCGGTCGGTCGGGGAAAAAAAGAAAAAAATATCTTTCAAGACATAAAACAGATACGCAAAATAAATATATATTTCACCTTTCTAATAATATGTTTGTTATGCTTTTTTGTCATATTTCTTAAATTTTAGTTCGATGAAATACTATTGCTCAGCTGTAATAAACATTGCATAACATTGTCTAATAATTTCCCGTAAAAAAAGGGGGATGCACGGATACTTGAAAGACGAAATTAAATTCAAGTAGCTCTTAATCAATTCCAGAAAACTTGGTGAATAATGATCTTCAAGCACGAAAACTAATAAAGAAAAAAACTAATGTAAAAACTTCGTACGAAAATAAGTTTCAACACACGTGTCAAAAACGTTATAGACTCGTCCACGGGAAAAACGAGAATATCGGGTAAATCTGTTGTCTTGCATTCCCGTTTTTTATCCAAATGGACGATATTTTTTTATTATCTATGAAACAAGATAATTTCGAATGATATGTTAATAATATATTCAATACTTTAACTTGATGTCTTAAACTTCCACCTGTCCACATTTGGACAAGTCTATTTCTATGAAAAGATGCATCTTACGGACTGGTGACAAATAAGGAAAACGGAACTTATTGCGTAATTCTTTTGAATCACAGGTTTCCTTCTGCAAAATAATTTGCGCAAACGACATTTCAAGGTCATTAATAATTGATTTGTCTATTTTTAGAAACGTAACCTGGAAGTTTTCTTTTTTTCACAACAGAAATTGTTATCAATTCTGTTAGTGATTAATGCATTTCATTTCATAAAAAAAGGATATTTTAATTATTTTTCAGGAATAATGCATTTGTTAGGGTCGGCAGGAATAAAAAAGCATGAAAAGTCAATTTTATTTTTATTCTGGAAATCGGCAAAATCAGGTCGGCGGATCCGTAAACCAACAAATTAAAAAATCCTGGCCTTATGCCTTTTCCGGAATAATTGGCCCACTCAACAGAATGTTTTTTGCTCTAGCTTGCTTGAACCACTGAAACACTAAGTCATTTAGCTCTCCGTATTTACTTCCAGTATCATGTCATTTTCTTGCAGATGTTGTGTTGTCCTCGTAAATCGTTTTATATTCACCACTTCTCTTTAAAATGTCTGAAACATTGTCTTGCCAATCCCAAACTGTAATGCAGGATCTTTTTGTGTTGGCTTAGGTGTTTTTTTCATATTCCGTTATAAGATCGTACTTTAGTTTCAATGTAAGTTCTTTGCAAGACTTTTCGGCAACGGTGTATTAAGATTGTTATCAAAATCTTTTTTTCTCTTTTTAGGCGTACATAAAGTCTCCATTCTTGTTTGAACTAAATTATTTTAATGACCACTTAAGATTGTTTATAAAAACAGTTCACTATAAGAAGTTCACTGTTTAACGCCTCGCTAGTTTAATACCCGTAAGGACCCTCTTGTGTAAACAATTTTGTGTTGATAGACATCGATCAATACTTTATCATGATGTACAGTTAAATAAATTAAACAGACCAGTTTTGACAGGTATTTAATAATGCAATTAAGTGTAATGGGACTTCCTAATGAGATCGGAATTCGGAATACACAGGGTCCGGTTTATAGAGGGTATTTTTGCAAAGGTTATGAATAGGGAATTTAGGGACTTTAATTTTTGACCAGAATAGACAGGAATCCAGTTTATTCAGGGTCCGGTTTACCCAGGTTTGACTGTATATGGAGATGGATATCCCTTTTTAAGCACTCTAGTTTAACTACCATATAACTGCATGAATATAGAATTAGATATCCCTTTTTTTTTAGTAATTTTTAATACCTACCATAAAGATTTTATAGGAACTGATAAATCTAAATAAAGTCACCCATTTGAAAATTAATAAATATTCAAACTAGAGGCTCTAAAGAGCCTGTGTCGCTCACCTTGGTCTATGTGAAAATTAAAGAAAGCAGATGGATTCATGACAAAATTGTGTTTTGGTGATGGTGATGTGTTTGTACATCTTACTTTACTGAACATTCTTGCTGCTTACAATTATCTCTATCTATAATGAACTTGGCCCATTAGTTTCAGTGAAAAATGTTAGTAAAAATTTACAAATTTCATGAAAATTGTTAAAAATTGACTATAAAGAACAATAACTCCTAAGGGGGTCAATTGACCATTTCGGTCATGTTGACTTATTTGTAAATCTTACTTTGCTGAACATTATTGTTGTTTACAGTTTATCTCTATCAATAATAATATTCAAGATAATGACCAAAAACAGCAAAATTTCCTTAAAACTAAAAATTCAGGGTCATCAACCCAACAACGGGTTGTCCGATTCATCTAAAAATTTCAGAGCAGATTAATGTTGACCTGATAAACAATTTAACCCCATGTCAGATTTGCTCTAAATGCTTTGGGTTTTGAGTTATAAGCCAAAAACTGCATTTTACCCCATGTTCTATTTTTAGCCATGGCGGCCGTCTTGGTTGGATGGCCGGGTCACCGGACACATTTTTCAAACTACTAACCCAAAAGGTGATTGTGGCCAAGTTTGGATTAATTTGGCAAAGTAGTTTCAGAGAAGAAGATTTCTGTAAAAGATTACTAAGATTTACAAAAAATGGTTAAAAATTGACTATAAAGGGCAATAACTCCTAAAGGGGTCAACTGACCATTTCAGACATGTTTGACTTATTTGTAAATCTTACTTTGTTGAACATTATTGCTGTTTATAGTTTATCTCTATCTATAATAATATTCAAGATAATAACCAAAAAGAGCAAAATTTCCTTAAAATTACTAATTCAGGGCCAGCAACCCAACAACGGGTTGTCCGATTCATCTGAAAATTTCGTGGCAGATAGATCTTGAACTGATAAATAACTTTACCCCATGTCAGATTTGCTCTAAATTCTTTGGGTTTTGAGTTATAAGCCAAAACTGATTTTACCCCATGTTCTATTTTTAGCCATGGCGGCCATCTTGGTTTGATGGCAGGGTCACCGAAAACATTTTTCAGACTACCAACCCAAAAGATGATTGTGGCCAAGTTTGGATTAATTTGGCCCAGTAGTTTCAGAGGAGAAATTTTTTGTAAACTATAACTAAGATTTACAAAAAATGGTTAAAAATTGACTATAAAGGGCAATAACTCCTAAAGGGGTCAACTGACCATTTCAGTCATGTTGACTTATTTGTAAATCTTACTTTGCTGAACATTATTGCTGTTTATTGTTTTCTCTATCTATAATAATATTCAAGATAATAACCAAAAACAGCAAAATTCCTTAAAATTACTAATTCAGGGCAGCAACCTAACAACAGGTTATCCGATTCATCTGAAAATTTCAGGGCAGATAGATCTTCACCTGTTTAACAATTGTAACCCATGTCAGATTTGCTCTAAATGCTTTGGTTTTTGGGTTATAAGCCAAAAACTGCATTTTACCCCTATGTTTCTTTTTTTAGCCATGGCGGCCATCTTGGATGGTTGGCCGGGTCACCGGACACATTTTTTAAACTACATACCCTAATGATGATTGTGGCTAAGTTTGGTTTAATTTGGCCCAGTTGTTTCAGAGGAGAAGATTTTTGTAAAAGTTAACGATGACGACGGACGACGACGGACGCCAAGTGATGAGAAAAGCTCACTTGGCCTTTTAGGCCAGGTGAGCTAATAAAAAGGAAAGGAACACTACATGCAAATTAGTGAAACATTATTTGCAAACTCTACTTTCACAACTATGTATCAAATAGAAATCTCAAATCTTAAAAACAGCAGTGAGAATGACAATCAATATCCACTTACTCCTTTTAAAATGAACACTATACCACAAAATGGATAATAAGTTCTAAATGCATGGTGACCAAAACTTACATGAGCTGCATTTAAGTTAGCAGCATTGGAACTAGATGGTATATCTGTTTTAGCTTGTGCTAACCAGTTAGCAGCAGCTTCTGAACTAGACACATTATCTCTACTAGGTGTTACAATCACTGATGGCTAAAATAACAGGAAAATATCAAATTAAAAACATGTCAAGTCATGAGATCTGCCTTAAAATAACTATTCATAAAATCACACATGTCAAGTTGTAAGATACTGCATTAAAATGGAAAGAATTATGGAATTAAAAACACATCCAGATTCAATTCACCATGGGGAGAACCTGAATTTGCATCAATTCGTACTTTAACAGGCATTCACAAATCCTAGCTGTTTCATCAGTTGATGAAATATTTGATTATTTTTTATAAAGGAAATTTTATTGATTCCCACAAACTTTTTCCAAATATGTAAATTTCACGTAAACCTTAAAAAAAATCCTGATGAAAAAAAGTTTGATCTTGGTACATGGAAAATTGACGAAAATCAGGAATTTCATTTCAGTCATTTGTAATTTAAATCAAGACATCAAATGTATCTTTTTTTAATGACATCAAGATGAAATTTGTGTCCAAGTTTGGTTTATTTCAGCAGTTTCAGAGAAGAAAATGGTTTGAAAAAGTTAGATGACATATGAGCTATGATGTTACAAACACCAAATAATGGCATTATCTCATATTTGCCCATTTGCGCTAAAACATATTTCTTACCGCTGCTTTCAAGTCTGTTTGCTTTACTGGTTTTGCTGGTGGTGGCTTGCTGGTCACAGGTTGTGCCACCGGTTGTGGTTGGGTTGGCTGTGTAGCCTGTGGTTTTGGTTGAGATATACTTAAGGCAATCAATTTATCTTGGACAGGTTTGGTTGGTGTTGATCCCTGAGATAAGTCTTGAATTGCCTGGAAAAACAAGATATTAAGTTGATTTCACATTCAAAGACTCTAATATTCTAATGATGATGAATGGAAAATGATCATTAAATATCTAAAACATCACTATCTGAATAAAGATTTTATCAAATGGCTGGGTCCTATACACCAAAGTTCAATTCGATTATTTTGTTCAAACATTTTATGTGTGCTGGATATGAGGACGCTCAATGTCATATGAAGCCTCTCAATATATTTCACTCCTGAAGATGAATATATTATGTAATATATTTTCTCCTTTCTAATCTAATGCACTATCATTAGTAAGTGGTCCAAGATTTTTTTTTAAATATCACCTTGAGAATACTTTGTTCATATACAGGATAGAAAGTAATGTACATGACAGAATACTGGGCTGTGCCAAGTTGGTTTTGATTTTTCCTGATAATGAACTTAATAGTAATAAATGAAATACT
Organism: Mytilus edulis; assembly: GCA_019925275.1. Lineage (NCBI taxonomy): Eukaryota > Metazoa > Mollusca > Bivalvia > Mytilida > Mytilidae > Mytilus > Mytilus edulis. Next base: position 40,004,008 of record CM034350.1, read on the forward strand.
TTACCTGTTCATATTTTTTGTGTTCTTTTACTTTTTCATTTTGTAATCTGTTCTGTTCTAATACCATAACATTTGCTAATTCCTCTTTTTCCATAGTTTTTCTCTTCTTTTCTTCAATTTCATATTCTTTTTTTGACTGTCTATATGAAAAATGATGCAGGTCATAAGTTATTTTTACAAAGAACAATCCATTCATATGAGTAAATATTTAACTTCTTTCAACTGAATGCTTTTGAAAGGCAATTCAATTTTTCCTGCAGTTTTTTATTCAAATCTTCCCATACACTTCACCAAAAAATTCTATGTCATCATTTCAAAATTAAAATTCTAGTTATCAAATTTCCTGCATCTCTTAAAATACAAACAAGGTCCAATCATTATGTTGATGCAGTATCATTATCTATAAAATAATGTTGTTATTTATAATGTTATACATAATAAGTAAATAATCATTCTACAACCTAATATAGTTGAATTTAATTACCCAGTATGCAAAGCTAAGAAGGTGTTAATTTTTAATTCATCATATTGGCCTATGACCCAAAATAAGAGGAGTGAGTGAAGGGTTGTAATGCACTTCAATATCTATATCCAAGACCTAAGTTCACCATTTCTTAATTTTTACCCTGAACTCTGTTTTTTTATAGGTTTAGAAACATAGTTGAGACTTACGACAAGAAATCCTGATTGGCCTGATTGACACACAAAAGATTTGGAAAAGTACCCCTGAATATTACTTACTCCATAACTTTAGCCAGGAGTTCTTCCTCTGCCTCTTCTGCAGTTTTTGCTTTTTTTGGAGGAGCGGTTGTAAAACTATCTGGTATACTGCCTGTAGTCTTAGCCATCATTCTTAATACCTGCTCTTGGAGCTCAATATTTTTTAAAGTCATTATTCTAACAAACATACTAAAATCATCCATTGCTAAAACCATTTCAAATATCACCTGAAAACAATAAAATAAAAATATTCTGTTGTTATATTTAATTATTTCTTACTTGATACAGAAGCTCTTAAAAAAAAAAAAATCATGGATATACATCATGTACATGATGTCAAAACGAATGAAGATTTTTATCAACTTTTAGTGTTTTTGCAAAAACAATAGTACTTTTTACTTTTCTACATTGGCTAGAGGTATAGGGGGAGGGTTGAGATCTCACAAACATGTTTAACCCCGCCGCATTTTTGCGCCTGTCCCAAGTCAGGAGCCTCTGGCCTTTGTTAGTCTTGTATTATTTTAATTTTAGTTTCTTGTGTACAATTTGGAAATTAGTATGGCGTTCATTATCACTGAACTAGTATATATTTGTTTAGGGGCCAGTTGAAGGACGCCTCCGGGTGCGGGAATTTCTCGCTACATTGAAGACCTGTTGGTGACCTTCTGCTGTTGTTTTTTTCTATGGTCGGGTTGTTGTCTCTTTGGCACATTCCCCATTTCCATTCTCAATTTAAGATACAGAGAAATTGCAAATATCAAATATGAATAGCAGAAGAATACTTAGCAATATATGATCTAAATGTCAATAACTACTTTTCAGGAGTTTTACTTATGATTTGGACAATATTGACTTATGTCATTGTCTTATTCCACTTATTGAACAGTTGACAGACCCAAAGTGATGAGAATAGTGCAAACCTACCTGTCAAAACTTTAAGTAAGCTTATAATGAAACAAAAAATCTAACCCATAAAGAAAACATTATGTACCTGAAATATTTCTTTAAGATCATCTTTGGCATTCATTTCTTTAAATGCATTGATGATATCTTCATGAGACAGTTTTGAATCCTTCCTAAAGCCGTCTAACAATGTGTTTATCTGAAAATCAAACAGATATTTTCTTTAAATAATAATTTCTCTCAAACAATTACCAATAGCATAATCAATTCATCTTGTATATTCTTTATCTATAAATAAATAAATTATCTGGCACATATTTTATAAAACACAAAATACAATGAGAGACTTTCATGACTTTAATGCATTTTTTTGTGCAAACAAAAATCTTTCATTCAGATGAATATCCTGTTCTTTTTTATTCAATTCCTTTTATATGTTTATTTATATATTATTTTTTGTTGGGGTTTTTTGGGGGGAAGGGCGCCTTGCCTTCTATTGAGGTTTCTTAGCCCTTTGTCTTATGCATTAAATTAAGTATAGATGTACAAATGTATTATTGTTTATTGAAGATCATTGAAAACTCCAAAACATCTTTCATGTAAAAAGAAAATAAATATAAATTCACTATCTACCTAAAAGAACAGTCATTTTTTGCTGGCTACACTATCTAAAACCCCACACTGATTTGAAGAAACAAAAGTTTTTATTTTTCAAATTTGTTCATTTGAATAAATTGCCCTTGAACAATACAAGAATTGATTATCTTTCCTCGTCTTTCCACCACTATCCTTTCAGTCACTGTAAATATCATTTTCATAATTCTCTTCATTTACAGTGAAAATGTTTAAACCAAATACATGAAATAATGATCTTTAGAACTGCCAGAGTTGTATAGACAGGTTTCATTGTAGTGATATAAATCTTACCAAATCATGATATGATGTATGCTGTTCTCTGTACTCCTTACAGTCTTCTATACTGGGGTCAAAAACTGAAATCATATCTGCTTGTTAAGTACCAACCATTATAATTAGGTTTGACAATTTATTATTGTAACATTTTTTCGTAACATGTAATGTGCCATGGATTTTGCTCATTGTTGAAGGCTGTACAATGACAAATAGTTGTTAAATTTTATGCCATTTGGTCTCTGGTTGAGAGTTGTTTCATTGGAAATTATACCACATTTTAATTTTTTTTATACCTTACAATGTTTACTTTATATGTAGTTTTTCAAATTACAATGAGAATAAACATTGGATTTTAATACACAAAATCAGATAAATAATTTTCAATGTATCTGCACTATCAATATCTTATGGCTAACAGATTTTGTGTAGGCATAGCTATAATAATTCATGACTTAATATATTAAGAATGATTTTGTGTACAGAGTCAATACCAAAGCTTATATAATTATTTGTCTCTAAAATCCATACTTGTACAACAGACATGACAGAATTACCTGATTAGATTCATTAATGATTGTGTCTGGATAATTAATTCAATTCTATTAATATAATAGCTATTGTATAATTTTGCTACTTTTATTATGTAATAAACTTGATATTTGCATTTTATGTCAGGGGGAAACATAAAAGCCTGACATTTTATATCTGTTGGAGCTATTTTCAATTTATTTATTGTGTTTGACGTATTAACTGAAAATAGTTTTCAGTAAATATTCCTGGAACAAATGCAAAATCTGATATTAGAATTTTGAAGTGTTATTTATACCTGTATATTTTTTAAATTAGGAAGTCAAGTTTTATAGAGAGTCCAGTTGTTCATAAATATACATTCCAATTTAGCTTTAAACTAAACAATTTGGCAGATTTAGATTTTTGAAAAGAGAGCTTTGCCCCTTGGATCCAAAATTTGAATCAAACATTTGATTTGGTTAAATCAGTAAAGAAAGATCAAACACTTGCTTTACTTCGGAAAAAACCTGTTCAACAAATTTTCAAATTCATTATTTGCTTATTGAGTTCATTTGTTCATCAATAAATTTTTGAAAACATTAAAATCACATGTTTCAAGTACAGAATGTACCTCCATATCACTTTAGAACTGAAGTTTTAAATAAATAAAGTACAGTTTTAACAGTGATTTTGATTTAAAAATGATACAAATGTATAAATTCACTGTTCAAATATTGACTTCAAATTACAACTTTGAAAGTACAGTATCAGGGGGGATTTAGGCAGGGGTGTGCACCCCCCCCCCCCCCCTTAAAATTTGCAAAGCATGGGTTGACTTCAACATATTTAAGTATCAGAAGAGACCATTTAATCTTTTTTAACATTCAAAGTATATAAAACAGTCAGTTTAACAGAATCAACGTGATTACTAATCAACTGACCTATGCTTTATTAAAGTTCTATAAATAATTTCAAAGGAAGGTGTCAAATGCAGAGCTGCGTTTGATGACAAATATAATAGGTTTTTAGAAGTTAAAAGTAAAAACAAATGTTACATTGTATTTGCGGAATTTATAATCAATTTGTTTGATAATCAAAGTTTCAAATCATCCCTTACTCACTTTCACAATTTCATCATCATGATCATGACACAGTCAAGAAACAGTCGGCAGGTGAGATTCTTTTATAATATCCGTAATGAAAGATAGAAATACTGTTTCAAGCGAAAGGTTAGTTTATTAATTTGTATCTCTGTGTCTTTATTTATTTCTCACTTGCAACCTAAATATTTAGCCGAATTCTGTACCGTATTACTGTATGCTTGGGATCCCAAGAAAATAAATATAACTGCGCAAATGCATCTCATTCTGATTTTAGTTGTTTTTGGCGAACACAGTTAAGTCTGGCACAACCTCCCAAAATCAAAAACCAGATAGTACGAAAGGACAATTAAAAATCGCTGGTAAAAGTAGAACTTTTCGTTCGAAAAATATATTGGTCAGGTGAGCAATTGTGATCTGTCTCGTCTCACTTAGCATCCTTCTGTCCGCCCGTTTATCTGTAGATTGTTGTCAGGTGTGGATTAAGGCGGTTTCAGCTTGATACTTTAATTCCTCACTAATTTTAACACACAATAGTTCGAGATATCTACATTTCACCCCTTTAGAAGAATATTTCAATAATTTTACCTAAAAAAAACCTCCAAAATTTGTTCGCCCCCCCTAACTGGAAATCTTGGATCCGCCCCTGAGATATATAATAAACAAAGATATGTCCTGCTTGTTCGATGTTGTTAGTAATTTTAACAGTATAATGCAAATGTTGAAAAAAAAGTGACAATATTTAAAACATGCATATTGTTGTGTGTTTGTTTTTTCTACATTGGCTTGAGGTATGGGGGAGGATTGAGATCTCAAAAAACACATTTAACCCAACTGCAGTTTTGCACCTGTCCCAAGTCAGGAGCTTCTGGCCTTTGTTAGTCTTGTATGACTTTTAATTTTAGTTTCTTTTATAAATTTCGAAGTTTAGTATGATGTCCATTATCATGACAGCATTGGATCAATATAAATAGGACCTGAATTTGTTCATTTTTCATTTATGTCTCTATTTATGTGAGTTTTACCTACCTACCTGGCTTCAGAATCAACGAAACGGCTCATCTATTTTGGAAGGGCTAATACCTATTTTTTACATGGGACGAGCATCCCTGCTTCAGCTTGTCTGGCAAAACAGCTTTGGGCGACTAGCTACAAGGGGCATTGCCATACACCTTATCACTATTTGTCCCACATTACTGGATATCACACAGGTTACCGTAAAATTTTGACGCCACAAATGGAAAAGTGATTGTTGCATGAGGTCAAAAGTTCAAGCGACCAGGTCAGGCAGGAATAGAGATAAGGTGTAATGGTTAAACACTAAAACAGGAAATTTCATTTAATCTTTGTGTCTCTTTGTTGGTTTTTCGTTCATTTATAACACAAGACAAGTTCACAAAATGAACAGAGGAACGTAATTACTGGATTAAACTTAGTTTTTATTCCTACAACTATAGGGACTGTCTGAAAAAATACATACTTATACAATTTGCTTCCATGAAGGTTAAAACTGGAACCTGAAATAATGGATTGCCAAGAAATGTAAGAAGTTCATCGTAGACCCAGTCTGACCTAGCCATTTTGGAAAAAGAGTGCTTGTCAACAAGGAAGTCTCGCGTAGTTACCCGAGAATCTAAGCGGTGTTGTGAACACTTCTTACAGATTATTTTGTTCTGGAAAAATACGTTATAAAGAAATTTGTAAGAATAATCATCATGTTTATTATTTAAATGTTTATACAAAAAAAACATAATTTTTATATAGAATATGCATAAATCAATATTTCTACTCAAGAATATTACTGTTAGTTTACTAACGTGGAACAATTATTTTGACATTATTTTGTCTGACACCGCTCTGCATCCGCAACATATTCATTCGGGTTACTCGGCTTTTACCCTTTCATAAAGATGCCGAGATAAAATGTATGCAGGACAATATATTATTAAAATCTTACCAACATGACGACCAGAGCAGCTACTTGTAAGTTTATTTAAGTTAAAGTGTGTCATAGCCGTAGGAAATTAATGATGCAAATAATATTTTATAAAAATAATTGCATTTTTCAGGGTTCAATCAAAATCGACCGAACTTATTTTCAAAATTTTGGTAAACAAACATCCAGGGGCTACATGTACAATTACAGATGTTAAATGCAAAATACATCCCAAACTGCAATCAAGTTATACTTTTATTTCAAAAAAGAACATTAAAGTAATGCAGAGAAAGTCTGAATCCGGGTCCGTATGCGCCCATTCAGGTTCGCATCCACTCATGTTCGCCCCCTTTCACTTTCACACCCTACATGTTCGCACCCAAAGTCCGTTCGCACCCTACATGTTCGTGTAAAGCAAAATTATATCCGGGTGAAATTTTATCCGGAGGAAAAAATGTCACAGTAGTTGTTGTTATTTTTTTATCAGGAGGAAACTATTTCCCTGGGATATTTTATCCTTTGCCGTGAAATTCTATCTGGGTAGTTAACTTATTGAATAGTTATTAGAAAAAAATTATCCTTTAAAAATACAATGAAATAATAATAGTGTATTTGAAATAAAGTGAAATTATTAAAAAAAAAAAAAATATTATAATGGGATTAGGAAATAATTTCACAAATTATCCTTGAAAAAATTTCCTGAAATATTCAAGTCAATATCATCCTTTTAAAAAGAAAATTATCATGAAACATAGGGAAGAAAATCAGAAGTAATTTCAAAGATCGTAATTGTGAAAATAATATCATGATTAAATAAGGTTGGTGAAATTCATGTAAAAGTGAGTTGTTTTCAGATCTCAGTACAAATATAAATATAAAAGTAAGGTAGAAATATAGTTGCATATTGCTACTGTTAACAGTAATAGAAGAATTTGATTATGATGATATTTTTAACTATATAAATAGTTTTGTCTGGGGACAGAGATGTAGTTGTTGATTATATGGAAATCAGATAAATCATAGCATAACTGCTATTGGAACAATAGCATGTTTAACAGCTGGATAGTTTTTACCTGTGAAATGTTATCTGTCTTATTAAATCAAGTTGTAAGTCATCTTTTTATATAAATAAATATATAAAAAATAAGATTCAAAGAAAAATTTCGCTATAAAATAGATTCAGAAATATATTATATTAATGTCTTTGAAATATAAATTGCTCATAATTACCTCCCTTTGATAAATTATGCAAATTTAGTCTACCTTTGTGAAACATTTTATAATTATAGTCAGGTATATATTGATTGTGAGTAACTTACATAGTAGTTAATGGGACTCTATTTCACACGGTTCTGTGAAATATAGTACGGCAAATATATACCGGTACATACTATCCGTATAACACAGATAGATTTTCACTCCTCTGGAAAAAATCAACCTGTGAAATACCATGCCTGGAAAAAAATTACCGGGACAAATTATCCTTAGGATAAAATATCACACAGGAAGAAATAAACCGTTACATTCGCGCCCAATTTTTATTGGTTTTGTGTTTAATAACTATATCTTAGTAATCAAGTTTTGGCAAGTGTATTCTTGTATTTGTAGTCATTGTCTCAAAATAAAGTGAGACAGCATTTCTTTTGTGTTGAATAAATCTTAATCATTGTTTTGGATAGCTATATATAGTGTATTGTTAAAAATAATAATAATTCTTTCTTAATAAAGTGGGATTCTGTCAACGTTTTAATTTGTGTTGAATATATATATAAGTCTTAATCATGTTTTGGTTAGTGTATTGCTATAAACTTGTTTCACTGACTTGTTTCAAAATAAAGTGAGATTCTGACTACATTTTTTTTTGTGTTGAATAAATTTTATCATGTTTTGGTTATAATAGTGTATTGCTATATTTTATTGTTTCAGATCAAAGGAACCAACAAAAACAATTATCTTTTGTGTTTTTCATTTTAAATCTTGAATGTTTTATTCACACCAAAACAATTTAAAACAGCAATCATGATTTTCCAATTATTCAACTGGAATTTGAATTAAAATTGGGCGCGAACGTGTAGAGTGCGAACGGAACTTGGGTGCGAACATGCGAGGTGCGAACGTGTAGGGTGCGAAAGTGTATTGGTCGCGAACGAACCTGAAAGTCTGTTTTCAGGTTCAGATCTATGGTCATGAATTAATTAGTTGAGATTACTCTGACTTCCAACAGCTGTTTTTCCAGACAAAGTGGGACCGTCCCATGGCCTCAGCTTGCCTGGCAAAACAGACGATGGACATAAAAGAATCTTGGACTAAAATTAATTCCAGCTATATCAGGGCTGCCAAAAATGCGCGAGAATCACACATGTTCATGCTTTTTTGCAGCATTATCCTTTGATATTTTGTTTTTTTCTCTTTGATCTTTTCAATTTTGGCCAAATCTCATGCATTTGCTTTATGAAAAGTTGGCAGAACATGTGTCAATGAAAACAATGGCAATCATATATCCCTCAGAGCATTACTGCTCTTTGATTAATAACATGCATTGTACAATGTATCATAAGCATTACTTGTATGATATTTTACATCAAATTTTACAAATATAACTTCACCACTATGACCAAAATTTTAAGTAACCTTTGAGAATAATTGAAAACATTCCTTATTTAAAACTGAAGTTGTGAGTTTGAGTCTCACACACAGCAGGTGCCTTTGACTCTTACCTTAATTGAACCATAATGCATACACACCATCCAAACAAACACTAAGGTCAAGTTAGTAGAAATCAAAATAAAGTTTAAATAATTGTCTAAATAGAATTTCAAATGAATACTTAAGTTATACTGACTCTGTTTTGTTAGTATAAAAGGGTTAAGAATGGAAAAAAGAAAAAGTTGTGTCTGTTTTTGTCAGTACATGTACATGTATATGACAATATATACAAAATTTAAAAGTTAAAAAAAAGGAAGAATATAACTAGTTTAAATCACATACATTGTACATGTACATATACATGTATGACAGTATTCAGCTCTTGGATTGCAATTTGAAATGTTTTGTTGTAGTTACATCCAAAATACGGAACTTGAAAGATTACAGATCTCGTTTGATAAATAATGTACAGCCATTACCAGCAGGAAATGAAATTGAAAATACACTGAAATATTTCTCACAGACTTTGCTAAGGTAAGTGATTTTTGGGCACTCTTAAGGTACAAATGTATTCATGAGTTTGGATAAAGTTGTCACACAATAAGATGACTCAAATACACATGTTCTTATTAAACTTTTATATATTTCTATAAGTACTTTTATTATTTCTGACAGGTTTATATCTCATCTATCATGTCTATGCAACTAACTGCATGTACTACAAGGGTGTTGAATTTCAATAAGTTTTGTATCAATCAATTAATGGTCTGCAGAAAGGAATAAGTTGCGTGCAAGAATTTGCTCAAATGAAACTAGAAAACTGACATGTCAGCAAGGGCTCCACTTGAACAATTTTATTTGAGGCAAAAATTAGCATGATTGAGATGATACATTCTGTTTATATAATGCTAGTTCATAAAACTAATTTTGCTAAACCTAAGTTGTACTAAGATACTTTTTTTGGTTTTAAAAAATAAGGGATAAATGCTTAATACATTCTAAGGTTGTTTTAATATATATATATCAAGATCTAGTTCATGTAGTTTTTGTCATGTTATGATAAGTTGTGAAATTGACTTGACCACCATTGACTTTTTTTTTAAATAAAGAAAAGTGTAACTTGGTGTACAACTTATAGATATATATCTTGATCAGTTACCCTTTTTTACAGTGTGCTGAAAGATGTACCCAACATTCCAGCTGAAAGTTATGGTCCACGACAAAGGGACAGTGTTAGACTGTCAGTGTTTCCCAACCTGAACTACACAGGACTTTATCATGCTGTTCTGGATATGATAGAATTAGTTCCAACTATGCAAATAAGGCAGTTGGGTTAGTTTATATGATGATGTCTTTAAAAGACCTATGATTTATGGATTAAAATGATAGTTTATATGAAACTGATTGATTATTGTTAAATGATCATTAAATCAAAAATATATGATGTGTAAACAATGATTGTTAGAAAAATATCATTTGCCAACTTGTAATTATGCCATTAATTTTTAGCTCACCTGACCTGAAAGGTCAAGTGAGCTTTTCTCATCACTTGGCGTCCGTCGTCCGTAAACTTTTACAAAAATCTTCTCCTCTGAAACTATTTAGCAAAATTTAACCAAACTTGGCCACAATCATCCTTGGGGTATCTAGTTTAAAAAAATGTGTCCGATGACCTGGCCATCAAACCAAGATGGCCGCCATGGCTAAAAATAGAACACAGGGGTAAAATGTATATTTTGGCTTATATCTTTAAAACCAAAGCATTTAGAGCAAATCTGACATGGGGTAAAATTGTTTATCAGGTCAAGATCTATCTGCCCTGAAATTTTCAGACGAATCGGACCACATGTTGTTGGGTTGCTGCCCCTGAATTGGTAATTTTAATGAAATTTTGCAGTTTTTGGTTATTATCTTGAATACTATTATAGATAGAGATAAACTGTAAACAGCAATAATGTTCAGCAAAATAAGACCTACAAATAAGTCAACATGTCCAAAATTTTCAGTCAACCCTTTAAAAAATGTGTCCAATGACCCCACCTACCAAACAAAATGGCCGACATGGCTAAAATTAGAACATAGTGGTAAAATGCATTTTTTGCTTTATATCTTTGAAAATAAGATATTTAGGGCAAATCTTTCAAGATTTAAATGTCCATCCGAATAAGATCTATCACCTTTAAAATTTTCAGATGAATCCTACAACCCGTTGTTGGGTTGCTGCCCTAAAATTGGTAATTTTAAGGAAAATTTGCAGTTTTTGGTTATTTCCTTGAATACTATTATAGATAGAGATAAACTGTACACAGCAATAATGTTCAGCAAAGTAAGATCTACAAATAAGTCAACATGACAAAAATTGTCAGAGAACTTAAGGAGTTATTTTCCTTTATAGTCGATATTGAACAACTTTTTCGTCATTTTTGTAACTTGTACAAAAATTTTCTTTTCTAAAACTATGGGCCAAATTTAACCAAACTTCGCCACAATAGTTACTAGGGTATCTATTTTAAAAAAGTGTCTAATGACCCGCCTACCAACCAAGATGGCGGATATCAGTAAATAAAGTAACAGGTGAGCGACACAGGCTCTTGAGAGCCTCTAGTTTAATTATTATTTTTTCAGTCAAAAAAGCATTGATAAGAAATATAATTATACCCCCGCTTTAAAAAAGGGGGGGTATACTGTTTTACCTCTGTCTGTCCGTCCGTCCGTCCATCAGTCCGTCCGTCAGTCAGTCCGTCCCATGAAACTTATGTCACATTTTTCTCAGGAACTACACATCCACCCTTTCTGTAATTTGGTATCAACATTTATATATGTCAGCCATACCGTGTGATGCGTTTTCAGATTCATCACTTGACAACTTCCTGTTTACCGAACACTTGTCTGATTTTACACATGATAGCCAAGTTGAAAATTTTCGTCACATTTTTCTCAGGAACTACAATACAAGGATTTCTGAAATTTGGTTTCAGTATTTATATAAGTCAGCTATACTGTGTGATGCGTTTTCAGATTCATCACTCGACAACTTCCTGTTTACCGAACACTTGTATGATTTTACACATGATAGCCAAGTTGAAAATTTTCGTCACATTTTTCTCAGGAACTACAATACAAGGATTTCTGAAATTTGGTTTCAGGATTTTTATAAGTCAGCTATACTGTGTGATGCGTTTTCAGATTCATCACTCGACAACTTCCTGTTTACCGAACACTTGCATATTTTTACACTATTAATATTATCCACTTGCGGCGGGGGTATCATCAGTGAGCAGTAGCTCGCAGTTTCACTTGTTAATATATAAAACAAATATTTCTTTTATCTTTTCAGAAGTTGGAGAGAATGTATTGAAAGTTCTAGGTTGTCTTGTTCCCTTCCTTGAGCATGACTTATTGGATTCTCTCCCTTATACAGTGGCATCTACCCTGGCTATATTTCCTCCTACATTACACAAAGAAACTATAGACTTATTGTGTAGTAATATGCTACCGATGACACTTGGTAAGTTAATGCAGAAAGGCAGAAACATTTATTTACCCAGACACCTAGAGTTAAACTGGGATATCTCATCTGTGACTCACAAGATATTATAAACATGTGAAGGAGTCATACAATATAAGAAACTGATGACACTAAGTAAGTCTAACATGTCTAACTTGATTACCTCAGTCTGCTGTTTTCCTTCACAACACAAATACACATGTTCAATTGATTAATCATTTATAAATATTGTTTCCTTGACACAGGAATTTGGACATGAATGTGCTTGAATTACTATCTGTTATACAGGCAAAGACTATTAATGTTGCATATTTATATTTGTAAGTCTATTTTTATATCCCTTTCACTTCTGATGTATTACATCATTTCCCATGAAAATACTTTTGTACATTGATGTAAAATTCAATAAACTATTTAGTCCTACAGCTAGGCCCAAACTACCTTTTGACTTTCAAGGTGGCAAAAATTAATGGCACATTTTTATGCATATGGGCAGAAATTGTATCATGATTTTACAAGTATAATTGAAATACTGCAAAACTATCAATAGCTCATCCATCCATTAACACACAGTCGTAAAACATTTGTTAATATTGTAGGGTATGATGGAGGATTTGAACCTACTTATGCCAGTGAGTCAGCTGCAGCAATAATAACAATGGTTCTACAGCACACAGATAATGGTTGTAAGTAATACATTATAGTAGAATCAAAACAAGTTTTCACAATAACACCATACCTACAAAAGATTATTTAATTTAAATTACTGAAAAAATGTAAACAACACATTAAAAATTTCATGCATCCAAAGTGCTTTTCTGGATTTACCTTCATCAGGACCATTTAAAGCCAAATACATGTATAGATGTACTGCATTACAAGGAATAGAAAAATAAAAATTCTGTCACAATACAGTATGTATTACAATACATATCATTTTGAGGTAGTTTATAAATATCTTAATTATATAGGGTTAAATGCTGGAATCACTTACCACAATAGATGAACAATCATAAAATGATTTGAGTTGTTTTCCATAAGGAAACTAAACACAGAAAGCAGCAATGATGACCTAGGCACAGAGTTGTGTTGAATTATTATTTACACTTTTAGCTCACCTGGCCCAAAGGGCCAAGTGAACTTTTCTCATCACTTGCCGTCTGGCGGCATCCGTCGTCGTTAACTTTTACAAAAATCTTCTCCTCTGAACTACTGGGCCAAATTAAACCAAACTTAAGCACAATCATCAATGGGGTATCTAGTTTAAAAAATGTGTATGGTGACCTGACCAACCAACCAAGATGGCCACCTGACCAACCAACCAAGATGGCCACCATGGCTAAAAATAGAACATAGAGGTAAAATGTAGATTTTGGCTTATATCTCTGAAACCAAAGCATTTAGATTTAGTTTAAACATATTTTATTTGCATAAGTAGCAAAAGGGATTGGACACAAGTTATAACAACATTAGAGACGTCCTCTCCCAATATAAATATAAACACAAAGTACATTAGATAATGGCGAAAAAAAGAAAGAAAAAACATAGTAGTAATGCATGTAATACATTCTTCAAACAAAAATTAGAAATAAAAAGAAAAAAAAATACAATATAATAAATCTTTGTGTTATTCTGATATAAGATTGTACGGACTCAAAAATGTCTTTGTTTTGCTGAAAAGAAAGGTCACCGTCACCAGCTAACAGAAGCTCAATGGATATAGCATAACGTTCTAATTTAGAAAACAGTATTTCTCTTGCTTCGTTGTGAAAAGCGCACTCTAAAAAATAGTGTATACTATCCTCAACAGGGTGGCCACAGCTGCATGCCGGATTTGCTTTAATATTAACACGATGTAAATCTGAATTTAAAGAACTGCACATATTTCTCAAACGTGTATGAATGATATTAAGTTTTCTATCCCCACAACTAAAATAGGAAGGTGGCTGTATCAATTTGGACTTCATCTTTCGTTTAAAAATATTTATATTTTTGGACGTACGTATGTCGGGGGTAAGTCTATTCCATTCAATAGTAGTGGATGGGAAAAAGGATTTTCTAGTTATGTCTAGTCTATAACCGGGTACTACATAATTATTACTGTTTCGCAAATCGTAGTTAGATACTTGACCAACAAGCTGGGGCATTAAATCACAGAGATAATCAGGGGCAGTCCCATTATGTAAAGAATAGAACATATTGAGCTTTCTGGATTTTATTCTGTCCACAAGCAATTGCCAGCCAGTTTCAAAATATATAGCTTCCCGACTAGCAAACACGGGCAACCCAGTTACTAACCTCCCTGCTTCTAACTGAACATGTTCTAAATTGTCGGCTTCTTGTTGAGTACAACCATCCCATAACTCACATGCATATTCCATAACGGGTCTTATAAAAGTTAAATATATACGAGCAAGATAATTTCTATTCAATACATATTTCAATTTTTTAAGAACATTTAATCTTGTGCTTGCACACTTTAAAATATTTTCTATATGTGTATGGAA